>JAIGNY010000042.1:7500-177695 GCA_020152595.1 Chiridota heheva | reverse complement strand
ATATAAATATCTTGTAGTCTCCCATACATATAAATATCTTGCTTAGTCTCCCATACATATAAATATCTTGTTAGTCTCCCATACATATAAATATCTTGTAGTCTCCCATACATATAAATATCTTGCTTAGTCTCACCATACATATAAATATCTTGTAGTCTCCCCATACATATAAATATCTTGTAGTCTCCCATATAAACATCTTGTATATAAATATCTTGCTTAGTCTCCCATACATATAAATATCTTGTAGTCTCCCATACATATAAATATCTTGTAGTCTCCCATACATATAATATCTTGTAGTCTCCCATACATATAAATCTTGTAGTCTCCCATACATATAAATATCTTGCTTAGTCTCCATACATATAAATAAATGTATCTCCCATACATATAAATATCTTGTAGTCTCCATATATAAATATCTTGCTTAGTCTCCCATACATATAAATATCTTGCTTAGTCTCCCATACATATAAATATCTTGCTTAGTCTCCCATACATATAAATATCTTGCTTAGTCTCCCATACATATAAATATCTTGCTTAGTCTCCCATACATATAAATATCTTGTAGTCTCCCATACATATATAATATCTTGCTTTAGTCTCCCATACATATAAATATCTTGTAGTCTCACATACATATAAATATCTTGCTTAGTCTCCCATACATATAAATATCTTAAATATCTTGCTTAGTCTCCCATACATATAAATATCTTGTAGTCTCCCATACATATAAATATCTTGTAGTCTCCCATACATATAAATATCTTGTTAGTCTCCCATACATATAAATATCTTGCTTAGTCTCCCATACATATAAATATCTTGCTTAGTCTCCCATACATATAAATATCTTGCTTAGTCTCCCATACATATAAATATCTTGCTTAGTCTCCCATACATATAAATATCTTGTAGTCTCTTGTAGTCCCCCATACATATAAATATCTTGTAGTCTCCCATACATATAAATCTTGTAGTCTCCCATACATATAAATATCTTGTTGTCTCCATACATATAAATATCTTGTAGTCTCCCATACATATAAATATCTTGTAGTCTCCCATACATATAAATATCTTGTAGTCTCCCATACATATAAATATCTTGCTTAGTCTCCCATACCATACATATAAATATCTTGCTAGTCTCCCATACATATAAATATCTTGCTTAGTCTCCCATACATATAAATATTTGTAGTCTCCCATACATATATATATCTTGTAGTCTCATACATATAAATATCTTGTAGTCTCCCATACATATAAATATCTTGCTTAGTCTCCCATACATATAAATATCTTGTAGTCTCCCATACATATAAATATCTTGTAGTCTCCCATACATATAAATATCTTGTAGTCTCCCATACATATAAATATCTTGTAGTCTCCCATACATATAAATATCTTGTAGTCTCCCATACATATAAATATCTTGTCTCCCATACATATAAATATCTTGCTTGTTAGTCTCCCATACATATATAATATCATTAAATATCTTGTAGTCTCCCATACATATAAATATCTTGTAGTCTCCCATATAAATATCTTGTAGTCTCCCATACATATAAATATCTTGTAGTCTCCCATACATATAAATATCTTGTAGTCTCCATACATATAAATATCTTGCTTAGTCTCCCAATATAAATATCTTGTAGTCTTGCTTAGTCTCCCATACATATAAATATCTTGCTTAGTCTCCCATATAAATATCTTGTAGTCTCACATACATATAAATATCTTGTATCTCCCATACATATAAATATCTTGCTTAGTCTCCCATACATATAAATATCTTGTAGTCTCCCATACATATAAATATCTTGTAAATAGTTGTAGTCTCCATACATATAAATATCTTGTAGTCTCCATACATATAAATATCTTGCTTAGTCTCCCATACATATAAATATCTTGCTTAGTCTCCCATACATATAAATATCTTGTAGTCTCCCATACATATAAATATCTTGTTAGTCTCCCATACATATAAATATCTTGTAGTCTCTTGCCATACATATAAATATCTTGTTAGTCTCCCATACATATAAATATCTTGTAGTCTCCCATACATATAAATATCTTGTAGTCTCCCATACATATAAATATCTTGTAGTCTCCCATACATATAAATATCTTGTAGTCTCCCATACATATAAATATCTTGCTAGTCTCCCATACATATAAATAGCTAATACATATAAATATCTTGTAGTCTCCATACATATAAATATCTTGTAGTCTCCCATACATATAAATATCTTGTAGTCTCCCATACATATAAATATCTTGCTTAGTCTCCCATACATATAAATATCTTGTAGTCTCCCATACATATAAATATCTTGCTTAGTCTCCCATACATATAAATATCTTGCTAGTCTCCCATACATATAAATATCTTGTAGTCTCCCATACATATAAATATCTTGTAGTCTCCCATATAAATAGCTTGTATCTCCATACATATAAAATATCTTGTAGTCTCCCATACATATAAATATCTTGTAGTCTCCCATACATATAAATATCTTGCTTAGTCTCCCATACATATAAATATCTTGTAGTCTCCCATACATATAAATATCTTGTAGTCTCCCATACATATAAATATCTTGTAGTCTCCATACATATAACATATAAATACTTGTAGTCTCCCATACATATAAATATCTTGTAGTCTCCCAGTCTCCCATACATATAAATATCTTGTAGTCTCCATACATATAAATATCTTGTAGTCTCCCATACATATAAATATCTTGTAGTCTCCCATACATATAAATATCTTGTAGTCTCCCATATAAATATCTTGTATATAAATATCTTGTAGTCTCCCATACATATAAATATCTTGTAGTCTCACATACATATAAATATCTTGTAGTCTCCCATACATATAAATATCTTGTAGTCTCCCATACATATAAATATCTTGCTTAGTCTCCCATACATATAAATAGCTTGTAGTCCATACATAAATATCTTGTAGTCTCCCATACATATAAATATCTTGCTTAGTCTCCCATACATATAAATATCTTGCCTCCCATACATATAAATATCTTGCTTAGTCTCCATACATATAAATATCTTGCTTAGTCTCCCATACATAAATATATCTTGTAGTCTCCCATACATATAAATATCTTGCTTAGTCTCCCATACATATAAATAGCTTGCTTAGTCTCCCATACATATAAATATCTTGTAGTCTCCCATACATATAAATATCTTGCTTAGTCTCCCATACATATAAATATCTTGTAGTCTCCCATACATATATATATATCTTGCTTAGTCTCCCATACATATAAATAGCTCATACATATAAATATCTTGCTTAGTCTCCCATACATATAAATATCTTGCTTAGTCTCCCATACATATAAATATCTTGTAGTCTCCCATACATATAAATATCTTGTAGTCTCCCATACATATAAATATCTTGTAGTCTCCCATACATATAAATATCTTGTAGTCTCCCATACATATAAATATCTTGCTTAGTCTCCCATACATATAAATATCTTGTAGTCTCCCATACATATAAATATCTTGTAGTCTCCCATACATATAAATATCTTGCTTAGTCTCCCATACATATAAATACATCTTGCTAGTCTCCCATACATATAAATATCTTGTAGTCTCCCATACATATAAATGTCTTGTAGTCTCCCATACATATAAATATCTTGCTTAGTCTTGCTTAGTCTCCCATACATATATACATCTTGCTTAGTCTCCCATACATAAATATATATCTTGTAGTCTCCCATAGTCCCCATATAAATATCTTGCTTAGTCTCCCATACATATAAATATCTTGTAGTCTCCCATACATATAAATATCTTGCTTAGTCTCCCATACATATAAATATCTTGTAGTCTCCCATACATATATACATCTTGCTTAGTCTCCCATACATATAAATATCTTGCTTAGTCTCCCATACATATAAATATCTTGTTAGTCTCCATACATATAAATATCTTGTCTCCCATACATATAAATATCTTGTAGTCTCCATACATATAAATATCTTGCTTAGTCTCCCATACATATATATATCTTGTTAGTCTCCCATACATATAAATATCTTGTTAGTCTCCCATACATATAAATATCTTGCTACATTATATACATCTTGCTTAGTCTCCCATACATATAAATATCTTGCTTAGTCTCCCATACATATAAACATCTTGCTTAGTCTCCCATACATATAAATATCTTGCTTAGTCTCCCATACATATAAATATCTTGTTAGTCTCCCATACATATATATATCTTGTAGTCTCCCATACATATAAATATCTTGTAGTCTCATACATATAAATATCTTCCTTAGTCTCCCATACATATATACATCTTGTAGTCTCCCATACATATAAATATCTTGTCTCCCATACATATAAATATCTTGTAGTCTCCATACATATATACATCTTGCTTAGTCTCCCATAGTCTCCCATACATATAAATATCTTGCTAGTCTCCCATACATATAAATATCTTGCTTAGTCTCCCATACATATAAATATCTTGCTTAGTCTCCCATACATATAAATATCTTGTAGTCTCCCATACATATAAATATCTTGTAGTCTCCCATACATATAAATATCTTGTAGTCTCCCAAATATAAATATCTTGTAGTCTCCCATACATATAAATATCTTGTAGTCTCCCATACATATAAATATCTTGTATATAAATATCTTGTAGTCTCCCATACATATAGATATCTTGCTTAGTCTCCCATACATATAAATATCTTGCTTAGTCTCCCATACATATAAATATCTTGCTTAGTCTCCCATACTGACTAAATATCTTGCTTAGTCTCCCATACATATAAATATCTTGCTTAGTCTCCCATACTGACTAAATATCTTGCTTAGTCTCCCATACTGACTAGATATCTTGCTTAGTGTCCCATACTGACTAAATATCTTGCTTAGTTTCCCATACTGACTAAATATCTTGCTTAGTCTCTCAGGTATTATTCTGTAATATGACTCAACAGAAACAAGAATGCTGGTTTTAGAATTTTGATAGCAGGCAGACAACCTGATTTTTTTCCAATAATTATTTACACACATAACATTTTCATTAAAAAATAAAAAATATTTGTCTCATTAGAAAAGCTAATTATGTCATTAAATCATCACAGCTTAACATTGTCGTGGCAAAGGCTTTGAACATCTTGCTTTCGATAGAGTGCTCTGAGAATGCAACAGGAAATTTAGATCCGCTTCTGAAATGTCTTGTCAATCACACCAACGTGCTTTCCAGATGGTTGTACCCTCGCAGCTTTTCGTTGTTTCTTCATAATTTGTGGAGTTCTTTCATTGAGGTAAAAACTTTTTTATTAATGTGAGCTTTTCAGAAAACTGGAATTTTCCATGTAAGAAAACAAAATATAAAAGTTATCTTCCTTTTGAAAAGAAACAAAAAATGTGTGAACTTTGTTCCTAAATGTATCTTTTTGCATTAACTTGAAACTAGCAAATGCAAACAAAGGGTTGAACAAACTGTTCCCTTTTCATGGAGAATTCCATTTTGATGTAAGCGTGTACTTGCCACTTCTAAAAAACTTTCACACTTTTCTGTTCTAGCTTCAACTATCCTTCTCAAATGATTTTAAGAATCTTTTAATTATGACCAATGTGATCCCTAATATCTTTGGTGGTTTGCGCCCTCTCCGCAAGAGCATCAGGAAGCGCCTAATGATCTTCTCAGTGTGGCTGTACCCTTACAGTTACAAGCGACTTTCGAGTTGCATTTGGGAGGTACTCTCTCAGGTAATTCTCATTTTATCGTTCTTGTTTACAAATTCATGTTTTATGTGAAAATGTGCTAACTATTGGTATACGTTGGTGATACGTTATCAGTTATATCAAAACTAGTTTATCGCGTGTTACAATTGGAAAATCCCAAAGCTGATGAAAATATGGTTGAAAGGTATCATTATGGGACTGATATACATGTAGTTGTTGTGACAGCATGCAAGTACTTGTACATCACTGGTAATGTGCATCGCGTACAACGTGCACCATTTATTACATGCGTCACTGGATGATCACCCCTCTCATGAATTACTCATGGTGAACATCAATTTTGACAAGTATTATACCCATGATCACCACATATGAAATTGATCATTACTGAAATACCATTCATCACATATGAAATTGACATCCATCATATCATCTTTCCTGACATAACTCATCATCACATGCATCACATATACATCTCTCCTGACATCATATACATGTATAACATAACTCATGACATCCATCACATTACATGCATTTGCTCATGGCCATAGCTTTAGGGGAGCCCTTTTGTTTGGGGTAGAGATTGACATGTCTTAGTGGGTATAATGGGAAATTCCCAAGTAGGCCAACTCATTTGATTTGGTACAATTTAAATGTAAAATCAACTAATATTGCTTACAAATTTGCTTCCAATTTTAGAAAAATTGGTTGTCACCACCAGTTTATTAGAATTGTAATAATTTATCCAAATGACCTAAAACGTTGAATGGATTTGGTGATATTCACTCAACTGGGGAGGGCCCTGCCTAGAATGTTCACAATGCTAATGAGATTAACCGCTCTCAATGTGCATGGACTCGTGACATTCTTATTTTATCCTTAACCTACATTGAAAGATGTGATGTAACATTAAGTTCTGAATGCTTCAGCCTGGATAATATACAAACTTGCCTAATTTTGTCATGTCAGTGATATTATGATAACCCATCACTGACTGCTTATCAAACAAAGAATAGAATATGAACTGATCCTGCAAGAGTAGAATATGAATTGGTCCTGCAAGAATAGAATATGAAGTGATTCTGCAAAAATAGAATATGAATTGATCATGCAAGAATAGAATGTGAACTGATCCTGCAAGAATAGAATATGAACTGATCCTGCAAGAGTAGAATATGAATTGATCCTGCAAGAATAGAATATGAACTGATCCTGCAAGAATAGAATATGAATTGATCCTGCAAGAATAGAATATGAACTGATCCTGCAAGAATAGAATATGAACTGATCCTGCAAGAATAGAATATGAACTGATCCTGCAAGAATAGAATATGAACTGATCCTGCAAGTTTATAAGAGTCTGAAGATCTTGCACACCTAAGTAATTGTCATCTCATAGTAGACTCAGATCGGAAGTTAAATTTAAGTTACATGTCCCACGTATCAAATGTAAAACCCTTTGCTTACATTGGTTCATAGTTATGATCTCACTCCCGGCAGAAATGAGCTCCATATATCAACAGATTCCTTCAAAAATTTAAAAAACTCAAAATGATGCATAATGCTTTTCTTTTATGATTATATACATTCGTTGTTTCATCTATTTATTTATTTTTGACACATGTAAGTACTTTAGAGTACTTATACAAAGTTAGTGCTATATATGAAAAAACAGTTGATTGGATAACATTTCATTACTGCATAGGATGATGTGCGACTGAAGTATGATATCCAATTGTGTGGTTGTTACTGCCAGATGAAGATGAGTACAAGAGCATGAGGCCAGGAGAGGTCTTGAATACACAGTACCCTGAAACGGAGGAATAAGCAATAGGGGTGGAGGACATCTAACTGAAACAGTTTTCAGTCAGAAGTTTGGTAGATAGATAGCTCTACACAAAGGTGTAGGAACCGTGGCACGTGCCCCCCCCTCCCCACTTTTCTGAAAAATGACAAAAGTGCCTTTTTTGAAAATGAAAAGTGCCCCTCAATTACTGTCCCAATAGTAGGAAACTTTTGTCAGTCCCATGTATGGGAGGAACGTGTCCCCATTGGAAAAGTGCCCCTTTCTAAAAATGAAGTGCCCCTTTCACTTAACTTTGTTGTTGTTTTGGGCTCACTTATCATATCTACAGATTGGAATGGGAGACTTGTGACTTGAAAAGTTCCCCCTAAGAGGTCGTTCCCTTCCCCCCACTTTTCAAAAGCTTCCTACACCCCTGGCCCTACATGATTTCTAAGGGAAAATATCAAGTTGATTATGTTTATGCGGTGTTGCAGATGAAATTCAAGGGGGCTGTGTTTTTTTTGTGTATGGATGGAGAATGGATGGCAGGAAAGTGAGTTGAGATACTGTGTAAGAGATAAGTGTGTCAATAGATGAGTGGAGGACTGTTTGGTCAGAAGACGATTTGGGTTACAACTGTAGGAAGCGAGGATGGGAGTTACAGGGAAGAATGTTGGGTAGAAAATGGCACGAGTCAGAGATGGAAGAATTAGCGATAGATGGACAAGCAAATGGATGTTTCAGAGGCAGATTGAAAAGTGAGTGTGGACTGGAGTGGTAATGGATGCTGGTAGTTTGTATGCAAGGTATGTTGCCAATGGGGAGGGTATTAATATCATTTTGTGATACCTTGTTACAAGTTAATAACATAATTATTTTCTTCGAATTATACTATGCTATAAATATATACAATCTGGTCTCAGAGACCTAAATCACCACACTATACAACCAAAACAAACAGCTATCGCCATAGCGCCCCCCTCTGTGGCTCACGTATTGCGACATGTATTCACTTTCTTTTTGCACAACTACAAGGCAAGCTGTAGACCGCGAAGGTCTCTGGATTTCACTGCTGCAATCCCTGGTTCTGTACCCGCAAAAGTCTCCATCTTTTTCTGAAGAGTTTCCACCTGCTTCCTTGCTACCAAGCCACATGTTTGAGGTGTTTGGAACCCTTTCCCAAGGAAATACAGGTAATACGGCCACTTTTCTTGGCTCTCATCTTGGTGTTGGATGGACCTCAGTGTATAGCTTGCATAGACAAGCTACAGAAATTCAGACTCGTTTTTATCATCATAATGCATATCTGTTATGAGTCTGCCTTGTTACAGAGTATTGTTATCCCTGGGTGAGCCTTTGGGACACCTCCCAGTGAGTTTTCAGTTCTATTCTTGTAGAATGTTCTCACAAACGAGGCCTTAGCCTAAGGTTAGTTTTCCTATGCTTTCCCTTGTTAAGATATGTTTTACTGTGTATCTTCTATATCACTTAGTCATCCTGCCCATCATCTGGGTGCTTCCAAGGTTTACATCGGTTTGACCTGTAGCAGCTGTTCCTACTCTGTATTTACGCTACCAGTATAACGTAACTCCTTTTTTAAAGAAAATAATTTAAGGCCATTGTATCAGTTAGTAATCCACTCTAAGGGGTCTTTTTATGTTCACCAATGTCTACTATGATGTGCCGAACAGTCGGCGTTTCACATTTTACGTATTTTTCTTCTTTTTTCAGAACAAATGGTGAAGAAATACTCTCAGGTTATGTCAATAGTTCTACGGGGAGAAATTTTTGTTTAGTCACTTTCTCGGACTTGTGAAAACGTTTTGGTGGCAAAATTTTTCTCAGTTTCTGGACTTTCAAATTTGCACATTGCAGAGGAACTTGTAACGTTTCATGTCGTAAAATCGTGAGTCTGTTTAGGTAAAGGGGGTTTGTTTTCTGGTCTCGTACATGGCTGTGTTTTCAGAGTCAGATTACTGCCCATAGTAAGAGAGAGAGAGCGAAAGAATAGATTTGGCTTTATCATTTAATTCTTTACTCTGAGAATAGTTTGGAGGGCGCCTTGGCTTGACAGTCCCTTTTTACTATTCTCATTACTACTGCTGCTAATCCAGTGGGTGGATGATCGGTGTAGGGGTAAGGTGCTTGTGCTAGTGTTAGTCTTCACTTACGGCCGTACAGCTTACGGCTTCATAGTTGGATTTTAGCTTTCCATACCCTTTCACAGGTCATGGCTCTGTGCATGGCCTCACATATTTTTCTTCACCGTTGACGGCTCCACGGCTCCCAAGCCGTAAAGTGAAAATTTTCACAGCCTTTAAAGGCTGCATAGCGGAATAGATTTAAAGGTAACTTGAATTATTTTCCCCAAGGGCCGTTCACAATCGTTAATGGCTCCATAGCCGTACCAAGTTAAAGATAATTTGAATGATTTTTTCCAACGGCCGTTCACGGTCGTCAACGGCGCTACGGCCTTGTAAAGTTACAGATAACTTGATCATTCCCCAATAGCCACAGCTGTAACGGCTCCATAGTCGTATAGAAGTAGAGATAATTTAGATAACTTTTGTTAATGGCCGTTCCTCCCCATCTCCTCCACCACCTTCTCCTCCTCTCGCAGGCCACCTGCCGGTATTGGAGGGTAGGTGCTGAGGAGCTGTAACCGGCAGGTGTCGTTGCGAGGCAGGTCCCACATCCTTAGTTGGGGATCGCTTACTGCCAGGAGAATCTCTAGATGCATACATTCTAGCAGCTTTGAGACCATGTCTCCCTGAAGGTGGGGGCTCACTGGGGGTGGCAGTGGAAAAAGCACCTCGTCCTGTGGGTACCGGACAGGCGTCACCTTTGTGTGGAGTCTCAGGTCAGAGTACTCAGTCACTTCGGTTCTACCAGATGTCGAGGACACTCCGGCAGGACATTCCCCCTCCCCCTCCCCCCCCCTTCCATGGGGGCATTCCTGTACCTGGAACAGGAGCTTCAAGCATAGAGGCTGTGGGTGTTGTTCATCCTCAGCCTCCTCCTACTCCCCCTCAGGGGGCGAGAGAAGGGATAAGAGACAGAGGTCAGACTCCCTTGATGAGGGGGCACTCTTATCCAAGCTACAAGGCTCCATGCAGTCTTGGCTTTCCAAGGTTTTGGACACCTGCTTGGCCTCCTTGCAAACCAACACAGCTGCTAGAATTTATGCATCTAGAGATTCTCCTAGCAGTGAGCAATCCCCGGCTAAGGCTGCAGGACCCGCCTTGCAGCGATGCCTGGCGATAAGCAGCTCCTCAGCACCTACTCCTTAATACAGCAGTTTCCAGTGGACTGCTCCCTTACCCAGTGGGTAAGGCATTGAGGGCGGAAGCCAATTGGAGACTGGTGGGTATGGCATTGGGGACAGAAGCCCTTTCGAGACTGGAACGCCTACTCCAAGGATCTGTTCAAGTCAACCAAAGTCCGCGACAGCAATTATTCAGACCTGGTCCAGGTTACGGTGATCTCCAAGGAGGTCTGGAGCCACCTCCATCACCCTCAGACGGGGACCCCTTCAGTGGTACACACATAGGGGAAAGGAACAAGTTCCATAAACCTGCTATGCAGAAGAGAGAAGAGACTGCGGGGTGCCGATAACACCATCAGGGAGGGGTATAAGTACCAAGCACTGGCGGTCTGGGTGATCAAGGGCCTAGACAGTGTCTTGGGTACTACCCCCTCCCCCTGATTTACATCAGAAAGCCGCACACTTGCTGACAGGTCTCTCAGACCTGCTTGATCCCATCGTAGATCAGATGGGAAGAGCATCAGTAAGGGTGATGCAGGAACATAGGGAGAACGTCCCCCACCTGCTGGGTTTATCTGAGGATACCTTGACCGACCTGAAGCGTTTGCCACGGGAAGGTCGGGACCTTTTTTGTGGGATAATTCCAGGACGTCTTGTCATGCCAGACTGTCCGGCAAATGCCCTTCAGAAAAACCGCAAGCTGATAGGTGCTACTGGCAAAGGGTCCCCAACCCAACGTCAGACAAGGTAGGGCACAGGCTTTCAAGGGGCGTAGCATCCGAACTGCAGCCACCTCCAAACCCCCAACTTCCACTGCCTCCTAAGACAACTCAGGTTGGTTTGGGAAGGTCTCAGTGACCGGGTTATGCTACTTCCCTTCCGCCTGAAGGGCGACCTGATGCGGGAAAGGGAAGCATCATCAGCAGCACTTTGATATGCCTACGGCACCCCCACTTTGGAGCGGCTCGGTCATGGAGCGTCTGGGGGACTTCCACAGAGAGGGGGCCCAAATAACCACAGACGGGTGATTACTGCGTACCATACAAGGAGGGTAAAAACTGGAGTTCTCTCCCCTCCCCCCTCCCCCACAGGGGGATCCTGAGGCCAACTCTTTCAATCTCTCAAGAAATGTACAGCTGTTACGCGGGGATATCAAAAAGCTTACAAGGAAAAGGACAATTACCTTGTACCATCACTACCAAAAGTCTTTTATGTCCAAGTTCTTTCTGACCCCCAAGAAAGTGGGCTTGTCGCGGCCAATCTTGAACCTCAAACCACTGACTGAGTTCATCCGCTCCATGAAAATCAAAATGAAGACACTGCACAGTATTCTCTCCTTTTTACAGAAAGGCCTGTGGGTGACTTCGGTCGACCTCTCAGACGCCTACCTGCATGTACCCATCCATGCCAGCCACAGAAAGTTCCTCACCTTCATGTTCGAAGGAACCTTACATGTTCAAGACTCTCCCCCTTCAGTCTTTGGACTGCACCCCGGGTGTTTACAAGGGTTGATAGATTATTGTTTTCCTCTAAATCGCTGCGGACTTGCGTAACTTTACACCGTTGCTCGAGCAAGTATTAGAGTCTGACTGAGTACGTCTCGTACCTTTTGGAAGTGGTTTACAAGGTTCAGCGGTCGCAGCGACAGAGTCCTAAACTTCCCTCCTCCCGTCGATTCGGTTGCTATCTGATTACAAATATTTATAGCATAGAAGGTAAGGTGTAATTTGAAGTAAATTCATTCCGCCTGGTTAGCGGGGGTATTTATGAGAATTATACTTACTGTACTTTCTATACATCCCTCCTGCCTTCCCTGTGGTTTCCTTCTATGCATCTCTCCTGCCTTCCCTTTAGTTAAGTCCTCGGTGGTAATTTAGTGAATAATGTTGCAATACGTGAGCCACAAGAGGGGGGTGCTATAGCGGTAGCTTTTTGTTTTGGTTGTATCGTGTGGTGAATCAGGACTCTGAGACCAGATTGTATATATTTATAGCATAGAAGGTAAGGTATAATTCTCGTAATAGGTATCCAAGAGAGGTGAATTTTGAATATTGCCACTTTCATAGTTGTACCTTTATCATCTAATTATTCATTTTTTATTATTTAATTTAGTTCTTAGCCCAAAAAACAAGTAAAGAGATGACTGCATAGTAAGTGTTATTTGTTCATGAACTTAAAATGGTTGACATTTCATATAACTATATGATTTATATTGTAGAATGTAGCCAAGATCATCAGATCATTTCCAAATATCCATGCAAGAACAGATAGAATAGCTGTGTGTCTCCTGCGAGTCCTGTCTGTGAGTACTGTTTTAATGTTTTTATAATTGACTCCTAAAGTATAGACCTTTACAAACGGATTTTAATCGAACATTATTACTTCAGTACTTTGACCAATCAGCTGCTGAGGGAATTTTTTCTTTGTTACTTAACCAGTCAGGTGCAGTTTTGAGGAAAAACTGTAATCGGTAATACATGCGCGTATTACCTTTATGTATAACGCACGAATGATACGTGCACTTGAAAATATTTTTTTTCATATCCTCGGTCCCATACCGTGCATGAATTATGTGGACGGTCAAGATTCCCCCAGTATTTGATTGGTCAATAAGAGTCCTCCAGTATTGTATTGGTCAATAAGAATCCCCCAGTATTTGCTTAGTCAATAAGATTCCTCCAGTATTTGATTGGTCAGTAAGATTCCCCCAGTATTTGATTAGTCAATAAGATTCCCTCAGTATTTGATTGGTCAATAAGATTTCCTCAGTATTTGATTGGTCAATAAGATTCTCCCAGTATTTGATTGGTCAATAAGATTCCCCCAGTATTTGATTGGTCGATAAGATTCCCCCAGTATTTGATTGGTCGATAAGATTCCGCCAGTATTTGATGGGTCAATAAGATTCCCTCAGTATTTGATTGGTCAATAAGATTCTCCTAGTATTTGATTGGTCAATAAGATTCCCCCAGTATTTGATTGGTCAATAAGATTCCCCCAATATTTGATTGGTCAATAAGATTTCCCAGTATTTGATTGGTCAATAAGATTCCCTCAGTATTTGATTGGTCAATAAGATTCTCCCAGTATTTGATTGGTCAATAAGATTTCCCCAGTATTTGATTGGTCAATAAGATTCCCCCAGTATTTGATTGGTCAATAAGATTTCCCAGTATTTGATTGGTCAGTAAGATTTCCCAGTATTTGCTTAGTCAATAAGATTCCCTCAGTATTTGATTGGTCAATAAGATTTCCCAGTATTTGCTTAGTCAATAAAATTCCCTCAGTATTTGATTGGTCAATAAGATTCCCTCAGTATTTAATTGTTCAATAAGATTTCCCAGTATTTGATTGGTCAGTAAGATTTCCCAGTATTTGCTTAGTCAATAAGATTCCCCCAGTTTTTGATTGGTCAATAAGATTCCCTCAGTATTTAATTGTTCAATAAGATTTCCCAGTATTTGATTGGTCAGTAAGATTCCCCCAGTATTTGATTGGTCAATAAGATTCCCCCAGTATTTGATTGGTCAATAAGATTCCCCCAGTATTTGATTGGTCAATAAGATTCCTCCAGTATAAGATTGGTCAATAAGATTCCACCAGTATTTGATTGGTCAATAAGATTCTTCAGTATTTGATTGGTCAATAAGATTCCCCCGATATTTGATTGGTTAATAAGATTCCCCAGTATTTGATTTGTCAATAAGATTTCCCCAATATTTGATTGGTCAATAAGATTTCCCCAGTATTTGATTGGTCAATAAGATTCCCCCAGTATTTGATTGGTCAATAAGATTCCTCCAGTATTTGATTGGTCAATAAGATTCCCCTAGAATTTGATTGGTCAATAAGATTCCCCCAGTATTTGATTGGTCAATAAGATTCCTCCAGTATTTGATTGGTCAATAAGATTCCCCTAGAATTTGATTGGTCAATAAGATTCCCCTAGTATTTGATTGGTCAATAAGATTCCTTCAGTATTTGATTGGTCAATGCGATTCCCCTAGTATTTGATTGGTCAATAAGATTCCTTCAGTATTTGATTGGTCAATGCGATTCCCCTAGTATTTGATTGGTCAATAAGATTCCCCCAGTATTTGATTGGTCAATAAGACTCCCCCAGTATTTGATTGGTCAATAAGATTCCTCCAGTATTTGATTGGTCAATAAGATTCCCCCAGTATTTGATTGGTCAATAAGATTCCCCCAGTATTTGATTGGTCAATATGATTCCCCAGTATTTGATTGGTCAATAAGATTCCCCCAGTATTTGATTGGTCAATGCGATTCCCCCAGTTGGTCCATTATGAACACCTAAATTTTGGCCATGTGACATTAATTAGATAATTTTTCCAGAAATTGCCGATTGAGATTTGAGAAGGTCTATAGTAAAAACACATCATACATGTTTTATTTTGTTGTTTCTGTGATATACACGGAACCTTTAGATTATGTACTGACATACCAAAAGTTGTGTTAACTTGTACAATGAATTAATAGTTATTTCCAACTGTTTTTGTGGTATGAAATAAGTAAGATTTTCATGACCATTGGGAGCTGTGGGTGGTATTTACCTCCATGGTGTCTTTGAGGTCACTTTTGGTCGTTTCTTTGCAGTCTTTGATGAAGATGTTCACTCAAGGGCCCACTGGTGTTCTGACTGTAGAGGAGTGTATGAAAGTATCAGTAAGTTTTCATCAACATATTTTGCATAGTGTGTCACATGCAGTGATACAGTACATAATGATTCCTTGCACATGTTGCCTTTTTTGCTCTAAGCTAATTTTTAGATGAGGAAGTAGTTGGGTTTTAAATTGAAATATGAAGCTGCGTACCAATTGTGTAATGATATTTTTGAATGTATGGTCTAAACGCACTTTTTGAATTTTGTTTGAAGCAGCACATGGAATATTAGAATGATATCAAAGATAAGGTAGAAATGAAGAATGGTTGTGGATTAGCTGGATGGTATACCTTTAGGGGGGAGTAGGTAGAGCGCATGACTGAGTTGCTGGAGATACTGGGTTCAAACCTCGCTCAGGTCTTATCCATTTTTCCACAATGTACATTAGTACGCCGAATATTAAAGCGGACGTATGTCGTTTGCAACTCCTGCTCATTCAGCTGTTGAGAGAAGTGGGAATGGTAGAATGGCGCTTGCCATCCTTCGGAGGGGACGTTAAGTTGTCGGTTCCGATGGTAGGACAGTAACATCCTACCTGGTTTCTCTAAACACTATTCGAAAAGAGAAGCGTGAAAACCAGTTGTTCATCCACTTCCCATCATAGTCCAGTCAAGTTTAGGGTGCTGTCTCTAGCTGCAGCCTGGAATATTTGACTGGCGCACAGTTAGACGATGTAGAATTGTGATATTGCTTTGTGTTATAAGAAACCGATATACTACGAAAGAATCACAGCACATACAATGTGAACATAAAGGGGCAATGTTAGGAATTACCGGCGGGTCATATTGATGGATTTCATTATGGGAAGGACAGAAGATTGACATAAGGGAGAGACAGGGAAATGGCAATATGTAAGAAGGAGAGGGATGAATATATGTAGACAGGATTTTTGAAAGCCCAATAGGGAGGTAATAGGAGAGTGTTAGGGCACATGAATCTGGGATATTATCACCATATTTATACTCTTGTTTATTGTATAGTAAATAGTTTATACAGTTAAAAAAGCTCATAGTGTGTAGAAGAGTATTTTAAAAGACTACTACAGTATGTTTGTAGTTCATTGTTGGTACCTTTACTTTTGTGATCTTAAATAGGTTTATATTTTCATTCTGTTTAGCGGTCTGCTATGTATGTTCTGGAGATGTATTCCTTGCCAACCACACATCTGATACGCAGCTACGAGATCATGCTGAAGCAGGTGAGATAAGTTTCATTTTAGATCCATCAGAAAAAAATGATTCACGCCAGAACTTTTATTGCAGTGTCTTCCTTCTTTTTTCTCTAAGAAACAGTTGAAAAGTTAACCATTAATCATAGCGGCACAAAGCATAGCGCTGTACATAGTGAATGGTTCATCCATTTTCAGATGTTTAAACTTGCGTGGTCAACTTGTATGGTCAACTTGGTCGAGTACCAAGTTTATCATCACATGCCACAAGTAATCAACAATGGTGATGTGCACAGCTTGAATGCACCTATCCGGTCCCGATCCCGTGTTGAAGGGGCGTGTGTGAGATGATTGTCAGATTTTTGTGCATAGCATAAAAATATATGCTTGGGACGATCCATTTAATGCAGGTGCACGTTGAAAATAGTGATATACACAGCTTGAATAGAGTATGTGCACCTATGTCATCAACGCTTAGTGTAGTAAAATCATAGGCCTACTTTTAGAAGGAAAGCAAAACAGGCAATAACAGGTATGACACTCCAACCTTCAAAGCCGCACTAACCACACCCCCAATTGGAACCCCGAGAAGGCTGACTGGCCCATTTTTGAAACCCTCTGTGACTCACACCTCTCCCCCCATCTCCTTGAGGATGAGGATCCCATGTCAAACTTCAGTAATATCCTTATCAACATCGCCACCTGCCCAATTCCCAAAACCTCTAAACCCCCAAATCATCCCCCCAACCCCTGGTTCTCTGATGACTGCAAAACCGCCATCAAGAACAGGAAAAGAGCCCTCAGGAACTTTAAAACTAACCCGACCACCCATAACCTCAACCTCTTTCGCATCAGCCGTGCCAAGGCCAGACGCACTATCAAGGACAGTAAAATCAACACTTGGAACAACTTCATCTCTTCACTCACCACCAACACCCCCACTAAGAAGATTTGGAGAATGGTTAACAGCTTCCACGGCAGAGTAGGCAAATCTCCCATCTCTCTTGGAATGGTGACCTTCTCACTGCGAAAAAAGACATTGTTAACCACCTCGTCGCCTCTTTCAGCAATATCTTGTCCTCGACCAACTACTCCAATGTTTTCAAAACCAAAAAAAGCTTGCGATGAAGCCCGGAGAATCACTTTTCCCTCCGACAACTCCGAAAGCTACAACACCCCTCTCACCCTTTCTGAATTACACCAAGCCATCCACGAAGCTGGCTGCACCTCCAAGGGCCCAAATAACATCCCCTACCAGTTCCTGAAACACCTCCCCATCGAGGCTACCACTACTCTACTCACCATCTTCAACCACATTTGGACCTCACATTCCTTTCCCCCTATCTGGAGGACAGCTATTGTCATCCCTGTTCTTAAACCGGGGAAGGATGGTACTGACCCCTCCAGCTACCACCCCATCGCCCTCACCTGCTGTCTCTAAAATTATGGAAAGGATCTTTAACCAGAGACTAAACTGCTTTCTGCAGACTAACAGAATCCTCTTCCCTCACCAAAGCGGCTTCCGAAAACGTCGCAATACCCTAGACCACTTAATTACGCTCAACTCCGCTATCTAGGAATCCTTTGCAAAAAGGGAACACCTCATTGCCATATTTTTTGACCTCGAGAAAGCTTTCGACACTACTTGGAAATACGGCATTACCCGCAAACTCACACCATCAGCCTCAGAGGCCATTTCCCCATCTTTATTCAAAACTTCCTCTAACTCAGGCAGTTCCAAGTTCGTATTGGCCACACCCTCTCCAACCCATACCCCCAAGAAGAGGGCGTCCCCCAAGGCAGCATCCTCTCTCCCACTCTCTTCAACTTGAGCATTAATAACATCGCGGATAACCTTGGCCCTAACATCAAACGTACTTTCTACGTGGATGACTTCACCATCTTCTACTCCTCCCCTAGCTTTCCTATTGTTGAAAATAGGTCCCAAATCAGCCTCAACCAGCTGCAAGTCTGGAGCAACAAAAACGGTTTTAAATTCTTTAAAGACAAGACAGTCTGCATGCACTTTTGTCATTTCAAGAACCTCCACCCGAACCCGAACTTTGTGCTCAATGGTAATCGCATCCCTGAAGCTGAACACACAAAGTTCCTGGGTCTAACTCTAGACCCCAAGCTCACCTACAAGCAACACATCACCAACCTGAAACTAAAATGCAACAGCTCCCCCAACATCCTCCGATTCCTCTCCAACACCACTTGGGGAGCGAAGCGCTATGCTCTCCTCAAAATTTTCAGGCTCACCATTCGTGCCAAGCTTGACTATGGCAATATTGTCTACTGTGTCGTTCACAACTCATACCTCAACCACATGAACACCATCCAAAATGAAGGCCTCAGGCTTTGTCTAGGTGCCTACAGGACCTCCCCAATCACCAGCCTTCATCTTGAAGCCAAGGAACCCCCCTTTCTACTTAGATGTAGAAAGCTTAGCCTCTCCTATGCTTTGAGTGTCCTCACCAACACCCAGAACCCTGTTTACAACCTCATTAGGTACCCCAATTTCTCCACCCTCTTTGATAGGACTAAAACCCTATCCCTTCAGCTTCCGCATTAAATCAGACTTCTTCCATCTCGGCATCAATCCCACCACTCTTGGCACCTACTCCTGGCCCACTTTTCCTCCTTGGGCCACCCCCCTCCCTTCTGTCCACCTAGGCCTCTCCACTCATCACAACACTCAAACCCACCCTAACCTCTTCATCAATCTCCACAACCAAATCAAAGACCAACTCTCAAATTAAACCTCCATCTATACTGATGGCTCCAAGGAAGGCAACAAGACAGCTGCTGCTGCCGTCATCCAAGACATCACCCTCAGTAGCAGACTTCCCGACTACTCATCCATCTTTTCAACTGAGGCTAAGGCCATTCTCCTTGCCCTCAACTTAATTGAGTACTCTCCGCTTAGCCACTTTGCCATTTTCTCCGACTCAAAGGCTGTTCTTACTTCTTTACTCAATCTTAAATGGGATAACCTAACATGCCACCTCCTCCTCTGAAAACTCCTTTCTCCCACCCTCTGCAGGAAAAGTGTTCTTTTCTTCTGGATACCCAGCCATGTTGGCATCCCTGGCAATGACATGGCTGATGCAGCCGCTAAGCTTGCCCTCAACCTCCCCCTACCCCTTTTCCCCAAAACCTCTCTGACATCAAACTGCTTATCGCTTCCCTTGTTCGTGATCGCTGGCAAACCTCATGGAACTCCCAAATTGATAACAAACTCCATGTCATCCAGCCCACAATTCCGATCAAATCCACCATCAACAACCTCTCTCGTATCGACAGCGTTTATATTACCCGTCTTAGAATTGGTCACACCCACCTCACTCACTCCCCCACTGCAATAATTGTCACTGCACCCTCACAATCCATCACGTTCTCCTTGCTTGCCCCCTGTACAACCTTCCCAGAGCTTCCCTCGCTCCCCACAACTCAATTGCTGAGCTCTTCCAGAAAAATCCTCCGCATAAAATTATCTTTTTCCTTCATCATGCTTCTTTCTATAACCATATTTAATTCCCCTCTTCCACCCCTCTCTACTTTGTTTTTATTTCACTCATGCAACTTCTCTCTCGATCACAGCTTTCTGACTTTTGTTCTTGAATTTTCTCTTATTATCCCCCTGTTTTCTTTCCTTCCTACCTCTAGAATGATCTGACCTCTCAGGCACAATTTGACCCTCGTTGTCGTGGTGCCGTTAAGACCTCATCAAACAAACAAACAAACTCATTCTCCCCCTGTTTCCTTTCCTTCCTACCTCTAGAATGATCCGACCTCTCAGGCACAATTTGATCCTCGTTGTCGTGGTGCCGTTAAGACCTCATCAAACAAACAAACAAACTCATTCTCCCCCTGTTTCCTTTCCTTCCTACCTCTAGAATGATCCGGCCTCTCAGGCACAATTTGACCCTCATTGTCGTGGTGCCGTTAAGCTCTCATCAGACAAACAAACAAACAAACATCAAAAGGTATGCTTAATGTTACTTTTAGAAGGAAAGCAAAACAGGCAATGACAGATATCTGAAGGTATGGGTAATGTTACCCACAGAATCTAAGTGTTATTGTTAATAGGTTTATGCACATTGGACTATTTTTTGCTCACCTGAAATCTCAAAGTGAAATAGTCATCTTTGTCAGCAATAAATTGTAGGTCTTACCTGAATGAAGTATATATGAAGTATCTAAGCTGATCTCCACATTTATACGAATGGTTGATTATTTGTTAAGTGAAATTACTGGAGTCAGATGAGAAGCTTGTCTTCAAAGAAAAAGCAGCTCCACCACTTTGCTGATGCATGATGGGAAAAGTCACTCCAGTTTAACTTGTCAATACCACCAGGAGCTAAAAGAAGCAATTTATCATGTGGTCTCAACCATTGGCTGTGTGTTCAGTAATTAAGATGATTATTTGCCAAAAAGTGAGGTAGAACTTTTTTGTGATTCTATGCAAGGGAACATCCAAAGGAGGGCCGGGGAGGGTCTGAACCCTCCTTTTGGAATTACACCAATACACTTCTAACACTTGAAATTTATTGATATCTTTTGAATAACTTTTCTGAAGGGCACTCACTCAGAGGTATTTCCAGAGAAACCCATATGTATACTCAGAGTTATAATTTAGCAAATGGTCATGATCCTGCTGAGGAAGTTTAAAAAGTAAGCTCATAAGAAATGAAATAATAAAAATAAATCAATCTAAATTACAATTACTGATTTTTAGTACTTGTATTGTTAGAAATTCATGAATAGTCTGTGCAAGAGGTATTATTTGTTTCATGTGTGATAGACAAATTTTGCAAATATTCCAGGACCGTAAAAATATTTCCTGAATTTGCAGCCGAGTGACCCTTTAACCTACTTTTATAGTCATAATTGTCATGCTAGTTCAGCCTTTTTGCCTTGAAGTATATGAAAATGGAAGCATATTGAATGGATACATGTCTATGTATCATCCCTTACAAAGGTCTTTGTTGCCAATCTTTACCATTAATTTTGTTCCCAACACAATAGGTTCCAGAACACACACCACATACATGTCTTGCAATTTTTGGTGAGCATGTGAAGCCTAATGTGAACCTATGTAATGGCGATTTCGTCCCTCCGTCCAGCCGGCCGACCACAGTTTTTCCAGAGATTTCTTCAGAAATGTTAAAGTTTTTTGAGAATTCCTCTAAAAATGTTCAGTTTCTTTAGATATCCTTAAGGAAAGTTAGAATTTCTAACAAAATGTTAAAGTTTTTTAGAGACACTTAACACAGATTGAAGAGTAGTTTCCTTAAAAAGTCTACAAAACATTCAATATTTCCTTAGAAAATAACTGTAAAATGATATAATTTTCCAATATTCTTCAGAGATCCTCAGGCATTTCTCTCGGAGCACTGGAGATTAAAAACCTTAAGATTCTTCAAAATATTTGGGCACCAACAGTTGTATCAGGCAGGATTATTAAACTCTGCCTTTATTATTGTGGTCATTTGCATAAAGTTGCTACAGTATATGAAGTGACTAGATTTTTTATTGAGTATGCTCAGTCAGGGAGTGTGACAGGATGACTGCATATGGACATAGGGGAGGGATACCATGTGGGACATGGATGGGGGCTATGCGGGACATATGATATAATATATACCATGTGGTGTACACCAAGGGCTATATCAGGCATAATTATTTGACTCTGCATTTTTTCTTATTCAACAAGTTATTTGCATATAAGTTATTATATGAACTGACACTTTCATACATAGTATGCCCAATCAGGGACTGATAGCTAGGATCAGACTTCCTATGGATGTCATGTGGGACATGGGGTGGGATGCCATGTGGAACAGGGTGGAATGCCATGTAGGATATATGCTGGAATGACTTGCGAGACATAGGGTGGAATGCCATGGGATGGGATGTTATGTGGGACATGGGATGTCATGTGGGACATGGGATGTCATGTTGGACATGGGATGTCATGTGGGACATGGGATGTCATGTGGGACATGGGATGTCATGTGGGACATGGGATGTCATGTGGGACATGGGATGTCATGTGCGACATGGGATGTCATGTGGGACATGGGATGTCATGTGGGACATGGGATGTCATGTGGGACATGGGATGTCATGTGGGACATGGGATGTCATGTGGGACATGGGATGTCCATGTGGGACATGGGATGTCATGTGGGACATGGGATGTCATGTGGGATATGGGGTGGGATGCCACGAGTAACACAGAGTGTGACAGGTTGGGATGACATGTGTGACGTAGGGTGGGAGGCTATGTGGGACATAGTGTAGGAGGCCATGGGGACTTGGGATGTGATGCCATGTGGGACATAAAAGTAGGATGTCATTGGGACATTGGGAGGGATACCATGTGGAACATGACTTGCAGGACATAGGGTAGAATGCCATGGGATGGGATGGGGGACATGGGATGTCATGTGGGACATGGGATGTCATGTGGGACATTGGATGTCATGTTGGACATGGGATGTCATGTGGGACATGGGATGTCATGTGGGACATAGGATGTCATGTGGGACATGGGATGTCATGTGGGACATGGGATGTCATGTTGGACATGGGATGTCATGTGGGACATGGGATGTCATGTGGGACATGGGATGTCATGTGGGACATGGGATGTTATGTGGGACATGGGATGCCATGTGGAATATGGGGTGGGATGCCACGAGTAACACAGAGTGTGACAGGTTGGGATGACATGTGTGACGTAGGGTGGGAGGCTATGTGGGACATAGTGTAGGAGGCTATGGGGACATGGGATGTGATGCCATGTGGGACATAAAAGTAGGATGTCATTGGGACATTGGGAGGGATACCATGTGGAACATATGGTGGGATGCCATGTGGGACATCAGGTGGGAAGCCACTGATGCAGGACACAGGGAGGGATGGCATGTGGGACATAGGGAGGGATGTCATGTGGTACATATGGTTGAATTAATATGGGACACACATGTATGATGGGATCCATGTGGGTCATAGCATGGGATGCCATGTGGGACATATGGTGGAATGCCATGTGGGACTTATGGTGGAATATGCCATGTGAGACACTGTGTGGTGGAATGCCATGTGGGAGATATGGTGGAATGCCCTGTGGGACATATGATGGAATGCCATGTGAGATGTACTGTATGGTGGAATGCCATGCGGGAGATATGGTGGAATGCCATGTGCAACAAGGCATGGGATGGGATGTCATGTGAGACATGGGGTGGGATGTCATCTGGCAAATGGGATGGAATCCATGTGGGACATAGGGTGGGATGCCATGTGGGTCATAGGATGGGATGCATGTGGGACATATGGTGCAATGCCATGTGGGTCAAGGGATGGGATGTCATGCGGGACATGGGGTGGGATGCCATGTGGGAGATATGGTGGAATGCCATGTGGGGCAAGGGATAGATGCCATATGGGATGCCATGTGGGACTTAGTGTAAGATGTTATTTATATAATTGGCTGGTTTATATAATATGGGTGTCAATTTGCATGGGCATGTGAACCGTGATGGTATTTATCATTCTAGTTTAATTTAATATTCAGATGCAATTAAATCTTTCCGAGCCATTAGGCCCATAAGGTCAGTGCTTATCCCCGGGATGAGAACACATGGCACCCCCTGGATAGAGGTAATCATCGCAGGTCAACTGCCCAGCAGTGCTGGTACTTATTTCACAGCTAAGTGGACTAGAGCAAGTCGAGTAAAGTGTCTTGCTAAAAAACACAATGCAGCACTCGCACAAGGTATCTTTCGCATATCAGCAAGACTCTTTAACCGCTAAGTCACTGCACCTCACATTCAGATCCCTTTATTCCAAGAGCTACAAAATAAATATATTCCGGGTAATAAAGCATTGAATGACATCTGCCACGTTTGGGACCCAAGAAACATAACTTATCCAGATCAGTTTGCAAAAGTGAAGAATCATTAGCATCATCAACAATCTTCTACAGCTTAGTGTCATCAGCAAATTTACAAATCCTGGAGCCAAGGGAAACTTCAATCTCATTAATGAAGATGAAGAAAAGAAGCGGCCCCGATACAGAACCCTGAGGAACACAACTTGTAGCCTTCTTCCATGGAGGTACTTCACCATTAATAACAACTCTTTGTGACTTGTCAACTAACCAAGAATTTATCCAAATGGCACATCACTTTCCCTCCATACCAAGCGCTCTTGTTTTCAAAATGAGCCTGCCTAACAGAACCTTATCAAATGCTTTTTGGAAGTCTAAATAGATAACATCCTTATTATGACCAGAATCAACTAGTTTAATAACATCATCATGAAACTCCAATAGATCGAAACACAAGACCTCTTAGGTAAGAACCCATGCTGGGACAAATTAACAAACCATTGACCAGTAAATGATCTAGTACAACATCCTTAACAATGGACTCCATGACCTTGCACACAACACTAGTTCAACTCACTGGCCTATAGTTACAGGGCAAACTGTAGTAATACTCTTGTTTAAAAATAGGAGTGGCATTAGCAATTCTCCAACCACTAGAAACAACAACACATTTCTAACCATACTTCATTCACTACTGAAAATCAAATCAAGATAATTATTACCACTCGTAGGATACAACACATGCTAGGTGGAAAAGCAGTTGGCTACAACTTCTAGAAAATCTTTACCATGTGGACCACTAGTACAAAGATTCCAATCAATGTCTGGAAAATTAAAGTCTCCCAAAGCAATAAGCCTCCTAGAAGGAACTTCCATGTAGCAGTCAAGCAATTTCTGATTGTTCTTATGACTAGAATTTGGTTATAAAGGATATATGCCAGGTTATAAAGGATATATGCCAGGTTATAAAGGATATATGCCAGGTTAGAAAGGATATGTATCAGGTTATAAAGGATATATGCCAGGTTATAAAGGATATGTATCAGGTTAGAAAGAACATATTGAGTTATAGTGGATGTAGTGGGTTATAAAGGATATATGCCAGGTTATAAAGGATATGTACCAGGTTATAAAGGATATATGCCAGGTTATAAAGGATATATGCCAGGTTATAAAGGATATATGCCAGGTTATGAAGGATATATGCCAGGTTATAAAGGATATGTACCAGGTTATAAAGGATATATGCCAGGTTATAAAGGATATATGCCAGGTTATAAAGGATATATGCCTGGTTATAAAGGATATGTACCAGGTTATAAAGGATATGTACCAGGTTAGAAAGAACATATTGAGTTATAGTGGATGTAGTGGGTTATAAAGGATATGTACCAGGTTATAAAGGATATGTACCAGGTTATAAAGGATATATGCCAGGTTATAAAGGATATGTACCAGGTTATAAAGTACATGTACCGCATTAAAAAGGATATATTCCAGGTTATAAAGCACATGTACCGGATTAAAAAGGATATATTCCGGGTTATAAAGGATATACAGTATGCCAGGATATAAAGGATATGTACAGGGTTAAAAAATGACTTTTCTAAACAGGCTTCTTCACTCAATGAGCAATTGCTAGCATTGGTCATGGAAAGGGGTGTAGGACGATTCACTTTTCAAGGGGCAAGAAATCTTAAACATTTTCCTGGTTTAAGATAAATTGCACTGGTTAATTAAGTTTCTATAAAATGTTGCTGCTAATGGGGAAATCTCCTTCAAAATACGGGGAACTCTTTGGAATTTGAAAATCTTGAATTTTCTCAAACCTGTGTTGGGGGCCCTATATGCAATCAAGTTATTCAGACAAAAGGTTCTGATCTAGTATTATTTCTACCTCAAAATGAGATGCCTAGCTCATTGTTGCATTATTGTGATTTAATGAGAACTTGTAAAAAGTCTTCTTCGAGAGATCAAGGTTTGAATAAGCAGGGATGTGTCATGTCATATCTGTGAGTAACTTGCTGCGGCATAACGTAGCACAATGACATTTGTGACCACAATGATTATCACAAGGATTCGGCAGATTTGTTTCATATCTGCATGCTTTGTCTTTCTCCTCTCTGACCTATCCAGCCATTTAGTCACAAGTTCTCAAAGTTGGTCAAGCAAAAAAAAAGGTCTCTTATATTTCACCATTGATGATGTGGGCTTTGATCTTTAATGGATTTATCTGTAATCTTTTATGGGGCATTTCCATGGCAATAATGACTAGTAGTCTTTAATCTTGAAGTAAAGTGGTTACAGTTTTCTATGCATGTCACAAATTGTACTTACATAAAGCAAGCATTATAGCTTTTAGCTTGAAGCAGTCATTTATCAAACTAACTTGAGGGACTCTCGTGTTTCAGCACTTGAAATTAGTTGATAGGTGAGTGCTGCTTCTCGATCAACAGATGGATTTAATTCCTGTAATGTGTTAAACACATTTCTTTATAGACATTAAAATGTTTTGAGCGATGTTATCAGAGATAGAAGCGTAATTAGGTCGTATGTCCCTAGTCGGGATTATTTTTGCCAATAGAATTGCAAATTTGCATAGAAATAGATTTTGTGTGATTTGTGTATCTGATTAAGGATACACGGGAATAGATTTGAGGCATGGAGTCCAGTAACTGCTTGCTCCTGCTTATAAGAGAAGAGTTGGGTACATATTTGACTCCAGATCTTGGAAGTCAGTCCAAAATTGTTCAAGTTTGAATCAAACATGACTTGTTCTCTTTCTTAAAAATATCACACTGTACAGTATTAGGGAGAAACTTTGGGCCTAAAAAGCGGTGCAGTTCTATTTGCGTAAGTGCCGCTTATTACAGTATGTCGAATACGGTAGTTATTTTCAACTTATTTTGATGAATTGTTGTGGTTTTTGCTTCATTAAAGATATTAGGTTGTTTGAGCTATTTAGCTGATGTTGCTTACAGGCAACATGTGTAAGAACATGCATTTATCAAGGATAAAACCATTGACCTCAAGTATTCAGACCTCCTCACATCTTCAATCTGCTACAAAATTAGTTGTCACGTGCTTACATTCTTAAGCCTCCTTGTACCCCCATCTTAATGTTGGATTTAGAGAGGATTAGTGGCGGGGCAGGGAGGGGGAGGGGGGAATTCCCCCAATGAAGCTTCCTGAAATGGCGCTGATTGGTCACAGCGGCATTAAAATTGTTCTGAGAATATGTTTTGTATGTACTTTTTATATTCAACTTCTCAGTGCAATTTGTATTATTTACAAAACAAATAACATTTTATGTTTTATATCAAAGCTTTTTTCTTACATCTTAAACTTTAAAAAATCATCCCTGGATCTCAATTTAAGACACAATGTGGTCAATGGGATCCTCAAAAATGTATATTTTTTTTAGCTAACTTAAAAAGTGTGGAAATGACACAATTTTAAGCAATTTCTTAAACCAAATTCATGCTAAAAACAAAGCTAAGCTTCCGGGGCTTTCCCCTGGATTTGACAGCAATTTTTGCCCCTACCCTCTACCAGACCCCAACCTGGGCTTTGCCTATTGATTTGAAAAACTAGATTTTATGCAATTTACTGCTACCAATATTATGAGAAATATAGGGCTTTGCTCCTGGATTTTTGACCTGATTTTAAGAAATTTTCTGCTGTACCAAAATAACGAGAAACACAGGGCTTCCCCTACAATGGCTGCCTACATGCTGAAACGTTTCTCTTTAAGCCTACCCGCACCCGAAACCTGAGTTAATCCTGAAAACTCAGATATGGCAATTACCAACCTGACTTCCTGGTCAGTGTATTGTGTTTCCACTTCAAAGAATGATTGTTTATCTGCCAACCATGCACACCACAGTCAAGTACCCTAAGGTTATTTGTGTGTATAAGATTACAGAAGCCAGTGCTGAATAATCAGGGTACTTTTGTGACTGCAGGCACTCATCTGTGTTAAGTGTCTTAGTGAGAGAAATTTCTTTGCAAACTGGTGATAAAAATAGTATTGAAGGTGATGTGTGCATTAATTGTGAATGATTGACAGACCATTTCTCCTAAGGAAAGATATTGCTTGATGTATAATGGAATTCATGAATTTATGACCGTCAACTAATCAATTCGATGAATTTACCTGTCATCTAAATGGTGCATGTCAATTTAGATCTATGTGCTCAACGTTTGACTCTTTTAGTAGCATTTTGGGGGGGGTGGGGCTGTATATATTTGCATGCTGATTTGCATATTCGCAATCATGGTTGATTTTAGCTTTAGTTATGAAGTGAAAAAGAGTGGTGAGGTTGGTTTAGACCTGGTTTTGACTTTGAATGCTTTGGTGTGGTTTAGGTTAAAATGCTTTCATTTTGTTTGATATGGTTCACTAGCACAGGTTGGTCGGGCAGCGTGGTTTATACCTTTTGTATGTGTGATAACCTTACATTCCTATAGAGGTATTTCACACGCTTTTACACACGCTTTTACCCATGCTCTCACACATGCTTTCACACATGCTTTCACACCACTTTCACACACCCTTTCACACACGTTTTCACACATGCTAACTCGTAATCTTGAATGGCAGTTTTTCGCGAATTACCGTTGTTTGCTCCTATATGTTTATCGTGTACTATCCTTGTTTTCTTTACAATCAGCCCAGTAATTATACTTTAGATTCTTTTTAACAAATCTTACAGGTATCCAGTATTATATTTGTGTGATGAAATGAAAATATGTTTTCCCTATATTTTTTATCATGTAATTTTAGTCTTTTGCTGCTGTCCATCTAAGTATTACTTTGCCATGATTTGCTTGCCAAAACAAAAGAGTCACATGATTGGTGACATACTGCTATAGCCAGCATTTTTTTAAAGGGGGCACAAATAATTCAAAAGAGGGCACTCGGGCAGATTCCCTTGTTAAATATTATTTTACTACAAATGGGGGGAGAGGGAGGGGGCAGACCTTTGCATTATAATCTGACTGATTTTATCCCTGAATAATTGATAAAAAGAACAAGAGACTCTAATTCAATTAATTTGATTTTCCTTATTAACATATTTACATTTAATTAACAATAACAATAATGGAGGAAGCCTGAAAATAAGAGCTTGAACAAGCAGCCCACCTTTACAAAATAAAAAAATAGAGACACAAATAAAAATAAAAATGCAAAAAGTAACTCAAGAAAGTCAAAGTACAATTTTACAATGTAATATGTATGCTGCTACTTGTACAACAGCCATACCCACCCACATAATCAATCGAACCACCTCTAACCCTTTTACCCAAAGACACATGATGATTTAGCCAGACTTAATTAAGAAATTGAGGCGATATTCTTATATACGGGATCTAAATAAATACCTGAATGCACAAACAATTTGTTACTGAAAATCGTGTTAAATTTGTATAAATGGTAATGGGGGGGTTTGTGAATGTGTATGAACATGCTTTCTTTCATTAGGTTGAAATCAATTTTGGAACCTAGCTGATAACCACTTACAATTTGTTTTAAACATGAAATATGCTATTTGATGCCTATAAATGTCATATTTAGGTTGAGGATATTCTTTATAATGTTAACTATGTTAGTCTTAAAGTCAAATGACTTTTAAGTCTGTTGATTAAGGTAGTATGAAAAGTATTATCCCAAGCAATGCTGCAATTATTTTACATGAGAAAAAATAGAGAGTAATACAGTTTCAAGAATTCAACCAGGTATAAAATGCTTCATTTGATCAAAAACACCAATAATTTTATAAATTTGATTACTTTTTAGAAAATCAATACCTTCATTTTTAACATTGAATGATAGTTTGTTGGCCTTTAATCAATCAGAGACAAGAGCAAGTTCGTTATTAATAATTGTATAGAAATGCTTCGGTGTGGATCACTAGTTTTAGATAAGATATTGGTATCATCTGCAAATAAGACAAATTTTAATTAATTGGAACAAATAAATGAAAAATAATAAGGGTCTAAGAATAGAACCCTAAGGTACACCACAGGATATATCTTAGAAGGAAGAGGAACAATTATTAATAATAATAATAATACAAATGATTTATAATGCGCTTATATCCACTCTGAAGAGCGCTCAAGGCGTAAGTAAAATAAAAACAAACAAACAAATAAACAACAAAAGCACAAAAAAACCTATCCAAAATCATTAAAAGCAGAATTCATGAGGTGAATCTCAAGTTTCTTTTTGAAAACGTTTAAATGCATGGCCTGTCTAATTTCAATGGGTAAACTGTTTCAAGTATGTGGTGCAGCAAATGCAAAGGACCTCTCCCCCTCTTCCGATTTACTTTATATTCCTTGAGAAGGGACAAATTACTGGACCTAAGATTACGAGATGGATTATACATGAAAATTGAATCAGCAATGTAAGTAGGACAACAATTATATAGGGAATTATAAACAAGTAACATGAGTTTGAAAATAATTCTATGAGAGACAGGAAGCTAATGGAGATCTTTAGGTCGGGGTGATGTGACATAATTTTTTTTTTAAAGTCAAAATGGGGGCAGCTGTATGCAAACAAACAAACCATTAATACAAACAAGTTGTTTACGATTAGATAAGTAACCTAATTGTGAAACAATCATGAGCAATTTGTTTGATTCCATAATGTTTTGTAAAAGAATACTGATGTGAAAGCTTTGGATTAGTCTATAAAAAGAACTTCTTGCATCCACTTTATCATTAAACCCTTTAGTGATACCATTGATTAAGTCAAGCATGGCCATATAAGTGGAATTCCTATTACCAAGACTGAATTGGCTGACAGAGAGAAGGTTGTGTTGTTAAGGAATTCTGTGTACGTATTATACATTACCCTGTCAAATATTTTAATTCTGTGTAAGTATCATACATTACCCTGTCAAATATTTGTTTATAGAGTGAGCTGATAGAACAGAAATTGAAAAGACCTGAGATCTTGTGATGTTTGAAATACAGGTGTGTCTTTAGCAAGTTTAGATGTTCAGGAAAGATGCCACTTAATGGTTATTAGAGAACTTAATTATATATGCAAGTGGAGTGGCAAATAGTGAGACTATCTTTTTTTAAAGACTGAATTTTTGGATTAATTGATGGTTGTAGTCATTATTTCAGATGAATTAGTGAGTTAAATAGTTGATTGCTTTGGAACTAAAGTCCCTTTGCTTAAGAGAACCTTTTACATCTGGCCTGTAGCCAGGAAATTGAAAGGGAATTCGTTTTTTGTAGACAGAAAAAGCGAACGAAAATCTTGCAAATCCGGTTGCTTATTATATTTTTAGATTTCGAAAGGGCACTTCCTCAACAAAAGAAGGTTCCGAACACATCCTGGCTACGGGCCTGTATATCTTTAATTATTCACCAGGTCTTACTTAAAGTAAGCCTACCTTGATTATTTCTAAAACTAATTTTACAGTTAATCTATTTAGCCTGTCTACTGTAGACAGTATTTAACAGTAGTAATATTGAGGTAAGAAAGCTTGGAAGTTTATTGTTAGTTCAACAGATTTTATTGTATAAGCTAGAAACCAATTGAATGAAAATGTTTGATGCACTGTTAGCATCAGGTATTCTGTATATAATATTACATTTTACAGTAATAATATCACTGACATTATTATGTAATGAATTAGCAGAGGTGTGATGTTTCTTTCAAAATAAAATGCACATTTTGATATCTGATTTGAAAGCAGTCAATCATTTCAGTTAAGTTCTAGCTAGAGAAGAAGTCAGCTGAGGCCAAGTTTAACAGCTGAAGAAGAATCTGGTCAGGATTTGAAAAGCTTCCGTTCTCCTGTCAAGATAGAACATGATAAGTCCTCTTAGCATTGGAAAGAGCTTTTGAAATATGAATCCTTTAAAGATTTAAAAGTTAATGCAATGAAAGAATCAATAACATAAAATGCTAAATGATCCCTTAGATCAGAAACAATTGCTACTTATGGTCATTGTTGGCACTGAGAGTTGATGAGTTGCTTAAATCCATCATCAATAATTGAGTTATCGATAATGATATATCATTATATCCATCATCAATAATTTAGTAATCAATAATGATATATTATTATATCCATCATCAATAATAAAGCCATCGATAATAATATATTATTATATCCATCATCAATAATATAGTTATCGATAATGATATATCATTATATCCATCATCAATAATTTAATAATCAATAATGATATATTATTATATCCATCATCAATAATATAGCCATCGATAATGATATATTATATCCATCATCAATAATATAGTTATCGATAATGATATATTATTATATCCATCATCAATAATATAGTTATCGATAATGATATATTTCAAGATTACATCACTCACAAAAACACTTCGTAAGCTTAAATTTGGCCTCTTAGCATCTTCTTTGACTTGTGTTTATGGGTCACTCATGTTTGGTGTTGTGGAAATATATATCTGATATATATATATATATATATATATATATATAATACATATATACATATATATATATATATATATATATATATATATATATATATATATATATATATATATATATATATATATATATATATATATATATATATATATATATATATATATATATATATATATATATATATATGTATATATATATATATATATATATATATATATATATATATATATATATACACACACACACACAAAAGTTAACTCTTTGCATTGAAAATCCTTTTTGATAAAGAATTACACCACATGCTCATGCTGAGTGCATTGCTTGAGCACTGAGGCAAATATAATGAGGATAAAAACTGGAAGCTATTCAAGCATTAAAGGTTTGACAGATTTTGCTAAGGGGTGAAAACTTGTTTATGAAGTACAGGTAAATGTTATCGTGCGTTAAGTATACTTCTAAGAGGCAGAAAGAAATGTGAAAGATCTCTGGACAGGTAGCAGCAACATCCCATAGCAAACTGAGTGTAGGGATCATGGAAGGATAGCGCCGTGCAAGAAACGTGAGGAGATGTGTAAGAAATATGCAAGGAATATGCAAGGAATATGCAAGGAATAGGCAAGGAATAGGTAAGGAATAAGCAAGGAATATGCAAGGAATAGGCAAGGAATATGCAAGGAATATGCAAGGAAGATGCAAGGAATATGCAAGGAATATGCGAGGAATAGGCAAGGAATAGGCAAGGAATAGGCAAGGAATATGCAAGGAATAGGCAAGGAATAGGCAAGGAATAGGCAAGGAATAGGCAAGGAATAGGCAAGGAATAGGCAAGGAATAGGCAAGGAATAGGCAAGGAATAGGCAAGGAATAGGCAAGGAATATGCAAGGAATATGCATGATATAAGTCAAATTCCTTACGTTGGACTTCGTCAGAAAAGAAGAAAGAAATTAAGAATATATTCCAGAGCAATTTGAAATGCCAGATTCATGCAAGGTTTGTGTAAGGATCATATCAGACATGCAAGGTGTATGTAACAATGATGTAAGGATCTTGTAAGACACAAATTTTGTTGGATTTTTTTACTTGCAAGGATGATGTAAGTTTTATGTAAGAATAATATGCAATAATATGAATTCCTCAATTTTTGTATTAAGTCTTAAGTAAGAATTGTGCAAGAATATAAAAAAAAACATGCATATATTAATGTGCAAGGATCAAGTAAGAATTTTTGGTATGAGAGGATTATGTAAGAATATTGTAAGGCACTATCTTAATTGTAATTACAATTATACAATCCTTGCACTATAGTTAGTCTTCTACTATCCTTGCAGTCGTCTTACACAATTCTTGCACTAGTCTTTCCCAATCCTTGCACTCGTCCTACACTAATCTTACCCAATCCTTGCACTCGTCCTACACTAGTCTAACACTATCCTTGCACTAGTCTTACCTAATCCTTGCACTCGTCCTACACTAATCTTACCCAATCCTTGCACTACTTGTACCCAATCCTTGCACTAGTTGTACCCAATCCTTGCACTCATCATATGCTAGTCTTACACTATCCTTGCATACTTCATACACAATCCTTGCACCCATCTTACACAATCCTTGCACCCATCTTACACAATCATTGCACTAGTCTTACACAATCATTGCACCTATCTTACACAATTCTTGCACTCATCTTACACAATCCTTGCACCCATCTTACACAATTCTTGCACTCATCTTACACAATCATTGCACCCATCTTACACGATCATTGCACTCATCTTACACAATCATTGCACCTATCTTGCATAATCCTTGCACCCATCTTACACAATCCTTGCACCCATCTTACACAATCCTTGCACCCATCTTACACAATCCTTGCACCCATCTTACACAATCCTTGCACTCATCTCACACAATCCTTGTACCCATCTCACACAATCCTTGCACCCATTTTACACAATCCTTGCACCTATCTCACACAATCCTTGCACCCATCTTACACAATCCTTGCACTCATCTTACACAATCCTTGCACCCATCTTACACAATTCTTGCACCCACCTTACACAATCCTTGCACCCATCTTACACAATCCTTGCACCCATCTCACACAATCCTTGCACCCATCTCACACAATCCTTGCACCCATCTTACACAATCCTTGCACCCATCTTACACAATCCTTGCACTCACCTTACACAATCCTTGCACCCACCTTACACAATCCTTGCACCCATCTTACACAATCCTTGCACCCATCTTACACAATCCTTGCACCCATCTTACACAATCCTTGCACCCATCTTACACAATCCTTGCACCCATCTTACACAATCCTTGCACCCATCTCACACAATCCTTGCACCCATCTTACACAATCCTTGCACCCATCTTACACAATCCTTGCACCCATCTTACACAATCCTTGCACCCACCTTACACAATCCTTGCACCCATCTTACACAATCCTTGCACCCATCTTACACAATCCTTGCACCCATCTTACACTATCCTTGCACTTATCTTACACAATCCTTGCCCCCGTTTTACACAATCCTTGCACCGTCTTACACAATCCTTGTTTTTGCTGAAATTCAAATCCTGTCTTTTCATTAGTTTAAAGTTAGGAAGTTAAATTTGGTATTACATGTATGTGCAGCATTCTTGCTTAATGAATCAACCTGTAGTAAGTGTTGCTTGTATAGAAGTGCTTGTAGTAAATGTATACTTACATTACAAGAGAGATAAAGGGGATAACCCACTGGACATAATTGACTAAAACAATGAAAATTAGGAATAAATGACAATAAAAGGTAATATAAAAGAGAATATGTAAATTAATAAGTAACAGATGAGTAGAATATTGCATAAGGTTTATATGAAGGTATAGTGATGTTAGAGAAAGGAGACTGAATAAAGGGGGAGGGGAAGGGTTAAGAATTTGTTGGTCAATGTGAGTTACAGTTAAAGCAATATTGGAACATAAAGGTTAAGGGTGGAACAGGGATACTTTGTGGTTGGAAAGAGGTGCCAGGGCATTTTGGTCATGAAGGAATGAGCATGAGGGGGAGTGAATAAAAGACAGAATAAGGGTGACAGGGATGACATGAGGAGTTTTAGGATGGGAGAAGATAAGGAACATTTGGTCATGTGTGATTTGGTCATGTGGGAGAGAGGAATAGGTATGAGGGAGGGATGTCCTAAATGTAAAGTCATCCATGGGATTTGCTTGCCTAAAATGCAGTGGGGCTGTCACAAAAATAAAGCTAAGATAACAAATGTTTTATACAGAAGAAAAACTTTTCTTATAAGTGACATGAGATGTGTAGTCTTCTATGTGAGACTTATGCTTCAAATAATATTTTTCTTACATGAGATTTTGGCTTCAAATTGATACATTTTTCTTTCCTGAAACTTGATTTTATTTTTGTATTCTTACATATGTCTTACATGGGAATTAAACTTTAACTTATGTCTTACAGTACATATTTCTTATGTGAGACTTAGGCTTCAATGTTTATTTTTACATATTTCTTAAGCTTTATTTTAAATCTTGCATAATTTTTGAATAAGACTGGCTTTATTTCTTGAAATTTTGCATAATTCTTGCATGAGACAGCTTTATTTTTAAGTCTTGCATATTTCTTACATGAGACTTAGGCTTTGTTTGGCTTTATTTTGAAGTCGTGCATAATTCTTACATGAGACTTCGCTTTATTTTACCTACCTATGATACCTATGATGTTTCCTGGACGAAAGGCTAGTAGCCTGAGATATGAGACCCTTTTAAAGTCTTACTTATTTCGTACATGAGACTTACAGTCGGAAACCTGACCTCGTTTGACCTAGAATTTTTAAAAATTGATGACGTCATACAATTTTGAATTTGGTACGAAATTCAAATGCAATGTACAGCACAACTTCCAGCAAAATTTTACACTTTATAAGTCAAATGAACTAAAATGATCAAAACTTCATGGAGAAATATCATCAAAGCAAACACAGAACAGCACCGATATACAACTAAAAAGATAAGGTCAAGACCTACCACTAGTCCGATCGAACGTATTAGCCGATGATAAAAAATTAGGCCAAAATTGACTATTTTGAACTCACCAAAGAAATTTGTTGGAAATTTACTTCTTGACACAAAAAAACAATTAACACTAGACAGCAACGCTGTGAACGGTAGTTCACAAAATGTTTGCATGCAGATTTCGGGCTTTGAAGACACATGTGCTGGTCACCATTTTGGACACTGAATATTCATCATATATGACCAATATATTTGAATATTAATCACTATTATACTGGTTCTATCAGTGCAGTTGCAGGAGCAGACTGGTTCCACCACTCAATTTGGGAGATTCAATTATTTGAAAACGATTGATAAGGGCAAATTAAGTTGAGAGAAAAACAGTATATCTCAAATGACACTTCCTTGGTACATTCAGCCGTTCTATTTCAGAAGTATGGAGAACATTTTACAAATAAACTGGGATTTTATATAAAAAAAGACAATAAGGTTGGGTACATATGGGTTGGAGGTTAGTTGGTTATTAAGACAAATTGGCTGAGATAATGAATAAAAGACAAGACTGGGTTTAACAACTTGACGAGAAGGGGGACAGTTTATAGTTTGCCCCTAATGTGTTATTTGCAACTGGGCTTACAATAATTATGATATTATGGATTCGGCCAGGGGCGGATTGGTCCACTGGCCATGGATTAATGGGTCTGAAGCGCCGGTCCCCAGACGTCTGGGGCGCCGGTCCCATTGCGCTGATGAACTTTTCTCCATAACTTGAGTTTGGCTGCTGGCCTATAGAACTAGTTTATATTAATTTTTATCATGAAATAAAACAATTGTATGCTTTTATGTGAATGAACAAATAAACATTGTGACACTTATCATTTTTTTGCATGGTAAGGTCAGTTGAAGGCGCCGGTCATTTCACCTGGACCGGTATATTTTTATGTGTCAGTCCGCCCCTGGATTCTTTAGAATTATCTTTGAAATTTTTTATTCCAAAATGCTTTGACAAGAATTTCTAAGGGCTTGCACCATTAATATCGTATAAAAATTCATAGACCCCTGCAAAGGACAAGTTATTTCTTAAACTTAGAAAATTTGAAATAGATTACATGTAGTTGAAGTAGTTAAAGTCAGTGATATTAGGAATGGCCACTTTAAAAAAAAAAATAAGCTGTAGAAGTTGATATATATCTTAATTTACAAACTACTAACTATGGGTTCTAAGATGCAGCCATAACTTACGGTTGTCCTGGCATGTTTAAAGTAAAATATTGCAGTCAATATAATATATGGTTGTTAATTGCAGCAGCAAGAGTGAAACATGGACATCATTCAAAAGATTAAATAGCAATGATTCTAATGACTAGTATTGCTAAGTTTTAGATATATTCATGTTTTGTATATGTATCTTTGTAATGATCCCGAAGCGATGTTTTGTACTTGTATATGTGTAATGATCCTTAAGTGATGTTTGTTTTTGCATTTGTATGTTTGTAATGATCCTTAAGCGATATTTTATAATTGTATATTTTGTAATGATCCTTAAGCGATGTTTTTATATTTGTATATTTGTAATGATCCTTAGGCGATGTTTTGTATTTGTATATTTGTAATGATCCTTAAGCGATGTTTTTGTATTTGTATATTTGTAATGATCCTTAAGCAATGTTTTGTTTTTGTATATTTTAAATGATCCTTAAGCGATGTTTATGTATTTGTATATTTGTAATGATTCTTAAGTGATGTTTTGTATTTGTATATTTATAATGATCCTTAAGCAATGTTTTGTATTTGTATATTTGTAATGATCCTCAAGCGATGTTTTTGTATTTGTATATTTGTAATAATCCTTAAGCGATGTTTTGTATATGTATATTTGGGATGATCCTTAAGCGATGTATTTGTATTTCTATACTTGTAATAATCCTTAGGCGATGTTTTGTATATGTATATTTGTAATGATCCTTAAGTGATGTTTTGTATTTTTATATTTGTAATAATCCTTAAGCGATGATTTGTATTGTTATATTTGGGTCAATCCATGTCAATTCAACAAGGGCATGACACCCACCAGCTCAGATTTGCTTGACATCTGGCACATGTTACAAATCATGTATCTAGAACACCCTCAAAATGTTAGTTTCATATCTTTTGTGGTTTTTGAGATATGGCCCCTCAAAGTTGGCCTATTTTTGGCCTATTTTTGTGAAAACGGCGGTCATTTTGAATTTTTAGTGATTACAAAAGTTCATAGAAATTTTAGCCTGTGTATGCCATGGCTTTAAAAGTTGGTGCCAGGCTATTTTTAGAGGTGTAGAATTCAAAAGTTGCAATTAGAAATCTCCCAGGGATAGCCATAATGTTGAAAATGTTACTTAAACCAAATTTTTCAGTGTTTCAATTTTCAAAGACTGGTTTAATTCAAGGACAAAGTTCACCACAAGAAGCACAATGGATTGATCTAAGACTTGGTATGTAAATAGTATACACTATTACCTCTAACATAAATGAAAATGGTGATGGCATTTTGTTTAGTTTTTATTTTATAGCCACTTTAATCACAAGGCTTAAATTGTCAAACGTTGTGACCTTGAAAAATTAAACTTTTGAATTCAGAATTCTGGATGTTTAGCACTTTGTTTGTCCCTATTGTGCACCTTTAATTAGCTATAAAACCCAAACAAATATATAATATTGTCAATATTTTACTAATACCTTTAAACCACCACATATATCACTTGCAAAATCCATCAGATTTTGAAACACAGTGTAACATTAACATACTATACTTCTCTACTAAATCAACTTCACAATGTGATCTTTATCTTCATCATCTAGATTGTACTGTCTACCAGTTACTATTAGCAGTGGTTGTAACACATATAAAATGTTCATAATTGGCACCCAGCACAAGTCATCTCTATCAGCCTAAACCTCGTAATACATTCTCTGTCTGAAGCCCGGACAAAACCTCAAATTTGTTGGGTCTATTATTGCTCACAACAGAAACCACAATCCAGCACAAGCAATTAGCAATTACACCAGGGATTTCCACACACTTCACCTCACTTTCCATGGTCATAACCTGTAATTGATAAATTGACAAATTTCACTGCAGCTGCACTGATTTTCACACTCAACAGAAGGACAAAAGTATTCCCCTGTGGTCAATGTGTCTGGTTTGAAGTAGTAATTTACAAATAGGATGGTATTGAACAGTGCAGGTTTTGTTTGTGTGATTTACATTACGAATAACTCAGGCTATAATTTTCAGTCCATTTAATTTCATTATTGGTGTACAAACGATACACCTAGGCAAATACTACCAACCTCATGATTTAATCATCCTTCAAAATCTAATTAATTCCTAATTGCGTAGATTAAATGATGGGCGTGGTTGTATTAGTTACTTGTGTAGGGCTGGAGTCTTAAAATAGCACCCGCAGAAATCCACGATTCTGCGGGTATGAAGACCAAATATTTATTGCAAGATTTATTCGTAATGAAGTGATTTTTTGTCCAACCTTGTAGGCTTTGAGGACTTTTGGACTAAAAATCTATTGCAACAGATTTCCATCATGCTGGCTATTTGCATGACCTGGCTGGATAGTAAACATTTGATGCAAACATCTTCAAGTTCTTTGTTCACTTCAGTAATCATCCCGATCCAATAAACCTTATCATAACAGCATAAAACAAAAGTCAGCAATGTTAGCATTAACAGCGATGTTAGCATTGACAGCAATGTTAGCATTGACAGCGATGTTAGCATTGACAGCAATGTTAGCATTGACAGCGATGTTAGCATTGACAGCGATGTTAGCATTGACAGCAATGTTAGCATTGACAGCAATGTTAGCATTGACAGCAATGTTAGCATTGACAGCAATGTTAGCAATGTTAGCATTAACAGCATGTTAGCATTGACAGCAATGTTAGCATTGACAGCGATGTTAACATTGACAGCGATGTTAAAATTGTCAGCGATGTTAACATTGTCAGCGATGTTTGCAATGTCAGCGATGATTGCAATGTCAGCGATAATAGCATTGACAGCGATGTTAGCATTGACAGCAATGTTAGCATTGACAGCAATGACTGTCATCGGTAACTCGCTTTGCCATGATGCATGCCTCTGACTTTGGCTTGTAATGGTGAAAGCTGTGAGTACCAGGAACAGTTCTAGCATTACAATGCCTCTCCTTTGGCTTGAAATGGTGAAAGCTGCGAGTACCAGGAGCAGTTCTAGCATTACAATGCCTCTCCTTTGGCTTGAAATGGTGAAAGCTGCGAGTACCAGGAACAGTTCTAGCATTACAATACCTCTCCTTTGGCCTAAAATGGTGAAAGCTGGGAGTACCAGGAACAGTTCTAGCATTACAATACCTCTCCTTCATGGTTTCTCTTCTGATGGTCATTTCTTCTTTGGATATGAAAATGAATTGTATGCCTGTGATTTCCTTTTGGCAAAATTTAAGCATCTGTTCAGGGGTGAATATTTGGTTACTCAGGGGGCTCTGTAAACTTGCTCGTGCTGCCAGTTGTTTTGCTGTACCCCCTATTCCATTACACGCTGACTTCCCATGACGTGTTGCAAACCAACATTAAAATCAGACCTGCGGTAGCACATATTGAGGAAATTCTTGCAATTTTCCTACTGGCCAGCACACCCATCTGAAAAGTAGTGAACTTTGCGAATGTCATTAGAAATATTTTTTTTTACGAAATGAATTGTTTTCCTCACAACCTCATATAATCATCATTTGCCAAATCATGAAAAATTAAACAGATGGACTTTTCACAAAATTTCCCATTTTCTTTGTGATAAATGACCACTGGATCAATTGTACATTGTATTGTTTCAATGAAACCCTTTTGACTTCATCTTGAAGCACAAAGCTGTTATTTTCAGCAAAATCACCCTGAACAATGATTTTATCCTCTTGTAAATTTTCCTTTTCTCCTTCAAAATTTGAACTGTGCCTATGCTATGTAGGAATGTGTAGTGAGTGTGTCCAGCCTATCCACAAGTATAGTGAGAAAGTCATTAACTGATTCAGTTTGAGTAATTAGATCTGTTCAATCAGTGCTTGTCCATTGTTGGAAGCTAGTTTGGTCGATTTCATCTGAAATCTCTTCACTATTAATATGCTCATTAAGAAACTTAAACAAAGGATCAGTGCCTGGGCAGTCTGGACAGTGATGAACCATGCATTGCTTATTTTCTCTACTACACACCATCATCTCAGTCAGCTTATGACAATCCTTGTGTACCCCTATAGCACTGAGTACCAAGGAAACATTCTGATGTATGGTGCAAACAATGTGCACCAGAGGAATTAATTAAAACAATGTATGGTGCAAACAAACAGAATGTGCACAAGAGGAATAAACTAAAACACAACTGTGGTCTTAATAAACAAACTGTAAATCCAATATCCACTGTTGGATGTCCTTTAAAATTACCTACATGTGAAGCAATCTCTTCTGCACATGCTCTTATTACCTACAAGCAATCTCTTCTGCACATGCTCTTATTACCTACAAGCAATCTCTTCTGCACATGCTCTTATTACCTACAAGCAATCTCTTCTGCACATGCTCTTATTACCTACAAGCAATCTCTTTTGCACATGCTCTATTACCTACAAGTAATCTCTTCTGCACATGCTCTTATTACCTACAAGCAATCTCTTTTGCACATGCTCTATTACCTACAAGTAATCTCTTCTGCACATGCTCTTATTACCTACAAGCAATCTCTTCTGCACATGCTCTATTACCTACAAGCAATCTCCTCTGCACATGCTCTTATTACCTACAAGCAATCTCTTCTGCACATGCTCTATTACCTACAAGCAATCTCTTCTGCACATGCTCTTATTACCTACAAGCAATCTCTTCTGCACATGCTCTTATTACCTACAAGTAATCTCTTCTGCACATGCTCTTATTACCTACAAGCAATCTCTTCTGCACATGCTCTTATTACCTACAAGTAATCTCTTCTGCACATGCTCTTATTACCTACAAGCAATCTCTTCTGCACATGCTCTATTACCTACAAGTAATCTCTTCTGCACATGCTCTTATTACCTACAAGCAATCTCTTTTGCACATGCTCTATTACCTACAAGCAATCTCTTCTGCACATGCTCTTATTACCTACAAGCAATCTCTTCTGCACATGCTCTATTACCTACAAGCAATCTCTTCTGCACATGCTCTTATTACCTACAAGCATTCTCTTCTGCACATGCTCTTATTACCTACAAGCAATCTCTTCTGCACATGCTCTTATTACCTACAAGCATTCTCTTCTGCACATGCTCTATTACCTACAAGCAATCTCTTCTGCACATGCTCTTATTACTACCTACAAGCATTCTCTTCTGCACATGCTCTTATTACCTACAAGCAATCTTTTCTGCACATGCTCTATTACCTACAAGCAATCTCTTCTGCACATGCTTTTATTACTACCTACAAGCAATCTCTTCTGCACATGCTCTTATTACCTACAAGCAATCTCTTCTGCATATGCTCTATTACCTACAAGCAATCTTTTCTGCACATGCTCATTTTTGAAAACACTCACAAAATCTTTCTTTCCAGTCTATTGAACCTATCATCACAATAAAATCCACTATAAAAACAACACAAAATAATGAATATATACACAGTTCAGTTAAGTGGTTTGAAGGTATAAGGGAAATATAATCTGATTTGGAATCATTTGACTTTAACAGATAATAAAAATGCACAATATATGTAAAAAAATGCTATAGATTTAGATTAATGAAATAATTTAAACGTTAGAATTTTCAAGGTGACAACATATAACAAATTTCAGCCTTGTGATTAAAGTGGCTATAAAATTAAAACTAAACAAAACTCCGTCACCATTTTCAATTATGTTAGAAATAATAGTGTATACTATTTACATACCAAGTCTTAGACCAATCCTGTGGTGAACTTTGTCCTTGAACTAAGCCCTTTTTTTTTTTAATTTAATTTTTTTTTTAATTGAAAACTTAGTTTAAGTGAAAATTTTAACATTATGACTAAATCTGGGAGATATCTAAGTGTTATCTTGGAATTCTAAACCTCACAAAATTGCCTGGTACCAACTTTTAGAGCTATGGCAAAAAGCTATTTGTAATTTTGTAATCGATACAAATTCAAAATGGCCGCTATTTTGATGGAAATAGGCCAAAAATGGGCCCATTTGAGCAGCCACATTTTAAAAACCATGAAAGATGTCAAGCTAAAATTTGATGTTCTAGATACATGATTTGTAAATAATGTGCCAAATATCAAGCAAATCTGAGATGGTGGGTGTTATTTTCAAATTTTTTTCTATTGATTTGACATGGAATGACCCATTAGTAATGATCTTTAAGTGATGTTTTATTTTGTATATTTGTAATGATCCTCAACGATATTTTATGTTTGTAATGATCCTTAGCAATGTTTTGTATTTGTATATTTGATATAATCCTTAAGCAATGTTTTGTATTTGTATATTTGTAATGATCCTTTTGCGAAGTTTTGTATTTGTATATCTGTAATGATCCTTAAACGATGTTTTGTGTTTGTGTATTTGTAATGATCCTTAAGCGATGTTTGGTATTTGTATATTTGTAATGATCCTTAAGCGATGTTTTGTATTTGTATATTTGTAATGATCCTTAAGCGATGTTTTGTATTTGTATATTTGTAATGATCCTTAAGCGATGTTTTGTATTTGTATATTTGTAATGATCCTAAGACAATATTTTTGCATTTGTATTTTGTAATGATCCTTAGCAATGTTTTGTATTTGTATATTTGTTATAATCCTTAAGCAATGTTTTGTATTTGTATATTTGTAATGATCCTTTTAAGTTTTGCATTTGTATATCTGCAATGATCTTAAACGATGTTTTGTGTTTGTATATTTGTAATGATCCTTAAGCGATGTTTTGATTTTGTAATGAATGATCCTTAAGCGATGTTTTGTATTTGTATATTTGTAATGATCCTTAAGTGATGTTTTGTATTTGTATATTTGTAATGATCCTGATCCTTAAGTGATGTTTTGCATTTGTATATTTGTAATAATCCTTAAGTGATGTTTTATTTGTATATTTGTAATGATCCTTAGACAATAATGTTTTGTATTTGTAATGATCCTAGCAATGTTTTGTATTTGTATATTTGTAATGATCCTTAGCAGTGTTTTTGTATTTGTATATTTGTAATGATCCTAAGACAATATTTTGTATTTGTATATTTGTAATGATGCCCTAGCAATGTTTTGTATTTGTATATTTGTAATGATCCTCAGCAGTGTTTTGTATTTTATATTTGTATATTTGTAATGATCTTTAGCAATCTTTTGTATTTGTATATTTGTAATGATCCTTAAGCGATGTTTTGATAGCCCTCACCTCAATGTCTTAACAATTGTTTATATATTTTGAAGAAAGTAATTTTTTAGCTCCACCCATTACACAGAGTGTAATCATGTCAAATCATAGGTGAGCTCCCATATGTGCCTGCACAAAGTTTTGTATTAAAATGCACTTCTCCTAGGTTTTAACAATTTTGCTCTTGAGATTCTGGCTCAAGTGAGATTTTTGTATGCTGCATAAAACCTGTATTTTAGTAAGAGATATTCCATGTAGTTTTTTAATTAAAGCTCTGAAAGGTAAAATTCATGTCTACAAAAGTGTCAGATTTCAATACGTAATGGCTTTAAAAATAGCTCTTTTAACTGTAGTCACTTGGTATGGAGGTTCTCCATTCACATGCAGGTGTATTAGTTACATGTACAGAAATGTATGTGTCTTGTTGTTAATCATATCTCAGTATCTCTAAAATTATGGAAAGGATCATTAACCAAAACTAAACTGCTTCCTTGAGTCTAACAGAATCCTCTCCCCTCACCAAAGTGGCTTCTGGAAACTTTGCAATGCCCTAGACCAGTTAATTACGCTCGACACCACTATCTGGGAATCCTTTGCAAAAAAAAGAACACTTCATTGCCATCTTTTTCGATTTAAGAAAGCTTTTGACACTACTTGGAAATACGGCATTATCTGCAAACTTTACACCATCGGCCTCAGAGGCCACCTCCCCATCTTTATTCAGAACTTCCTCTCACCCAGGCACTTCCAAGTTCATATTGACCACACCCTCTCCAACCCCTACCCCCAAGAAGAGGGCATTCCCAAGGCAGCATCCTCTTTCCCTTTCTTCAGCCTGACCATTAACGACATCGTAAACAACCTTGGTCCCAACATCAAACGTATCCTCTACATGGACGACTTTACCATCTTCTACTCCTCCCCTAGCTTTCCTCTTGTTGAAAAAAGACTCCAACTCAACCTCAACCAGCTGCAAGACTGGAGCAACAAAAACGGTTTTAAATTATTCAAAGACAAGACAGTCTGCATGCACTTCTGTCATTTCAACAACCTCGGCCACCCCAACCCAAACCTCGTGCTCAATGGCAATTGCATCCCTAAACTTGAACACACGAAGTTCCTTGGTTTAACTTAGACCCCAAGCTCTCCTACAAGCAACACATCACCAACCTGAAACAGAAATGCAAGAGCTCCCTCAACATTCTCCGCCTCCTCTCCAATACCACTTGAGGTGCGAACACACAAAGTTCCTGGGTTTAACTCTAGACCCCAAGCTCTCCTACAAGCAACACATCACTAACCTTAAACAGAAATGTAACAGCTCCCTCAACATTCTCCGCCCCCTTCCAACACCACTTGAGGTGCGAACTGCTGTTCAAAATCTTCAGGCTCAACATTCGCTGCTTGACTATGGCAATATTGTCTACTGTGTTGCTCACAACTCATACCTTAACCACATCAACACCATTGAAAATGAAGCCCTCAGGCTTTGTCTGGGTGCCTACAGGACCTCCCCAATCACCAGCCTTTCATGTTGAAGCCAACAACCCCCCTTTCTACTTAGATGCAGAAAGTGTAGCCTCTCCTATGCATTTAGAGTCCTCACCAACACCCAGAACCCTGTTGGCAATCTCATTAGGTACCCCAATTTCTCCACCCTCTTTGATAGGACTAAAACCCTATCCCCTCTCTTTAGCTTACGCATTCAATCAGACCTCCATCTCGGCATCAACCCTGCCACTCTTGGCACCTTCTCCTGGCCCACTTTTCCTCCTTGGGCCACCCCCCTCCCTTCTATCCACCTGTCCATCTTTTCAGCTGAGGCAAAGGCCATCCTCCTACCCTCAACTTTATTGAGTACTCTCCGCTCAGCCACTTTGCCATCTTCTCTGACTCCAAGGCTGTTCTTACTTCTTTACTCAATCTTAAATGGGATAACTTCACATCCCACCTCCTCCTCCGAAATTCCTTTTGTCCACCCTCTGCAGGAAAAGTATTATTTTCTTCTGGATACCCAGCCATGTTGGCATCCCTGGCAATAACAGGGCTGATGCAGCAACTAAGCTTGCCCTCAACCTCTTCCCTACCCATTTCCCAAAACCCTTTCAGACATCAAACGCTTATTGCTTCCCTTGTTCGTGACCGCTGGCAAACCTCATGGAAGCCCCAAATTAATAACAAACTCCACATCATCCAGCCCACCATTCCGATCAAACCCACCAACAACCTCTCTTGTGTCGACAACGTTCATATTACCCGTCTTAGAATAAGTCACACCCACCTCACTCACTCCCACCTCCTTATTGGCTCCCCCCAAACCCTCTGCAACAATTGCCATTGCACCCTCACAGTCCATCATGTCTTGCCTTGCTTGCCTCCTGTACAACCTTCCCAGAGCTTCCCTTGCTCCCTACAACTCAATTGCCGACAAGAAAACCCCCCAGACAAAATTATCTCCTTCATGTTGCGTTCTTCTACAACCATATTTAGTCCTCCTCTTCCACCTCCCTCCTCCCCCCCCCCCAGCCTTTCTCTACTTCCCGTTATTTTTCTCACCCATGCACCTCCTCTCTCGATCCCAGCTTTCTGACTTTTAGTTCTTGTTTTTCTCTCATTCTCCCCCTGTTTTCTTTCCTTTCTACCTCTAGAATAATCTAACCTCAAAGGCATCATTTGACCCTCGTTGTCATGGTGCCATTAAGCCCTCATCAAACAAACAAACAAACCAATCAGAATTCAGACATTCTTCTATGAATATGCAAATTTTCGGAATCTTATTTAGGCCACATACAGTATCGTATCGGATTGGAGTACGAGTTCTAAATAGGTCATGACATAACCTAGAAGAAAGGTGAAGTTGTTGTTTCATCATTTTCGCTTGTCGTACTGTACGTCTCAAGTGTCAGTAAGTCTAATCGTGCTACATTGCATCACGGGGGCTAGAGCGTTATACCAAAGAGCTGTGTGGAAGCTCTTTGGTTATACTTAAATGCACTATCTTTCACTGGAATGAGAATTTTAAGCTTAAATGCACTATCTAAGGCTGGATCCATGGATAAAGTTTTGTTGGGTTAAAAGTGAACGCACGTTGCATTGAGTAAGCCGGGAGTTGTTACTAATGTGCCGTATGGGCAGCAGATTGCCAGAAATAAAACGTGTTTACAGTGTTTGTGGACATGTGGAAGAATCATCGCTGTGTCGTATTCACCCGGGGGTGAGGGGGGCACATCATACTAAAAACTAAAAGTGGTAGGGGTGTGCAGCCCACCAACCAAAAAGATACCCGCAGTATGACAAATTTGTTGGTAACTGCAGTATGAAATTAAACAATTTGGTACCCGCAGTATAAAAGAAGTCAATTTTGATACCTGCAGTATGAGTATTCAACGAAAATATTGTAAAAATGGATAAGCAGTACAAAATTAACACTGTAAAACCTCATTTTTTAAGTTTGGGACCTGCACCACGAAAATGATGAAAAAAAAGGACTATAAAATACTATAAAACATAAATATATTTTTTTTAGTACAATTGTTTTTTTGTTTTTTGTTTCATAGTAAAAAAGGCTGAAGTTTGATATCATGAATGCACTTCCACGTTTATTGGAATTTTCCTTGCTAAAATCTTCCACAGACTTAAAGTTAACACCCTGAAACTTACGTATTTCGCATGAACTCAACAGGTCTTTACAGATGGACAGTTATATTGTAACCAATCAGGTTTATCAACTTTGGCATGACTATGTTAGTAAGCCTTAGCTCAGCTCTAGCTCTGCACACAAATATTTGAATGGCCTGGTCTTATCGTTGATCATTGTGCTTACGGGAATGCCGATTGCGCTGTATGTACATAATGTGAAAAGACAGTTAGTCCGTGTAATATTATAGGTACCGGTAGTGACTAAGTGACCTACATATCCCAATGCTTTTATGAATAAATTATACAACCACGGAGTAATGGCGACTTTGAAACTATTTTGTAAATATTGTAAACATAAAAGTGGAATTTTTCCCTTGATTTTCAGAATAAGAAATCGCAAGTATTTATAGGCCTATTTTGGGTGGCTTCTCGTAATAAACGTTATTGAAAAACAACATTTTTCATACTTTATTTTTCAAGCTCTTTTGCGTAAATTGATATAAACAAATCGTTGTTAATGACACATTCTTTAATTGCATGGCTGATTTATTCAGTAATATAATTAAGGTACAAAATACATCTGAATGAGTTGCATTTACATTTAATTTGGTCTATGGTGTATCATTTATTTTGCATGAAATATGATAATAACTTTAGTGTGACAATGGCTGTTGATGTTGTTGAACTGCCAGTGGGTGGCATGACAATGCAACAGAAATGTAACAATGAAAATACAAGATTAAATAATACTGTAAAAAGTCGGGCTAGTACAAAATTAAATCGGCTAGTTGAAAATAGAGCAGTGATGCGCGATGGTTTTGGCCTACTTAACTTTGTTGAGAGTGCTTGGATTATTATCAGGATAATTAAAAATAAAATGTTGTTTAAATTATTTTGCAGGATTTCTTGTGGTATCTTCCTTACATATTTTCTTCAATGAAGTCTCTCAAAGTCATTTTATCATGTGTAATGAAAATGATTGGACTCTGGTGGTGTGCATTCTCTTTCCATTAGTACCATTTAATTTCCATGAATTTTTGTCTTACATTTATCAGTTAGGATATAAATTTACCACTATCTTTTCCACTTGTTGGTTGGACTGATGCCAGCTGTGTTAGTATAGCTGCCATCAGTGATGGTTGGCCATCTGAGGGTACAACAAAAACCTATACCCTACTGTTTGAAGCCTTGTGTTTGAAAAGGAAAATCTCAGGAAAGCTGTTTGTACGGTGATTTTAGTCACTTTTATTGAAGTATTTACTGGGCTACTTTTCACTCCTTAAAATCGTCTGACGAGCTCTCCAAAGTACGGTCAAAGTTCAAAACATTGCATTTTAGTGGGGTATTATTTTTAAGATTATTTGAAGAAATCTTTTTTAGTACTGGCTAAATGAAATTAACTTAACATTTATGAATATTAATGTGTAAATGTTAGAAATGTTGTTATTTTTACAAAATGTATTTTCTAACCATAGTTGTGGTGGTATTGACCTTTGACCTTGCTAACATCAGTAATCGAGGAGACATGATGGCACCATGCATTAAATGTTAATAGCTTTTGTTAGAAGCATAATTTTTCAGGCATCCGGCAGTCATTCACAACTAACCTCGTTTGGCACATAAGACCTGACTGTTAAGGTGCCATTAAACCCAAACAAACTGAATACAACTCATACAGGAAAGTTGAAACTCTTGTATTTTTAACATGATGAATAATTGCCTGTAAATGGAATAGACTTCAAATAAAACTTTTAAAAAACATCTTAAAAATATCAGATATGACACAAAATATAATCAATAAAACCAATCAATTCTTCTTGCATTGTTATGGGGTTGAGCTATAACATCATTGATGTTTTTTTTCTTCACCAATTTATCTCTTAAAACCTTCATGTGGTATATCAACTAACCATACCATATTCTGTTGTAATGTTTTCTTGATATTATCCAATGGTTTTTAATCTGGACAAAAACTCAATAAAACATTAGAATACATTCAATTAAAGAATGTGAGGATATGGCATCACAACTAGTTTGATTTGAGTCATTTCTCCACAAATGAGACAGAATTTAAAACTTTCATATATCCTTGGTGCAATAAGAGTTTTGAACGTGCTTTTTTTCACATTTGTGCATCTTTTGAAGTCCATACAAGATAGACTTGCTTGAACCTTGAGTTAATGCTGGCTTGCCCCTCTGATATGATAATTCAACTGGGACTGGAAAGTCAACCAGATTATCAAATTTAGACAAAAAGTGTTTTGACTTTTTATGCAGCATTACATACATTACCATTTGTCATTTTTGGATTATTCTTGTTTTTATTTAATTCATATTGAAGGTTTAATTTTAGGCTTGACCTGTTCACCACCTTAGCACATAAAAATCTCTTAGATTCCTGTTACAATTAGATTGATACAAGTGACTAAATTAAACAAAGCTTTGCTGAACTCTTCAACCGACGACTTAAGTTGTTTAGAGGAGATACGTGTGTTGATGATTTATGAATTGGCCTGACCAATGGTAATTATGGTAAGCTAGCTGCAGCTAATAGCCGCTGCCTTAATTAGGACTTCCTTTCATGGTGGAATCATCAGCTGTGCTTTCTTCTTGGTGATTTATTGATCACGCTGGAGGGATCGCTTTCTTCTTGGTGATTTATTGATCACGCTGGAGGCATTTCCTTCCCGTGATCACACAACATCAATATACAAATTTCTTTCTTTCAGAAGTTCTTTTGTTTTGTTTTTTCTTGGCTGACTTGCTGCTATATTTATGCATGCAGGCTATGCACAAACTCTTCCCATGTGCATATTAAATAACGTCTATTTACTTATTTTGGTTTCTAATTTTAAAATGTTACCTGTTAATAACCGATGAGCGAGAGGCTGTTTCCTGATCTGGCAGTTTGTCCGAATAATCTCTTTTTGCTGTACATAGTTCATTGAGGGAGGGATTGTGAAGTGCTTTATTCAGTGTGGTGTTTGACCAGTGCATGTCTTGTTTTCTGTGAGTTACACAATGCTTGCTTTATTTCTGCCAGCTGCACCTGCAGTGTATATTGACACAGATGGAGGTGGGGTTGATTCAACGGCGTAGGAACATTTTTTCCTTGGGAGTGGGGGAGGTTGGGGGGAGGGGGGGACTGAAAGTTTATTCACTATAAACCTCAACCCCCTCATTCAAAAGTCATTTTTGTCTCATTTATTTTCACGATTGTGGGATTATTTTATTTTTTTTTAACAAAGAAGAATAGACAATTAGGTTAGTATAAGACATGATGTACGTGGCAGTACATACATGCTTGCAGTGCATTGACCTGTCATCTGCATGTACACGTACTAACTGCATGCTGTATACACTGTTTCTCTGTTTCTACGTCAGTGTATACAATGTAATGCTACATTTTATGGCCAAGTGTGGTCAATTCAAATGATTATAATTGGGAAACTAAAATCAGACCGGATCGGACCGAGGTATTATAAATTATAATTGCATAAATCAGAAGAACAAGCGCTGAAAAGGCTTGATATATTTCACAGATGGTACTACTGATAAGCCCAATAAGGGGTTTTCTTCCCTGAAAAGTGGGAGGGGGGGCAGAAGCATACTTCTGCCTTACAATTTTTGACTGGGGCCTCCCAGCCCCAGCTTTCTACACCCTTGGGTTGAATATTGGAATTTAAAAAAGTGAGTGAATAAGGGAAATGCAAGTTGCTGGTCTTACCATTTTTTAGCTTTTGAATTAATTTAGGAATCAAACAACATATTATAATAAAACCTACTTCTTTTGACCTGAATATAGTTCTCATCCTATAGGGGCTCAACTTCACATCATTCTGAGGGGCAATGTTTTGATGATTTAACTCTAGGTTATCAATTACCCCTTTAACTTACTGGGTAACAAGTGCGATTTCATTGTCAATTTCTAGATTCAAGAGGCATATAATGGAGAATGTACACACAGGGGTTGTGGTTTCTTTTTTTCAAGTAAGAAAGATTTTTGTTTTTACTAAAAATATGAATGAATAATGAAATTGTGATTGATAGTTGGCAAACACATTTTTGTGTTACAAACATTTGTGAATGTGAACATTGATTCTCTCATCGTCAGGAAAAGTAAAGTTGTTCTGTCCATTTTTGGCAAAATTGATATTGGAAAATATTCTATGACCAAGTAGACTACTTTCTATACCTCATGTATCATCTAAGAAAAAATATTGTGGAAAAAGAAAATGTGTTATGTGCGGAATTAATGCAGAATTAAGAACTTAAAATACGATCATCTCAAAATGGCATTTTTGGACATAGGACAAGGTTACTTTCCTGAATTTTCAAAGTACAAATAATCTATGACTGAAAAGTGAAATAGTCGAATATGATGAAATGTTCTTTCATTGTGCATAATATGACAAGGTGTTGAGTGCATGTTAATTTGCTCATTTGCATTTTAGTAGACTTTGACAAAAAAATGTTTAACATGGGTTTATAACTTAATGGACTATTTAGCATGGAATTCTGAGCAGAATAGTTTTTAAAATTTGTAAAAAGCTTATTTAGGTTTTCAAGTTAGACAAAACAAAGCTTTCATGATTTGTTAATTTGTCCGGGAATTTATGATGTAACTAAGAGGAACACATCTCAAAATCTTTATAGAATTCTTTAAATTCTGTTCTTCAAATTCAGCTACTTGTGAATTTCAGAATGTCTTTTCTAGATACAGAATAATAATAAAGTACTTATACAGCACCATTACTAAAAAGATATTCTATCACGCTTTCCAATCAAGATGTAAAAAAATAAAACACACTGAGAACCTGCCAAAAGAACCAAAGAAGAATAAAAATAAAAATTAATTAAAGGCCAGCTTGAAAAGGTGAGTTTTAAGGTTACATTTGAATGAGATAAATGATGAATTAGACTTTACTGAATCAGGCAGGTCATTCCATAGTTTGGGACTATGATGATTCCGGGTGTGACAAAGTTCCTTCAAAATTTGCCCAAAGTTCCCCATTATAATGCCACTCATTATTGCGCAATAACAGCTAAAAATGAAAATGCTGTAAATTAGTCAATTTTTAAACCAATTTCATTATTTTGCTGTTGTAATGGTTTAGATCTTCATTTTAAACCAATTAAGCACATGTTGTCTCTAGATGTCCATAGTCCATTAAGGTAGCAAGACCTATGACCCTGAAGTATGACACAGTGGTAAAGGTCTAAGGTACAGTATCTGCAAAGTCAACATGATTAGATGTGCACAGTGGCCTAGCTAAAGGGGGAGGGGGCAATGGAGGGGGAGATTGTGTCCTGGCCAGAAATTTCCAAAAAGTCTGAAAATTTGCACAGTAGAAATTCAGGGTAGCTTAAATTTGCACAGTAGAAATTCAGGAAGGGGGAAGTAGCTTTGATTCAGAATTGTTAAGACTTGGGCCCTCCTGCAAAATTCTAGCTATGCCACTGGCTGTGTATGCATATCAATTATATAATTTGCTTAAAAAAGAATATTGTGAAAAGTGGTGAAATATGAAAGGCTCTTTTAATGTGCATGATGCCAAGGTGATGAGTGCATATTAATTTGGTGATTTGCATAACAATGGGTTTTGACTTTTTACAAAAAATGCTCACTTAAATTTGTGAAAAAGTAAGTAGGCAAGACATTCCAATCTGATCAAGATTGACTAGTTTCCAAATGCAGTCAATGAACATAGATTTGTCCATGCCATATTACAAGAAATATCTTCTTAAGATATCAATGTTTTTCAAGACGATTTGTGTATTTGTGTAGGAGTACTGTAAAACTGGTAGTGTTTTTTATGTCAATGACTTTGAAAAAGAATTGTGATGTGATTTATTAAAGGCCATCTATTGTAATTCAAAATGATTATGATTGACTTATCAATTTAAGTGCTCATTGACCATTGTATTTTAACCAATCAAAACACACAAATTTGAAATATATTTACACTGTATCTCCACGTTATGGAGCCGATAATTGGTCTTTAGTTCAAGATTTTAATCAGTTCATTATAGAATAAAGTTTTTGTTTAATGTTGAGCAGTTTAATGTTATAATGTTGAGCAGTTTAATGTTATAATGTTGAGCAGTTAAATGTTATACTGTTGATCAGTTTAATGTTATAATGTTGAGCAGTTTAATGTTATAATGTTGAGCAGTTTAATGTTATAATGTTGAGCAGTTTAGTGTTATAATGTTGAGCAGCTTAATGTTGTAATGTTGAGCAGTTTAATGTTAAAATGTTGAGCACTTCAATGTTATGTTGAGCAGTTCAGTGTTATAATGTTGAGCAGTTTGATGTTATAATGTTGAACAGTTTAATGTTATAATGTTGAGCAGCTTAATGTTATGATGTTGAGCAGTTTAGTGTTATAATGTTGAGCAGTTTAGTGTTATAATGTTGAGCAGTTTAGTGTTATAATGTTGAACAGTTTAATGTTATAATGTTGAGCAGCTTAATGTTATAATGTTGAGCAGTTTAGTGTTATAATGTTGAGCAGTTTAATGTTATAATGTTGAACAGTTTAATGTTATAATGTTGAGCAGCTTAATGTTATAATGTTGAGCAGTTTAATGTTATAATGTTGAGCAGTTTAGTGTTATAATGTTGAGCAGTTTAGTGTTATAATGTTGAGCAGTTTAATGTTATAATGTTGAGCAGTTTAATGTTATAATATTGAGCAGTTTAATGTTATAATGTAAAGCAATTTAATGTTATAATGTTGAGCAGTTTAATGTTATAATGTTGAATACTTTAATGTTATAATGTTCAGCAGTTTAATGATTAACAAATACTATTTATGGAGGTTTTTATTTTACAGTGTAGTTACATGTACAAGTATTTAGCAGAAGTCAATTGTTTTCGTCTGAGTGTAAACTAAGCTGAAGCTATTTATGTTGTGCAGTATATTCTCTTTACCCTATAACATTTCAATAGAATTGATGTTGTTGTCTCTCCTATTGGTAATATTTTCATGTTTTGTCAAAGTTGAGAAGAAACAAATAGAGAAAAACAAATATAATAGAAAAAGATTTGGGTAATCAGAATGTATCACAAATGATCAGTGAGGTATGTTGAAACCATAACAATGATAAGTCTCCTCAGGAATTTGAGCAAGATTTGATCATTTTTCAAATCCTTTCATTCATATTGTGACAAAAACTTGTTTATCCTTGGTTCATGAATGGTCAAGGATTATGAAATCTAAGACACACTTAAAGTGTCTGCAAAGTAAACATGATTAGGAGTTGTGTTACTTGTAAATGATAATGTTTCATGTACAATTTGTTTTTTCCAGTTTTAAGACCAGTCCCATTGCCAGGGCTTTGCAAGAGAAAGGGGGAAGGGAGGAGGTGGGGTGCCCTGTGTTAAGGTTCAACATTCTTAGTATCACATTCTTATTTCCAAGCCTCATTTTAACTGGTGAAATGCTTTATCTTGAATGGACAACATCACACTTGGCCTTTGTGATGATATCACTTGTGGGTGGAATTGGTTTTTGTGCTGATTGATGCAAGGCAAGGATGATAAATGTTTAGTGTTCTAGCTCTCTTGCCATAGGGTTAGATCAGAAGTACATGCACAAATTAAAGTGGAGAGTCAGTTAACTGGTGACACCACAAATTTGAATATCATTCAAATTTGTTGTTGTGTTGTTAGGGCAATACTTTGAATTTACGATAGGATTCTATAATAGGATAAAATATAATACTGTGGTGGTTTGAGGTATCTGCAAAGTAGACATGATAAGGGGTAGGGTATAATTCTTCTTTAGAAGGTGGGGAACATGGGGCCATACTTTTCCTTTACAAATTGGGGGTGGGGGAAGGTGAAAAATGTATGTATCAGGAGACTTGGCAATTGCATATACATACAGAAATGTCTCAGTCAAGTCTCGAATTGCATATTACCTGGTAAGAATTTAGAAGCCTTACTTATTAAGTTAGTCACAAAGTCTGTTTGCAAGGTTTGGGAACACATAAATAAAAACAATAATGAGAGCTCTGTGGCCAGTCGATATGGTGTCCACAATCATTCAACGCTTTGGTCTGTGGCAATGTATGTTTTGCAAGCAGACCATTTTGATGGTAAAAAGTAACAGCAAATGTATGGTTTGTATGGTGTGGTATTCAGAGCTGAAAGGTTAACAAATACAATTGTCATCGTATGAAAGAAAATATTCCATTTGAGTCCTTTCTGAACCTAAATTACATTTTGCATTTGTAGGCATTTAACTCAAAACTGCAATCTGAATGTTGTGAATATTTCATCATTAAGAATTTTTGGCCCTTAGACCCCCAACCCGACACCCTTGATTTTTTAAAATTAGGGGTAATCCACACCATTCAACCCGAGATACTTCAAAATTCATTGACTAGCAACCAGCTATTGTTACACCATACACAACACAGGTGGCAATCTATACCTATTTTCCAACTGACAGCATTTTCATAGTCTATTCACACTTCACTTTGTTAGCAACCAGCTACTGTTACACTGTACACAATAGGTCATGCATCTGGGGCTCAAGCTACATAACTGCTGTGCAGTTAAGCAAATTAGATTAGTTCTTGGCTGAGCCTAAATATAAATATACATTATATGCATGGGAGGACTTGTGCTAAGCCCATTAATGATTGATGGACCATTTCTCGTAAGGATGGTTATTTCCTCATGGTGTTTCAGTCAACCATTTCATCTTTGAGTTTAAAGCTAAGCAACTACTTTGCATAAATTTATACAATTGCCCTTTATTAACACTCACCACAAACACTTTTGTACAAAATTGATCCCAAAATTGTGAGAAAGCCGGCTTATTTTTAGGTCTCCAAACATACGCTCATTATGTATTGGCTTTTTCATGACGTAGGGGTAGGACAGTACATCATGTGATCCACTCCCATTGAATTACACACAATGGTATGAGAACCTGTAGAAATTCTCCATTAACTTTCCTTTTGCCCTTTCGCCAATCGTTTACTCAATAAATGAAGCATAACTTTTTAAAATTACATTTAATGGTACCATTTTTGTACAAACATTTATGCGGATTCTTAATTTTGTTCTAAAAATGGTTGTATACACAACACTAATGCTATGTGAAAGTTAATGTACTGTGTACCATACAGTAATAGTTACAGCCCACTGTAGCTGTCTAATGTAATGAGTGGAGTTGGCTGATCATAAAGAAATAGAACTTAACTTAAATCAATATTTTCTCCAGCTTTATCCTTCAGAAAATTGTCACAAAATAAGAAAATTTGTAGTTAGCAGATTTAAGTTTAAGCGATATGCTGATGCAATGAAACTGAATTGACGTAGCCTGCTATTACGGCTGATAAAGTGACTCAGTACAGTGATAGTTATGCATTGTAGGCCTTAGCTCTGGTCAAAATTGTGCTCTTATTCTTACGTCACATGCCTTTTTTTAATAGTGGAACTTCAGCTGTTTCTAATTGGGACTTAATTTTTCACTTTTTTGTGAATATCTCAGAAATGAGTGGAAATTTTTGATAGATTTATGTTGATGAAATGTTCAAATATTATACCTTTCCGTATACCTTTAAAGGACTATTCAAACTGAAAGTAAAGAATACACATTAGACATTTAAAATTGATTTATTGTCCAGTCATATATATTGGTGACAACATTTTTGAAATAATTAATCTTTGCAGAATTGGAGTCATGGCTACTTTATGAATATCTCTGATGAAAGCTACATCTCAATTGATTTATTGAAAAGCTTGTCACTTCGCCTTCGCAACAAGAGGAAGTGTTTTTCTGAGAAGGAGCTTGAAGAGACGCTTGTTGAGTATCATATTGGTGAGTATTGAACCCTTCATGTGTGTGATGCTTGTTGAGTATCATATTGGTGAGTAGTGAACCCTTCATGTGTGTGATGCTTGTTGAGTATCATGTTGGTGAGTATTGAAGCCTTTATGTGTGTGATGCTTGTTGAGTATCGTTTAGTTGAGTATATCATGTTGGTGAGTATTAAACCCTTCGTGTTTTGTGTGTGACACTTGTTGAATATTATGTTGATGAGTATTGAACCCTTTGTGTGTGTGTGTGTGACACTTGTTGAGTATCATGTTGGTGATGCCTTCATGTGTGATGCTTGTTGAGTATCGTGTTAGTGAGTATTGAATTCCTCGTGTTTGTGGGGCTTGTTGAGTATCATATTGGTGAGTATTGAAGCCTTCATGTGTGTGATGCTTGTTGAGTATTGTGTTGGTGAGTATTGAATTCCTCGTGTTTGTGGGGCTTGTTGAGTATCATGTTGGTGAGTATTAAACCCTTCGTGTGTTTGTGTGTAACACTTGTTGAATATTATGTTGATGAGTATTGAACCCTTTGTGTGTGTGTGTGTGTGTGTGTGACACTTGTTGAGTATCATGTTGGTGAGTATTGAACCCTTCGTGTCTGTGTTGCTTGCTGAGTATCATGTTGGTGAGTATTGAACCCTTTGTGTGTGTGTGATGCTTGTTGAGTATCATGTAGGTGAGTATTGAACCCTTCGTGTATGTGTCATTTACTGAGTATCATGTTGGTGAGTATTGAACCCTTTGTGTGTGCGTGATGCTTGTTGGGTATCATGTTGGTGAGTATTGAACCCTTCGCGTGTGTGTGTCGCCTGCTGAGTATCATGTTGGTGAGTATTGAACCCTTTGTGTGTGCGTGATGCTTGTTGGGTATCATGTTGGTGAGTATTGAACCCTTCGCGTGTATGTGTCGCTTGCTGAGTATCATGTTGGTGAGTATTAAACCCTTTGTGTGTGCATGATGCTTGTTGAGTATCATGTTGGTGAGTATTAAACCCTTTGTGTGTGCATGATGCTTGTTGGGTATCATGTAGGTGAGTATTGAACCCTTCGTGTGTATGTGTCGCTTGCTGAGTATCATGTTGCTGAGTATCATGTTGGTGAGTATTGAACCCTTAGTGTATGTGACGCTTGTTGGGTATCATGTTGGTGAGTATTGAACCCTTAGTGTATGTGACGCTTGTTGGGTATCATGTTGGTGAGTATTGAACCCTTAGTGTGTGTGACGCTTGTTGGGTATCATGTTGGTGAGTATTGAACCCTTCGTGTGTGTGATGCTTGTTGGGTATCATGTTGGTGAGTATTGAACCCTTAGTGTGTGTGACACTTGTTGGGTATCATGTTGGTGAGTATTGCACTCTTTGTGTATGTGTGTGGGTGTGACACTTGTTGAATGTTGGGTATCATGTTGGTGAGTATTGAACCCTTAGTGTGTGTGACACTTGTTGAGTATCATGTTGGTGAGTATTGCACTCTTTGTGTATGTGTGTGGGTGTGACACTTGTTGAATGTTGAGTATCATGTTGGTGAGTCTTGAACCCTTCGTGTGTCTTCTTTAATATTGTGCCAATCTTGAAGTGTATATGTGTGTGAAGATGCAAAATATAATAACTAAATTGCTTTCAAACTTATTAAAACGATCATACACTACTAGCAAAATAATACATCAAAATGATTCAACATTGACCGTTTATTAGCGTTTTTAAGTCTCAATCATCAATTGGCATATTTCATGCACATTTTGAGAAGTACTGTATTACCGAGTGACCTTGGTACTCGCTTTTGTAAATCATTCGTTTTTAAATGTCTATCATAATCCTCCTTAGCAGTGCAGCAAATTCTGACCTAAAACTTTTGATTCTTCACCATGTCCCAATCAGATTCTTGCGGGAATAGACTAAGATTTAGGAAATTAAGAAATGTAAAATGAAATAAAGATTTTGAGATGCTTGCTAAGTGTCATACATCACCACATTTGCATAAATCAAACACTGAACAAACTTTGATCAACCAGAACTCATAAACTAAAAGTGCTTTGACAAACATTCAAATGCTGATCTGTTTAGATTGACCAGTATTGACCAATAGAGAAATTGTACATCCACATATTAATTACTTGCATGTCCATTGACCTTTTAAAATGCTTTGGTTGGGTGTGACTTCTCCTGCATTTTAATTGTGCTTAATCCAAACTTGCTGACTTACAACACGTCCATGTCATATATGATAAAGGGCACTAAAAGGAACAAATGGGTGCAAAATGTATTTAAAGGATTAGTTCAGGGGCAGTAGTGACACCAGGATTTTGGTCATGGGGACCAGAGGGGAAATTTTTGCTCACATATGAAGGACAGGGAGAAGAGGGGAGGGGGGGTCAAAATTGGACAAAAAATGTCACTTTACACAATTTTCTAGGGGACAAGTGAGGGCAAAGCGATCTCGTGGGGACAATTCTCCCCCTCCTTCCTCCCATAGCACCGCAAATGTTCAGGGGTCAAGTATGAATGAGGACTTTTAAAGAAATAAAATGGTGCATAAAGGCTAGCATTCCAAGATCTTATTCCATTAAGGAGATATTTATGTTTAAAGTTTGGTATCATTTGTATAGAAACGACAAAAATCAGATTATGCATATATTATTTTACTGATTATGTGTACATTGTTTTACTGATCATGTATACTGTGTTTAAATGATCATTTGTACATTGTTTTACTGATCATGTGTACATTGTGTTACTGATCATTGAACATTGTTTTACTGATTATGTGTACATTGTGTTACTGATCATTGAACATTGTTTTACTGATTATGTGTACATTGTTTTACTGATCATGTGTACATTGTTTTACTGATCATGTGTACATTGTTTTACTGATTATGTGTACATTGTTTTACTGATTATGTGTACATTGTTTTACTGATTATGTGTACATTGTTTTACTGATCATGTGTACATTGTTTTACTGATTATGTGTACATTGTCATACTGATCATGTGTACATTGTTTTACTGATCATGTGTACATTGTTTTACTGATTATGTGTACATTGTTTTACTGATTATGTGTACATTGTTTTACTGATTATGTGTACATTGTTTTACTGATCATGTGTACATTGTTTTACTGATCATGTGTACATTGTTTTACTGATTATGTGTACATTGTTTTACTGATCATGTGTACATTGTTTTACTGATCATGTGTACATTGTCATACTGATCATGTGTACATTGTTTTACTAATTATGTGTACATTGTTTTATTGATCATGTGTACATTGTGTTACTGATCTTTTATACATTGTGTCACTGATTATGTGTACATTGTTTTACTGATCATGTGTACATTGTTTTACTGATTATGTGTACATTGTTTTACTGATTATGTGTACATTGTCATACTGATTATGTGTACATTGTTTTACTGATTATGTGTACATTGTCATACTGATTATGTGTACATTGTCATACTGATCATGTGTACATTGTTTTACTGATCATGTGTACATTGTTTTACTGATTATGTGTACATTGTTTTACTGATCATGTGTACATTGTTTTACTGATCATGTGTACATTGTGTTACTGATTATGTGAACATTGTTTTACTGATCATGTGTACATTGTTTTACTGATCATGTGTACATTGTCATACTGATCACGTGTACATTGTTTTACTGATCATGTGTACATTGTGTTACTGATTATGTGTACATTGTTTTACTGATTATGTGTACATTATTTTACTGATTGTGCAGACATTGTTTTACTGATCATGTGTACATTCTTTTACTGATCATGTGTACATTCTTTTACTGATTATGTGTACATTGTTTTACTGATCATGTGTACATTGTTTTATTGATCATGTGTACATTGTGTTACTGATCTTTTATACATTGTGTCACTGATTATGTGTACATTGTTTTACTGATCATGTGTACATTGTTTTATTGATCATGTGTACATTGTGTTACTGATCTTTTATACATTGTGTCACTGATTATGTGTACATTGTTTTACTGATCATGTGTACATTGTTTTACTGATCATGTGTACATTGTCATACTGATTATGTGTACATTGTTTTACTGATCATGTGTACATTGTTTTACTGATCATGTGAACATTGTTTTACTGATTATGTGTACATTGTTTTACTGATCATGTGTACATTGTTTTACTGATCATGTGTATATTGTTTTACTGATAATGTGTACATTGTTTTACTGATCATGTCAACTTTGTTTTACTGATCATGTGTATATTGTTTTACTGATTATGTGTACATTGTGTCACTGATCATGTGTACATTCTTTTACTGATTATGTGTACATTGTTTTACTGATCATGTGTACATTCTTTTACTGATTATGTGTACATTGTTTTACTGATCATGTGTACATTGTTTTATTGATCATGTGCACATTGTGTTACTGATCTTTTATACATTGTGTCACTGATTATGTGTACATTGTTTTACTGATCATGTGTACATTGTTTTACTGATCATGTGTACATTGTTTTACTGATTATGTGTACATTGTCATACTGATTATGTGTACATTGTTTTACTGATCATGTGTACATTGTTTTACTGATCATGTGTACATTGTTTTACTGATCATGTGTACATTGTTTTACTGATCATGTGTATATTGTCATACTGATCATGTGTACATTGTTTTACTGATTATGTGTACATTGTCATACTGATCATGTGTACATTGTTTTACTGATTATGTGTACATTGTTTTACTGATCATGTGTACATTGTTTTACTGATCATGTGTACATTGTTTTACTGATCATGTGTATATTGTTTTACTGATTATGTGTACATTGTCAAACTGATCATGTGTACATTGTTTTACTGATCATGTGTATATTGTTTTACTGATTATGTGTACATTGTCATACTGATCATGTGTACATTGTCTTACTGATCATGTGTACATTGTCATACTGATCATGTGTACATTGTTTTACTGATCATGTGTACATTGTTTTACTGATCATGTGTACATTGTTTTACTGATCATGTCAACTTTGTTTTACTGATTATGTGTACATTGTTTTACTGATTATACATTGTTTTACTGATTATGCATTTGTTTTACTGATCATGTGTACATTGTTTTACTGATCATGTGTACATTGTTTTACTGATCATGTCAACTTTGTTTTACTGATTATGTGTACATTGTTTTACTGATCATGTGAACATTGTTTTACTGATTATGTGTACATTGTTTTACTGATTATGTGTACATTATTTTACTGATTGTGCAGACATTGTTTTACTGATCATGTGTACATTCTTTTACTGATCATGTGTACATTCTTTTACTGATTATGTGTACATTGTTTTACTGATCATGTGTACATTGTTTTATTGATCATGTGTACATTGTGTTACTGATCTTTTATACATTGTGTCACTGATTATGTGTACATTGTTTTACTGATCATGTGTACATTGTTTTATTGATCATGTGTACATTGTGTTACTGATCTTTTATACATTGTGTCACTGATTATGTGTACATTGTTTTACTGATCATGTGTACATTGTTTTACTGATCATGTGTACATTGTTTTACTGATTATGTGTACATTGTCATACTGATTATGTGTACATTGTTTTACTGATCATGTGTACATTGTTTTACTGATCATGTGTACATTGTTTTACTGATCATGTGTACATTGTTTTACTGATCATGTGTACATTGTTTTACTGATCATGTGTATATTGTCATACTGATCATGTGTACATTGTTTTACTGATTATGTGTACATTGTCATACTGATCATGTGTACATTGTTTTACTGATTATGTGTACATTGTTTTACTGATCATGTGTACATTGTTTTACTGATCATGTGTACATTGTTTTACTGATCATGTGTACATTGTTTTACTGATCATGTGTACATTGTGTTACTGATTATGTGAACATTGTTTTACTGATCATGTGTATATTGTTTTACTGATTATGTGTACATTGTCATACCGATCATGTGTACATTGTTTTACTGATCATGTGTACATTGTTTTACTGATTATGCATACATTGTTTTACTGATTATGCATACATTGTTTTACTGATCATGTGTACATTGTCATACTGATTATGTGAACATTGTTTTACTGATTATGTGTACATTGTTTTACTGATCATGTGTACATTGTTTTACTGATTATGTGTACATTGTTTTACTGATTATGTGTACATTGTTTTACTGATTATGTGTACATTGTCATACTGATCATGTGTACATTGTTTTACTGATCATGTGTACATTGTTTTACTGATTATGTGTACATTGTTTTACTGATTATGCATACATTGTTTTACTGATCATGTGTACATTGTCATACTGATTATGTGAACATTGTTTTACTGATTATGTGTACATTGTTTTACTGATCATGTGTACATTGTTTTACTGATTATGTGTACATTGTTTTACTGATTATGCATACATTGTTTTACTGATTATGTGTACATTGTCATACTGATCATGTGTACATTGTTTTACTGATTATGCATTGTTTTACTGATTATGCATACATTGTTTTACTGATTATGCACTGATCATGTGTACATTGTTTTACTGATTATGTGTTTTACTTTATTTTACTGATTATGCATACATTGTTTTACTGATTATGTGTACATTGTCATTGTTTTACATTGTTTTACTGATTATGCATTGTTTTACTGATTATGCATTTGTTTTACTGATTATGTGTACATTGTTTTACTGATTATGTGTACATTGTTTTACTGATTATGTGTACATTGTTTTACTGATTATGCATACATTGTTTTACTGATTATGTGTACATTGTTTTACTGATTATGCATACATTGTTTTACTGATTATGCATACATTGTTTTACTGATTATGTGTACATTGTTTTACTGATTATGCATACATTGTTTTACTGATTATGCATACATTGTTTTACTGATCATGTGTACATTGTTTTACTGATTATGTGTACATTGTTTTACTGATTATGTGTACATTGTTTTACTGATCATGTGTACATTGTTTTACTGATCATGTGTACATTGTTTTACTAATTATGTGTACATTGTTCTACTGATCATTTGTACATTGTTTTACTAATTATGTGTACATTGTTTTACTGATCATTTGTACATTGTTTTACTGATTATGTGTACATTGTTTTACTGATCATGTGTACATTGTTTTACTGATCATGTGTACATTGTTTTACTGATCATGTGTATATTGTTTTACTGATTATGTGTACATTGTCATACTGATCATGTGTACATTGTTTTACTGATCATGTGTATATTGTTTTACTGATTATGTGTACATTGTCATACTGATCATGTGTACATTGTTTTACTGATCATGTGTATATTGTTTTACTGATTATGTGTACATTGTCATACTGATCATGTGTACATTGTCTTACTGATCATGTGTACATTGTCATACTGATCATGTGCACATTGTTTTACTGATCATTTGTACATTGTTTTACTGATCATGTGTACATTGTCATACTGATCATGTGTACATTGTTTTACTGATCATGTGTACATTGTCATACTGATCATGTGTACATTGTTTTACTGATCATTTGTACATTGTCATACTGATTATGTGTACATTGTTTTACTGATCATGTGTACATTGTCATACTGATCATGTGTACATTGTTTTACTGATCATTTGTACATTGTCATACTGATTATGTGTACATTGTCATACTGATTATGTGTACATTGTTTTACTGATTCCAAGAGATGATATGTAATCTAGCCAAGATATTTATAATTTGCCTGCAACATAGTTTTGATTTTTTCCCTTGCATTCTAACCAGACATAATTTGGTTTATCAAAGATAAAAAAGATGTTTTTGATCAAACAAAGATTGAAAAATCAAAATTCCAATGTTTTTGTCAAATCTCTTCTTATGTTAAACATAAGGATATATTTTTAAGTATTAAGAAAAGATCATTAATTATTTGATCATGCAAAACAACTTACAAATGAAACAGGCCTGGGCCATAATTCCTGTAATTGCTTTCCGACTACTCATCCATCTTCTCAACCGAGGCCAAGGCCATCCTCCTCGCCCTCAGCTTCATTGCATACTCTCCGCTCAGCCACTTTGCCATCTTCTCTGACTCCAAGGCTGTCCTTATTTCATTACTCAATGTTAAATGGGATAACCCCACATCTTACCTCATCCTCCATAAACTCCTTTTGCCATCCATGTTGGCATCCCTGGCAATGACAGGGCTGATGCAGCTGCTAAGCTTGCCCTCACCCTTTCCCCTACCCTTTTTCCCAAAACCCTTTCTAACATCAAACCGCTTATCACTTTCCTTGTTCGTGACTGCTAGCAAACCTTATGGGACTCCCAAATTGATAACAAACTCCCATCATCCAGCCCACCATTCCGATCAAACCCACTACTCACAATCTATCCCGTGTTGACAACGTCCACATTACCCGTCTAGAATAGGTCACACCCACCTCACTCACTCCCACCTCCTTCCTTACTGGCTCCCCCCCCCACCCCTCTGCAACAATTGCCATTGCACCCTCACAGTCCATCACATTCTCCTTGCTTGCCCCCTGTACAACCTTCCCAGAGCTTCCCTCGCTGCTTACTACTCAGTAGCCGAGCTCTTCCTAAAAAAAAAAACTCCGCATAAAATTATCTCCGTCCTTCATCATGCCTCCCTCTACAACAATATCTAGTCCTCCTTCCCCACCCCCACTCTCTCTACATTATTTTTCCACCCATACACTTCTCTCGATCCCAGTTTTCTGGCTTTTAGTTCTCTTGCTTCTCTCAATCTCCCCCTGTTTACTCTCCTTCCTACCTCTGTAATGATCTAACCTCTTAAGCACAATTTGACCCTTGCTGTTGTGGTGCAGTGAAACTCTCATCAAACAAACGAACGAACGAACGAACGAACAAACAAACGAACAAACTCTCCACTTCCATTTGACTAATAAGTTGTCTTTAATGTATACACGTTGTGCAATGTGACATAGATTCGATCTTGTTGTTCTGTCAGATGTGGTGCACTCCGTTGCTGTAGATGTCTGGATGACGCGTGTCATTGAGGAGCTTCGTCAGAGACGGGTACTTGAGAGAATCCACCCACTAACGGATGACTCTTCTTCCACAGGTTGAGTTTTTTTTCTTCTTCCTAATTTGCATTTTTTCTTATAGTTTTATCTCAAGGATGGCTTTTGTGGGAAGTTTGTCTGTCAACCTTGAAGCAGGCCCTGCAGAAGTTTTAAATTTTTTAGAAGAAAGATAAAATTAGTGTTCATTTCAATGTAAGAAATATGCCGGTTTTATTAATTATGTTAAGTGTTGCAAATCTCTTCTAGTGCATTATACTAGAATCTCATGTGGTCATATATTTTTACAACAGTTATAGGATGCATTGACAATCTTTCTGGTATAAGAAGCAAAACCTCACGTACAAATAATGTGTACAAATAATGTGTACAAATAATGTGTACAAATAATGTGTACAAATAATGTGTACAAATAATGTGTACAAATAATGTGTTTGCATGGTGTACATCAACCTCCATTTTATGGAATGGCTGGAGGTAGGGCTTCAAAATTGAGTAAGACTTGTAATTATACTTGATCAAAGTTCTGGTGTGCTTGTGCAGGATTTTGGTAATCATGAAGAAAATGGGTCGCACTTACTATTAGTTGACATCAGAATAGATTATTTGAAATGTTTTCTGTCAAATGTTATTTAGTAAGATTAGCAAATAATTGCTTAGAAAGTAAGTGTTGTAGGATAAACCTTTTACACTAGCGTGATTACTTAAACCATTAGTCGTTCTGCTCCTTAAAGTTTCAAACAGTCAGACCCGACCTGATAAATAACCAGGTCGGGTCAGATTTTCCCTCTTTATTTTCTTTTTTCTGAAAACCTTAGTTGTTGTGGAAGTTGGTGCTGAATATCATATTAACAATGGATGAAGTCCTTATTGTATAGTTATTTTAATCAAGATAAAGTGGTCTCACTATTTGCTACAGTAAGTTTGTGGTTATGATTTGCTGGAAAAAATTTTCAAGGAGAAGGACAAGTCATGCAATATCTTCCAAAACAAGATACAAGTTGTTTCTTCACAATTTTGATTCTCATTTTTTCTTAGTGTTGAAAGATGGATATGTTTATTTAAATTCAACGTAATTTTATTTCAACCTTTCTGAAAATAGAGATCATACTTATGATTACATAACAATAAATACAAGATGTACATTTCAAAGGAAACAAATATATGATAACCAACACTGAAATATATAAAGATTCTTAAAGGTTGAGGATATTCCCAGAAAGCTAAGAAGAAGCTTGTAAAAGAGCCATCCCCTAGATATATTAAAAGGTGAAAGTTAATATAACAATAGGAAGAAATAAAGTAAAGAAGACAATACAGATGACAAAAGATAAGTACTGAAGTAGAGAAGAAGAAAAAGAGAAAATATCAAAGAAAGTGACAGGAAAGTACAAAGAGGTAAAGTATGTATAAAGTGATATGCAAATATGATACAAGGAGGCAAACTATGTATAAAGTGATATGCAAATATGATACAAGGAGGCAAACTATGTATAAGGTGGTATGCAAATATGATACAAGGAGGCAAACTACATATAAAACGGAGATATGCAAATATGATATAAGGAGGCGAACTACATTTAAAACGGAGATATGCAAATATGATACAAGGAGGTGAACTACATATAAAACGGAGATATGCAAATATGATACAAGGAGGTAAACTACATATAAAACGGAGATATGCAAATATGATACAAAGAAAATGATTATAGATGATTAACTAGACATACGATAATTCTTCAATTTTCTTTTGAATGTGTGTAGACTTTTGATGCTTTTGATGTAGAATGGTAACTTATTCCAGATATTTACACCACGGTACATGATAGATAGGCACGGTACATGATAGATAGTAAGTCTAAATAAAGGGGTGAGGATATTTGAGGAATTTCTAGTACTATGAAAATGTTTATTCAAGTGAAAAAGCCCAATCAAGGTAACTGAGAGTTAAGGTATTCAAAAATTGAAACATGAAAGTGGACGTATAGTAGTCAATGATTCGAAAAAATAGTAATGGAGTTACTTATTTAGGTAAGGTTTCAGAGGATGGAATATAAGGTGATCTATCAATAATACGCATTGCTTTAAGACAAATATTCTATTCAGATGTTTTGCAAAAGTAAAACACCATACTGTACAACAATAGGAAAAATAAGACAAAATCAATATATTATAGAGTTAGAAGAACAGAGATTTTTTTTAATCTGCATTGATATGTATCTATCCTTTCCCTATACACCTTTCAAATCCGAATCGGCAATTTCCAGAAAAACTTCTTTGAATAATGTCACATGGCCAATAATATTCTTGTGTTCAGAATGGACCAATCATATACTGGGGGAATCTTATTGACCAATCATATACTGGGAAGAATCTTATTGATCAATCAAATACTGGGGGAATCTTGTCCATGAAATTATGCACGGTTTGGAACCAAGCGTATAAAAAATCTTTTTAAGCGCATGCATCGTACGTTTGTCATACATGAAGGTAATACGCACGTGTTTTGCTGATTACAGTTTTTTCTCAAACTACATTTTGTGTACAGTATATGCTCTTTACTCTCCAGTTGCTAATTTATGCTTCTAAAGCCCCTCTCTGAGCTTAAAGGAATATTACCATGGTTTTTCATAGCCTTTCAGAAGAAAGAGAAAATTTTCAGAAACAATTTAGTACACAAATCATGTTGATATGTTATTCCTACCAGGAGATATTCAAATTTGAAGGTTCACAAAAAATGCCAATAAACGAACAGAAAAAGGCTTAATATGACATCACGGCAACACATTCTCCCACAAAGTGTATGTATTTCATTAAATCTATCCTTTCTTATTAGTAAAACCTGCTAGAAAAATAAATTGATGAAACTTAGGTATTTATATACATTGCCAAATATACCCTACCTCAACAACTTTTAGAAAATTGTTTCTAATCATACAGAAACAACCAATTAACATACAAAGAAATACATAAACATTTGCAATAGAATTGCCTCTATGACATCATCAAACGCGAATTCATCATATTGTACAAAAACTTTAAAATGCTATTAGGAAATCTTTACAAATCCATATCTCCTTAATGGAATATGATATCAACCTTGGCTTTAAAAGTATGCTCAAATACAATTTTACAAAATACCATGGGAATATTCCTTTCTTTTTATATTAATGTGATTCCCACATTTTAATCACATTACACTGTCAGTCTGGCCAGTTAGGATCATCTCAGCTCAAGTTACGTCACTCAAACAAACAATATATGATATGCCTGTGGTTCCTTAACTTTGTATCTGTTTGACCACATTTGCATGAGTGAGTGAGTGACCTAACAGAGGCTATAAAGAGGCCAGTCAATTTCAAGCGCGCTGGTTTGATTGCCTGGAGGTGGAAATTTTATTACAAACTCCTGGTGAATGTCATAACACCTGCTCATTGAGGCATGATGGAAACCTTTGTAATTAGCAATCAGAAAGCAAAGAGCAAATAACCAAATGTGCACCTGATTGGTTAGGTAACAAAGGAAAAATTCCCCCTGCAGTTGATTGGTTGAAGTAATCACGTTTGGCTAAACTTGGTTTGAAAAGGTCCACACAACCTGTAACCTTATGCTTGATTGTTTTTAACAGGTTCAAGATCAACTCCTTCAAAGTTATACTCAGATGACAGCGATGTCTTTACATTCCCTGAACCAACCGTGTATCACATGTCACCCGTTCCCCGTCCATCTCCACCCTCATATCACGCATTCCCTACAGTTGACGAAAACAAAACACAACTTCTCAGTGACTCACAAGGAAAAGGAAGCGATTCTCTGGAAAATGCAAAATGTCATCAAGTAGAAGAAACTGCTTATCATTCTCCCCAGCTGGTTGGTCATGTGACTACTGACAGATCTCAGCATTCTGCAGATACAGAAGAATTTAAGACAGAAAGCACATCTTGTCAAAGAGGACATTCTGATGAAAGCGATGTAATGGAAGAGATAAAGGAGGAGAGTGTGGTTGATGATGAATTGAGGAGTAAACAAACCCTTAAACAAGACCTTAACTTGATGGAGATTGGAAAAGCTGTTGAGTCTGATCTATCTGTTCTTGAAAAAGCCAAAGGCGAAATTTCTGGATGTGCACAGCGTCTGCCAGATGAGAATGGAAACATAGAGATTCCTGGTGCAACAAAGATAGCAAATTATGTAGAAGAAAACTGGGAATGGTCATGTGATGGCGTAAATGAAGTTTCATTGCAAAGTGGAAAGGTGTATGAGGAAAAAGATATGTTGAAGATTAGGGATAAGGACCGGAATGAGAGGGAGGAAGTAATTCTTCCTTCTCATCAAAGTATCTTGACAAGCAAAGACGGAAATGCAATGGGTGATGACATGAAAGAAGAGAAGGAGGAAGACCCTGCCTCAATATGTAAAGAGGAAGAAAGTGCGGGTATGAAAAGTGGGGAGACAATGGGTGATGACATGAAAGAAAAAAAGAAAGAAGACCCTGCCTTAACATGTAAAGAGGAAGAAAGTGTGGGTATGAAAGGTGGGGAAACAATGGGCGATGACATGAAAGAAGAGAAGGAAGAAGACCCTGCCTCAATATGTAAAGAGGAAGAAAGTGCGGGTATGGAAGGTGGGGAGACAATGGGTGATGACATGAAAGAAGAAAAGGAAGAAGACCCTGCCTCAATATGTAAAGAGGAAGAAAGTGCGAGTATAAAAGATGGGGAGATAATGGGCGATGACATGATAGAACCTAAGGAGGAAGACCCTGCCTCAATATGTAAAGAGGAAGAAAGTGCGAGTATGAAAGATGGGGAGACAATGGGTGATGACATGAAAGAAGAAAAGGAAGAAGACTCTGCCTCAATATGTAAAGAGGAAGAAAGTGCGGGTATGAAAGATGGGGAGACAATGGCACAGGATGATATTCAGTTTGATTTTGTAGATTCCTTCAAGAAAAGGGACATTGAAGAGATCAGTGATGGTGGAGATACTACGAAAAGCACCACTGAGGGTAGGAGCTTTTGCAGAGATGAAAAAGCTCAGCATGAAGATTTAGGAAGGTTCAAAGGCGAGAGTCAAGAATGTGCCTCAGATGGTGGTGGGCATGATGGTGTTGTTCCACAACATGAATCCATTGAAGTGAAAGTCATTGTTACAAATGAGACACCGTTACCATTTTTGAGGGACTTGGCCATTGACACACAAGGGTCCATTCATAATCTGCTAGAAGAGGAGGAAGAACCAGCTGTATTTAACAACGCATCTGAGCATTTCTATCGCCTAGATATCCCCGAGTCAGTGGAATTTGATGAGAGTGAGAAGCTGGGAATGTCCTCTAATACAGATCTGCTGCTGATGGTTTTGCGGAGTAGACGCAGGCATGACAGGGTAGCAAAGGACTTCATGAGGTCTGCAGCCCGGGACTTTCAAGGTGGGGATCCAAGTTCTTTACTCAACTTATGTTTTCCTTGTTGGTCTTGAACAGTTATTGCAGTTAATTAAGAGGATTTTACATATCCAAATAATAATAGTTATAACGATAGAATTATATGCATTGATTTATATAGCACTTTTTGCGAAGGCCTCAAAGTGTTGAACTTTAATGTGCAATTCAAATTAAAGACTAAATGGTTTCAAGTGGTATGCAAATTTAGACATTTCATTTCATTTGCTTTTTTCACTGAAATTGCCGATTCCACACATTTTATTTTTCTGGCTGTATTGTGGAGACCTGTTGCTTTGTTTGGACTACTTTGATCTGCAATCAGCAGACTGGTGCAAATTAAATCTCTTCTGCCATTTCAGCCACATTGTTCCGTATTAAGCTGAGGATGAAAATATCTGTGTGAGAAAGCTAGATGTGGTAAGCAGCATAACAGGATGTATGACCATATCACACTGCTCTTCTTATGTATGGTTCCTATCATTTTGACTGGCCTATGCACTTGACCCTAAAGTTGACCATTTAGCATATATTAAAACTGCTAATGTGCTGACAGTCCACCCTGTGTAAGGGGGTGGCTTTTCAATTCTCGTTGGATTATCAAGGTGTTTTCAGTAATTGTCAAAAATTGTGTATTTTTGTTGTTTACTTTACAGGACAAGGTTTTAATCAACTTTTTCACAATTCTTTGTCAAGAGTGGCTGGAATTGGCAACACAAGTGCCTCCCAGTGATGTGTTTGCACTCCCCTGTGATAAAACCAAATGTACAAGTTTAGTGTTAAGTTTCAAGGTATTGATTTCATTTCCAGTTTTTCTAAACAAGTTGGTGATGGGGCCAACATTGGTAGCTGCAGATGATTTGGGTTGGTGTGCTGAACAAACCAGGGTACTAGAAGCTTGTTTATTTTGTAGGTGTATGTGTTTATAATCTAAGGTTGGGGAGTAATTGTTATCAACTGTGTATTTATTACTTGAATCACGACATTGCAAAGAACTAAAGCTATTTTAAGGCATAAAGTATTCTTTCATCATATTATGATACCTACCTGGTCCTGTGAAAGCTAGGGTCAGTGACTGACATTTTTAATTATATAAATGATATTCTTGAATACATTATTCCATATCTTTTGCTGATATGCACATGTATCTTATAGCCTATTTATAACTATAATTCTTGCCAAAGTCAAATGACATTTACTTTCTGTTTTGTTGCCAAATTAAAGTACTGTCAATTACATTAATGTATCTAGAGCATAGAATGTCAGTTGATCATTAAGAGTACAGAGTAAGTTACTCTCTTGAAGTCTAAAAATATCATCCAAGGCACAGTTTGGATGCATAAAAAAGCTAAAGGTAATTGTTTGAATAATATAAAAGGATTTCATCAGAAATATATTGGTTTAGCATTAATTGGAATCAAAAGGTGCAATATAGAAATACATTTCTTGTGCTCTTTATATCTCCAAAAGAGAACACTCAGCTTCAAGTCATGACATTGATTTATAGGTGTGTTTTTTATTGCAGTTCTTGATCACATTTTGTTCTTTTGTGTAACTAATTAGTTAGTTTAATTTATCAGTACTTGAATTTAAAAAAACAATCATTTTAATTGATATTTTATGAAAGGTACGGAAGGTAGGGATGTCTGTAGCATAACATGTTTCAATACACATCTTTTCTAAGGTCACATGGACACCTCCTTCCTAGCATGTCAGGTAGCTCGATAGGGGAAGTGGTATATTGAATATCATATTGATTTTACCTGAAAGAGCTACAGGCTAACTGTGATGTTTATTTCAGGATTCCCACCTAAGTATTGATTTGTACAGTTTTCAGACGATGTGTATGCCAAGTCAGAGTAAGATTTATAAAAGGTTTTCTTTCACATCCATTGTCTACTAACTGTGGTGTAGCGGTTATCATACCTGTCTACAGACCACGAGGCCCTGGGTTTAAGCTTGGGTTGGGTAGACACGCCAGTGCACCACAACTGGTTATCAAAGGCCGTGGACATTGACTTGGTTGTCGATGTTATGTCTGTCCGTACGTCGTACCTGTGTTCTCGTGTGGGTCGTTTTAAGCATTTCGTGATAGCATTGTTACTATCATAACCAAATAAGCAGGCGACGATCTCGTCATTGTAATTGTTGTTCACTCGTCGTTGTCGCATCCATACAAAGAAGAGATGGGGTGTCTCTGTGGTTCATATGTAGATGCAAATGTACAGATGAAGCAGTATGCCGACGACCAAGAGTGAACACACAATTACATTGACGGGGTCGTCGCCTGCGTATTCGGTTATGATAGTAAAAATGCTATCACGAAACACTTAATACGACTCGGACGAGAACACAGGTACGACGTGCGGACAGACATAACATCGACAACCAAGTCAATGTTTACGGCCTTTGATAACCAGTTGTGGTACACTGGGGTGTCTACCCAACCCAGGCTTGAACCCAGGGCCTCGTGGTCTGTAGACAGGTATAATAACCGCTACACCACAGTAGGTAGATAAAAAGCAGTAGTGATCAAACTAGATGCATTTATAGCAGAGAGGAACACCAGACCTCCACTGGGTGCAATTTAGTAACTCCCTGTTTCCATCAGACTCTGAAGGTGGCATGCTGTTTTATTACACAGGAAATGTAACATACATAGGGATCCACTGATAATGTAGTGTCAAATTCGACGCTATAGTATATAACAGATCCATTGTATGCTGCCCAGCTTGCATGTCTGGTTCCATAGTCTCTCTCCTTGTCTCCGACTACAGAGGGACGAAACACAAGTCTACCTTAGCCTTCACTCAATCAGTGTGTTATTCATGTCAAAACTTGTTTGTTGTCAGAATGAGTGAGATTTATATGCCCCTAATACTCTTGTCTGTTCTTTTATTCATAAAAAAGTTTCCTGAATAAAGATTATAACAGAAAATGGTGAAATGCACATATACATTTTATATATCTATTTGATCTGTAAATATACTATAAATGATTTGTGAAAGTTGAAATTATATTTTTGAAATCCAAATAATATTAAAAGTTTTAATACTAATCGTTCATTTGATAAAATGAATTTGATAGCTGTGTAGTAGGAAGTGACAGTAATAGTGCAGCAAGTCACATACAATTTTGAGCAGAAGTGCTTATTGTAAATAGAGAAGCAATGTATTTTTCCTTTCTTATGTATTAATAATATCAAAATACACGTTTTATCAAAAATTATTCATCAGATTTGTTTGTGGATATATGTAGAGCAGCTGTACGTACTGAAGGAGATTCTCCAGGGAGGATAAATGCCCTGTGGCCTACAGTTTAATACCTACCTATTTTATAGTAATTCCTATTAAAAATACTCATTGTGAAGAAAATATTCACTGTGCCCCTTCTGTGTGACAAAATCTGCCAGAGTATGTGATTGTGGCTTCATATGCTGTATGCCAGGCTGACAACCTATCTTTATCTCCTTTGTTATGATTTGAACTTTGCATTCATGATACAGATGAAGTAACAATACTATTATTGCAAGATGCAACTTGTAGCTCTATGCAGTTATTATGCATGGTAAGGAGAAAACAAAACAGAACTTACATTTCATATGGTAAAAGGAATGAAACAAGCCATGTTGAGCAGTTAGTGCTTACTTCTTATCTAAGCATATGTATAAGGAATGAAACAAACCATGTTGAGCACTTAGTGCTTACTTCTTATCTAAGCATTTGTATAAGGAATGAAACAAACCATGTTGAGTAGTTAGTGCTTACTTCTTATCTAAGCATATGTATAAGGAATGAAAGATACCATGTTGAGCAGTTAGTGCTTACTTCTTATCTAAGCATATGTATAAGGAATGAAACAAACCATGTTGAGCAGTTAGTGCTTACTTCTTATCTAAGCATATGTATAAGGAATGAAACAAACCATGTTGAGCAGTTAGTGCTTACTTCTTATCTATCTAAGCATATGTATAAGGAATGGAACAAACCATGTTGAGCAGTTAGTGCTTCTTATCTAAGCATATGTATAGGAATGAAACAAGCCATGTTGAGCAGTTAGTGCTTACTACTTATCTAAGCATATGTATAAGGAATGAAACAAACCATGTTGAGCAGTTAGTGCTTACTTCTTATCTAAGCATATGTATAAGGAATGAAACAAACCATTTTGAGCAGTTAGTGCTTCTTATCTATCTAAGCATATGTATAAAGAATGGAACAAACCATGTAGAGCAGTTAGTGTTTACTTCTTATCTATCTAAGCATATGTATAAGAATGGAACAAACCATGTTGAGCAGTTAGTGCTTACTTCTTATCTAAGCATATGTATAGGAATGAAACAAACCATATTGAGCAGTTAGTGCTTACTACTTATCTAAGCATATGTATAAGGAATGAAACAAACCATGTTGAGCTGTTAGTGCTTACTTCTTATCTAAGCATATGTATAGGAATGAAACAAACCATGTTGAGCAGTTAGTGCTTACTTCTTATCTAAGCATAGGCATATGTATAAGGAATGAAACAAACCATGTTGAGCAGTTAGTGCTTACTTCTTATCTAAGCATATGTATAAGGAATGAAACAAACCATGTTGAGCAGTTAGTGTTTACTTCTTATCTAAGCATATGTATAAGGAATGAAACAAACCATGTTGAGCACTTAGTGCTTACTTCTTATCTAAGCATATGTATAAGGAATGAAACAAACCATGTTGAGCAGTTAGTGCTTACTTCTTATCTAAGCATATGTATAGGAATGAAACAAACCATGTTGAGCAGTTAGTGCTTCTTATCTATCTAAGCATATGTATAGGAATGAAACAAGCCATGTTGAGCAGTTAGTGCTTACTTCTTATCTAAGCATATGTATAGGAATGAAACAAACCATGTTGAGCAGTTAGTGTTTACTTCTTATCTATCTAAGCATATGTATAGGAATGAAACAAGCCATGTTGAGCAGTTAGTGCTTACTTCTTATCTAAGCAAATGTATAAGGAATGAAACAAACCATGTTGAGCAGTTAGTGCTTCTTATCTATCTAAGCATATGTATAGGAATTAAACAAACCATGTTCAGCACTTAGTGCTTACTTCTTATCTATCTAAGCATATGTATAGGAATGAAACAAGCCATGTTGAGCAGTTAGTGCTTACTTCTTATCTAAGCATATGTATAGGAATGAAACAAACCAAGTTGAGCAGTTAGTGCTTACTTCTTATCTAAGCATATGTATAAGGAATGAAACAAACCATGTTGAGCAGTTAGTGCTTACTTCTTATCTAAGCATATGTATAAGAATGAAACAAACCATGTTGAGCAGTTAGTGCTTACTTCTTATCTAAGCGTATGTATAGGAATGAAACAAACCATGTTGAGCAGTTAGTGCTTTTTATCTAAGCATATGTATAAGGAATGAAACAAGCCATGTTGAGCAGTTAGTGCTTACTTTATCTAAGCATATGTATAAGGAATGAAACAAACCATGTTGAGCTGTTAGTGCTTACTTCTTATCTAAGCATATGTATAAGGAATGAAACAAAACATGTTGAGCAGTTAGTGCTTCTTATCTATCTAACCATATGTATAAGGAATGAAACAAACCATGTTGAGCTGTTAGTGCTTACTCCTTATCTAAGCATATGTATAGGAATGAAACAAACCATGTTACGCAGTTAGTGCTTACTTCTTATCTAAGCATATGTATAAGGAATGAAACAAACCATGTTGAGCTGTTAGTGCTTACTTCTTATCTAAGCATATGTATAGGAATGAAACAAACCATGTTGAGCAGTTAGTGCTTACTTCTTATCTAAGCATAAGCATATGTATAAGGAATGAAACAAACCATGTTGAGCAGTTAGTGCTTACTTCTTATGTAAGCATATGTATAAGGAATGAAACAAACCATGTTGAGCTGTTAGTGCTTACTTCTTATCTAAGCATATGTATAAGGAATGAAACAAACCATGTTGAGCAGTTAGTGCTTACTTCTTATCTAAGCATATGTATAGGGAATGAAACAAACCATGTTGAGCAGTTAGTGCTTACTTTTTGTCTAAGCATATGTATAAGGAATGAAACAAACCATGTTGAGCAGTTAGTGCTTACTTCTTATCTAAGCATATGTATAAGGAATGAAACAAACCATGTTGAGCTGTTAGTGCTTACTTCTTATCTAAGCATATGTATAAGGAATGAAACAAACCATGTTGAGCAGTTAGTGCTTACTTCTTATCTAAGCATATGTATAGGGAATGAAACAAACCATGTTGAGCAGTTAGTGCTTACTTTTTGTCTAAGCATATGTATAAGGAATGAAACAAACCATGTTGAGCAGTTAGTGCTTACTTCTTATCTAAGCATAAGCATATGTATAAGGAATGAAACAAACCATGTTGAGTAGTTAGTGCTTACTTCTTATCTAAGCATAAGCATATGTATAGGAATGAAACAAGCCATGTTGAGCAGTTAGTGCTTACTACTTATCTAAGCATATGTATAAGGAATGAAACAAACCATGTTAAGCAGTTAGTGCTTACTTCTTATCTAAGCATATGTATAGGAATGAAACACCATGTTGAGCAGTTAGTGCTTCTTATGTAAGCATATGTACAAGGAATGAAACAACCATGTTGAGCAGTTAGTGCTTACTTCTTATCTAAGCATATGTATAAGGAATGAAACAAACCATGTTGAGCAGTTAGTGCTTACTCCTTATCTAAGCATATGTATAAGGAATGAAACAAACCATGTTGAGCAGTTAGTGCTTACTTCTTATCTAAGCATATGTACAAGGAATGAAACAAACCATGTTGAGCAGTTAGTGCTTACTTCTTATCTAAGCATATGTATAAGGAATGAAACAAACCATGTTGAGCAGTTAGTGCTTACTTCTTATCTAAGCATATGTATAAGGAATGAAACAAACCATGTTGAGCTGTTAGTGCTTACTTCTTATCTAAGCATATGTATAGGAATGAAACAAACCATGTTGAGCACTTAGTGCTTACTTCTTATCTAAGCATATGTATAGGAATGAAAGATACCATGTTGAGCAGTTAGTGCTTACTTCTTATGTAAGCATATGTATAAGGAATGAAACAAACCAAGTTGAGCAGTTAGTGCTTACTTCTTATCTAAGCATATGTATAAGGAATGAAACAAACCATGTTGAGCAGTCAGTGCTTACTTCTTATCTAAGCATATGTATAGGAATGAAACAAACCATGTTGAGCTGTTAGTGCTTACTTCTTATCTAAGCATATGTATAGGAATGAAACAAACCATGTTGAGCAGTTAGTGCTTACTTCTTATCTAAGCATATGTATAGGAATGAAAGATACCATGTTGAGCAGTTAGTGCTTACTTCTTATGTAAGCATATGTATAAGGAATGAAACAAACCAAGTTGAGCAGTTAGTGCTTACTTCTTATCTAAGCATATGTATAAGGAATGAAACAAACCATGTTGAGCAGTCAGTGCTTACTTCTTATCTAAGCATATGTATAGGAATGAAACAAACCATGTTGAGCTGTTAGTGCTTACTTCTTATCTAAGCATATGTATAGGAATGAAACAAACCATGTTGAGCAGTCAGTGCTTACTTCTTATCTAAGCATGTTTATGACCATTGGCTATGTTAGGAAAATGCAACAGAATCCAGTAAATTATCTAATTTTGTGATTTACCACCTGTAGAGAAGAAATATTGATAAATCATAGGTGTAGAAGGCGGAGTGCAGGGAGGGGGCAATGTTGACCCAAATTATGTATTTTAGGGCACACATATCAGCAATATTTGGGCAAAAATATTCTCAGGCTAGTATCAGTAAACATTTCAATTTTCAGACACTTTAGATTTTCCTCTCCAACCAATATTGAGTTCCTACACTATATGAAATATATAATGTTCCAGGATAGAGAGTAAGACGATTCAAACTCTTGTGTAAACTTCAAATTCCCTGATGTTCAGTGGCATGGCCAGGATGAAATAATTGGGGGTGAGGGGGATAAAAATGAAGGGGGTCAAATTCAGATAGCTTGTAGTAGCCTGACAGTCACGGCAGATGTATTATTTAAGCAAACTTTAAGCATTAATATAGAATAAATCATAAAATAAGAATTTGAAGGGCTTATTTTTTTTATGGGGCTGGGTAACTACCCCCTCATACCACCCTGTGGCCACACCACTGCTGATGTTCACTGGCCATTCAAGCAATCATAAATGTGGTAAAATTAACAAACTTGTCATAAAAATGATGATGCCCTTTTTCAAATAATTTATTAGACATGGGACATAAAACTCCCCCTCTCTCCTCCACAGCAGTTGGGGAACATTTAAAGCATCAATCCATCATGTCCTCCTTGCTTGCCCCCTGTACAAGCTTCCCAGAGCTTCCCTCGCTCCCCACAACTCAATTGCTGAGTTCTTCCAGAAAAATCCCCGGATCAAATTATCTCCTTCCTTCATCGTGCCTCCCTCTACAACCATATTTAATTCTCCTCTTCCAAGCCCTCTCTACTTTGTTTTTGTTTCAACCATGCACCTCCCCTCTCAATCACAGCTTTCTGACCTTTTGTTCTTGAATTTCTCTCATTCTCCCCCTGTTTCCTTTCCTTCCTACCTCTAGAATGATCTGACCTCTCAGGCACAATTTGACCTTCGTTGTCGTGGTGCCGTTAAGCCCTCATCAAACAAACAAACAAGCATTGTTCCTAAAAAAAAGAGTAATTCATTGTGTAATTTGTAATAATTGCTTTTTACTAGTTGTGAAAATGAGGATGCTAGTGGTGTAGATGATAAGGTAGTGGTGAGCATAGTAATTATGATTTTGATAATGATGATGATTATGGTGGTAGTTGATATGAAAGCAAACTGTTACCATCATAGCTTTTGAACATATTTTTATTCTGTATGTGTTGTCATAACTCCTTTTACCCTGTCCATTTATCACAATTTTGTGGATTCAATTTATTAGAAGGCATTTAAAATATTCTTCGTATTTTGAAGCCCCATTGATTACAAGCATCTTCTATAAAGCGTAGCTGTTGTCATGGGGATTCTTAGGAATGCATACGCAATCCTGTCTTTTATTAGTGTTCAGAGTGGATCTTTTCCTCATGGGATCTTCTAAACGACGAAGAAACCTATTTTGATCAAATGTCTGAGCTCCTCATCTCTCTAAGTTTCTCATCTCTCTGATGATTCTAATTATGTCAAAATTTCTCTTGAATGCTGCTAAATGAATGAAATGAAAGTCATTTTTTCAAAACTTCATGTCAAGTGCATGCAAAGTCGAATTGTTAAAGAGTGTAAGTGCCAAACAAGAAGTGCCAAAAAGTTTGATTAGTAATGCTGTTGAGGGTTAAAATTGCATCCATGTGATTTCAAGGAGGTACAATTTATGTGTTGAATTTTTGTTTGTATTGCAATGTGCTCAAAAGCGTTCCTTAGATTTTGCTACACCGTGAGTGGTGTGCAAACAAGTATCCTTTGCAGTTGAGCTGCTTGGCTTCTCTTTGAGGACAACAAATTGTGAATGACGCGATTACTCGAGAGTCATAAAATAAGTTACCTGGAATTAGAATAACTCTAGACACACTCAACTCTCACAATGATTGACCTCGTGTTAATTTTTGGTTTTGAATTGTAGTGACATAGACTCATATTGACTATAAATTTACAATGATTTTAGACTGACTCACAATAACTAGACTCAAGATGTCCCTAGACTCATTATCCCCTAGACAAACAATCACCATAGACTTGCAATGACTATAGACTCAGTGATTCTAGACTAACTAAGACTATGCTATGACTAAACTCACAATGGCTCTCTAGACTCACAATCACTCTAGACCTCGGATGAATCTAGTCTTGTAATGACTCTCTGGACTCACAGAGACTTTATGAACTCACAGCGACTCTCTGGACTCACAGTGACTCTCTGGACTCAACGACTCCAGGCTAATGATGACTCTTTAGACTCACAATGACTCTAGATTCACAATGACTCTCTAGATTCACAACAATGGCTCTCTAGACTCACAATAACTCACGACTCGTAATAGCCCCAGCTTCAGTGTTCCTTTACTGGTTGGATTAATTGTTTGTAAACCTATCAAACAAAGCACTTGACCTTTCGCAGTATAGTGTCTATAACAAAAGGTTTTTAATGAAAAACTTATCATTTGAAGCATTTATTTCCACATGAATACATTTAAACAGTGTTTGTTACTTTGTTTTTGCCCAAAAATTATCAAGAGATCAATTCATGAGATTATATTTATTTTTGAAATAACTTTTGTAAATTCTGAAGGACTTTATTTTCAAGGGTTGCAAAATTAAAGTACAAGTATGTTACAATATTTGTTTTTAAAACAAAGATACTTAAAATGTTACCTTCTATTTTTTGATAAGTATTAGATTCTCATTAGAACAGACTTTATGTGAAAACTGTATTTAGTTCCTAGTTGTGGCTGGTCAGAGTCGATGCAGAAAGTTGTAGGCAGATTGTGGATCTTATATGATTCTCTATAAAAGATGTAGCCGATTTGACCTCTTTTGTCATTTTGATATATTAGTTTCAAGAACAAAATCAACCCCTTCATAGGCGAGATTTGCCTACCGGAAGTGGGAGGAGGGGGGGAGGGCAAAGTCAAAAGTAGTAGGGGCAGTGCAAAATGGCAAAATCATGCTAACATACAAAAAATATAATTTGGAAGAATTAAGACAAAAGTGGCGGGCAAGTGCCCATTGCTCCCTGGTCCGAAATTTCTCATATGAACCTCTTCCTTTCACATATTCATGGGAGGGGATTTGAACCAGTGGATTGACACAGGCAGAAAGGAGAGTATATTTAATATTCATGGCATCTCAAATTTACATATCTTCTTGTATAGACCACATTTGAGATGGCAACCATAGGGGTCATTAATGTTAGGCTGCATAAGGGTTAGCATCAACAACAACAAAAATCAGTTTTGACTTTAACTCGGCATCCCTAGTCAGCTGGTCATGAAACGTTTAAAAATGACATGGTAAATTCGTTTCCAATCCAATCCCTGCAAAAAAATTCCAACAGGTGCAAAATTGGAGAAAATTTTAAGCTATTCTGAAAGCCATGTTAAACTTAAAACAGCCGTTTGTTTAAAGCCTCTCAGGTTCATTGACATAACTTGATTTTGGTAATACAAAATGACTGGAACTTCATTTTTAAGGCCTCAAAAATGTAAAATGTCTCAAAGTTTCCCTATTTTTGCACCCATTGATGTAACTTTTTAAATATTTTTTGCAGGGGGTGGATAGTTAAAGAATTTATACTGCTATTTTGAAGAGTTTCTTGACCAGGGATGGGGGAGTTTTGAAATAAGAATGAAAAATAACCAAATTTGAGGTTTTTTCTATGCAGCCTAACACTAAAGACTCCTATGTGGTTGCCATTTTAAGTGTGGTATACTTGTGCTTGAATATTTAAGAACCTGTAAAATGGTCACTTTATATTTTTTCTGAATTATTTATTTTAATATACTTTGGTGGCTCATGATTTCTAATCGTTTTTCAAATGATCTAGCTAATGCCGCCTCCAGCTGTCAATTTCCCTACTAAATCTTACCATCATTATTTAAAGAAATCAAGAAAATTATTTCAGGCTATTGTTTAGTGAAAGCATTAGAGCAGAATAAGGGTGGAAAAAAAGCAAGAAAATCATTATAAATAATCAGTTGAGTCAACTCTTTCCTTGCTTGAGGCATATATATATATATTTATGCGAAAGCATATTACAAACAAATTTATGCAGAATTTACATGGTGTAATGAGCCTGAAGAACTATGTGCATATATTTCCTGTCCGGTACATTTTGTATTATTGAACAATATTGGGTTATCAGGAATTGTTATTTCATACAATTGAGCCACATACACAAGGTGTAGGTGTTGTCTGGCCTGATGATGTAAATCCATATGCACGTAACTTATATGCAGTTTATACAAGAGCATTTAACATATTAGGGTCAATCTATGCAATTTCTTAGTGATTAGATACTTGTTTTATGGAGTAAAAACAAGACTTTTCTACCCGTGAGGAAACTGCAGTTATTATATTCATACAGTTCATGTACATTTTGGAACACTTATTTTGAGATGCCTCACTTTGCAGTTGCAACAGAAGATGTGCAGTTATGAAGGGTGTAGATAGCGGAGGGAAGGGGGTAAGGGGGCTTCTCTATTCACTGGGGTATACAAATATAATATACATGCCAAATGTCTGTGTTGTGTTTTATCTAGTATATTATCTCTGATTGTTTTACATGCACTGTAATGATCAAAAGATTGTATCCAGTGAGCTTATGGTAGTGATAATGATTTTTCTTGAAATTTCCAATTGCTGAATGAAACAATGATATCTCTACTTATTTACAGTACTTTTTTAAAAAAGAGTACTGGGTCCTATTGATTTTAAATCCTATTTCTGAAATATTCATTGTAATTCCTATTTATTATGTATATTAGTTACGATAAGAATAACGATTGTAATAATTGAAAAGATAATACAAATGATCATATAAAAATGGATTTTGTTTATTGTCTTTCGAATATTATGATCACTTTTCTTTTTGCTTCTAAAATTTGTCTCTATCATATATGAAAAATTGAATTTCCATGGGAATATTCCCAAGGATTGCGAACATATTTTTACCAAACTTATTTGTTTCCGAACATGTATGTTTTGAACATTTATGATTGTGAGCATATATTTTCCGAGCATATTAGTTTTCCGAACATATATTTTGCGACCATTTTGTTTCCAAACGTTAGTTTTGAGAGTATATTAGTTTTCTGAACTTATATTCTGTGATCACATTGTTTTTGAACATATATTTTGCCAACATATTTGGTGGTCCTTTTGGCATTCCATATGAAATTTCAGTCCGTAAATGAAGACAATTTCACGAAAACTGAAGAAAATGTCACCAAAATTGAAGAAAATTTCCCGTAAATGAAGACAATTTCACGAAAATTGAAGGAAATTTCACTAAAATTGAAGCAAATTTCGTGAAAACGAAGAAAACTTTAAAAATTGAAGCCTTGAATTTTCACGAAAATTGAAGGAGATTTCTCGAAAATTGGAGATTTCCGGAAGAAAAGGTGCCATGGTGGAATCTGACTCTTCAAAATCAATTCGTTAGACCTTCATTATTGAAGGGGTCAAAATTGTACTTGGCCCCCAATAAAATTATCGGGGGGCTGTGACCCCTGGCTCCCGGCTCCTACGTCACTGTCCTGTGCTCCATACTATATAGTGTACTGAATACAAACAACCATGGAGTGAAAAGTATTATGTATGTACTGCAGAAAAACACTACCACAGGAAAATGATCCTGATGACAGTTTTAATGCACATTGGTTGTAAGTAGAAAAAATTGCTTTATATCCCTTTCACAAGAGCATATAATGCTGTGTAGAACCAGTGGCGTAGGAAGCTATTTTACATTGGGGAGCAAGATTTAATTTTCGTTTTAACAGACCTATAACAAATATATACGAGCCTCTTATATCCAAGAACTATTTGTAATGTGGGAAAGGAAGGGGAGGGTAGGAAAACAAATATTGGAATTGTTTTGGGAAACGGCAACATAAACTTTTCCAAAAATTTAAGAAAAGGCTTCCCGAAAATGGAGGAAATTTCTCGAAAATGGAAGAAAATTTTACGAAATTAAAGCAATAATTTCGCGAAAATGATCTCTTTGGAATAAGAAAAGATGTAAAGGGAATCTGCATCTATTCAAAATCGATTTGTCAGACCTTTATTATTTGGAAGCCTAAAATAGTACTTGCCCTCCACCCTCTCCCCTCCTCCCCCATAAGTCACCCCACCCCATTAAGATTATTGGGGCCTTGGCCACCCGGATCCTAAGCCCTGTGTAGAACAAGTCTTTTTTTAATTATGAAAATAGCTCAATCAGTTTTAGAGTAACAGTATATTACTTTAAAAACGAAATCACAGGCGAGATTTTCTTACTGAAAGTGGGGTGGGGAAAGGGGGCAAAAAAGTAGTAGGGCCAGTGCAAACTTACAAAATCTTGCTAATATACAAAAATATAATTGGAAGAATTCACAAAAATCGGCGGGCAAGTGCCCATTGCTCCATGGTTTGAAATCCCTCCAATAAACCTGTCCTTTCACATATTCATGGAAAGGGATTTGAATCAGTGGATTGACACAGGCAGAAAGGAGCTAGAGCATATTCAATATTCATGGCATCTCAAATTTACATATCTTCTTGTATAAACCACACTTGAGATGGCAACCATAGGGGTCATTAATGTTAGGCTGCATAGGGTTAGGCTGCATAGGGGAAAACATCAACAACAACAAAATCAGTTTTGACTTTTAACTCTCGCATCCCTAGTCAGCTGGTCATGAAACGCTTAAAAATGACATGGTGAATTCGTTTCCAATCCAATCCCTGCAAAAAAATTCCAATAGGTGCAAAATCGGAGAAATTCTTTAGCTATTCTGAAAGCCATGTTAAACTTAAAACAGCCGTTTGTTTGAAGCCTCTCAGATTCATTGACATAACTTGATTTTGGTAATACAAAATGACTGGAACTTCATTTTTAAGGCCTCAAAAATGTAAAATGTCTCAAAGTTTCCCTATTTTTGCACCCATTGATGTAACTTTTTAAATAAAATTTGCAGGGGGTTGGATAGTTAAAGAATTTATACTGCCATTTTGAAGAGTTTCTTGACCAGGGATGGGGGAGTTTTTAAATAAGAATGAAAAATAACCAAATTTGAGGTTTTTCCTATGCAGCCTAACACTAAAGACTCCTATATGGTTGCCATTTCAAGTGTGTATAATTGTGCTTGAATATTCAAGAACCTGTAAAATGGTCACTTTATATTTTTCTGAATTATTTATTTTAATATACTTTGGTGGCTCATGATTTCTAATCGTTTTTCAAATGATCTAGCTAATGCCGCCTCCAGCTGTCAATTTCCTACTAAATCTTACCATCATTATTTAAAGAAATCAAGAAAATTATTTCAGGCTATTGTTTAGTGAAAGCATTAGAGCAGAATAAGGAAAAAAGCAAGAAAATCATTATAAATAATCAGTTGAGTCAACTCTTTTCTTGCTTGAGGCATATAATATATATATTTATGCAAAGCATATAACAAACAAATTTATGCAGAATTTACATGGTGTAATGAGCCTGAAGAACTATGTGCATATATTTCCTGTCGGGTACATTTTGTATTATTGAACAATATTGGGTTATCAGGAATTGTTATTTCATACAATTGAGCCACATACACAAGGTGTAGGTGTTGTCTGGCCTTATGATGTAAATCCATATGCACGTAACTTATATGCAGTTTATAAAAGAGCATTTAACATATTAGGGTCAATCTATGCAATTTCTTAGTGATTAGATACTTGTTTTATGGTTTAAAAACAAGACTTTTCTACCCGTGAGGAAACTGCAGTTATTATATTCATACAGTTCATGTACATTTTGGAACACTTATTTTGAGATGCCTCACTTTGTAGTTGCAACAGAAGATGTGCAGTTATGAAGGGTGTAGATAGCAGGGGGGAGGGGGGAGGGAGGGGGGCTTCTCTTTCCACTGGGGTATACAAATAAAATATATATGCCAAATGTCTGTGTTGTGTTTTATCTAGTATATTATCACTGATTGTTTTACATGCACTGTAATGATCAAAAGATTGTATCCAGTAAGATTATGGTAGTGATAATGATATTTCTTGAAATTTCCAGTTGCTGAATGAAACAATAATATCTCTACTTATTTACGGTACTTTTTAAAAAGGAGTACTGGGTCCTATTGATTTTAAATCCTATTTCTGAAATATTCATTGTAATTCCTATTTATTATGTATATTAGTTACGATAAGAATAACGATTGTAATAATTGAAAAGAAAATACAAATGATCATATAAAAATGGATTTTGTTTATTGTCTTTTGAATATTATGATCTCTTTTCTTTTGCTTCTAAATTTTTCTCTATCATATATGAAAATTGAAATTCCATGGGAATATTCCTGAGATTGCGAACATATATTTACCAAACTTATTTGTTTCCTAACATGTATATTTTGAACATTTATGATTGTGAGCATATACTTTCTGAGCATATTAGTTTTCTGAACATATATTTTGCGACCATATTGTTTCCAAACGTTAGTTTTGAGAGTATATTAGTTTCCGAACTTATATTCTGTGATCACATTGTTTTTGAACATATATTTTGCCAACATATTTGGTGGTCCTTTTGGCATTCCATATGAAATTTCCAGTAAATGAAGACAATTTCACTAAAACTGAAGAAAATGTCACGAAAATTGAAGAAAATTTCCTGTAAATGAAGACAATTTCACGAAAATTGAAGGAAATTTCACTAAAATTGAAGCAAATTTGGTGAAAACTAAAAATGAAGAAAACTTGAAAAATAAAGCCGTGAATTTTCCGAAAATTGAAGAGATTTCTCGAAAATTGGAGATTTCGGAAGAAAAGTTGCCATGATGGAATCTGACTCTTCAAAATAAATTCGTTAGACCTTCATTATTGAAGGGGTAAAATGGTACTTGGCCCCCAATATAATTATTGGGTGGCTGTGACCCCTGGCTCGGCTCCTACGTCACTGTCCTGTGCTCCATACTATATAGTGTGCTGAATACAAACAACCATGCAGGATGAAAATAACAGGAGTGAAAAATATATGTACTGCAGAAAAACACTACCACAGGAAAATGATCGTTTTAATGCACATTGGTTGTTACTAAGAAAATCTGCTTTATATCCCTTTCACAAGAGCATATAATGCTATGTAGAACCAGTGGCGTAGGGAAGCTATTTCACATTGGGGCCAGATTTAATTTTTCTTCCAACAGACCTATAACAAATACATACGAGCCTCTTATATCCAAGAACTATTTGTAATGTGGGAAATAAAGGAGAAGGGAGAGGGGGGGGTAGGAAAACAAATATTGGAATTTTTTTGGGAACGGCAACATAAACTTTTCTAAAAATTTAAGAAAAGGCTTCTAAAAATAGAGGAAATTTCTAAAAATGGAAGCAAATTTTACTGAAATTGAAGCAATAATTTAAAAATGATCTCTTTGGAATAAGAAAAGATGTAAAGGGAATCTGCATCTATTCAAAATCAATTTGTCAGACCTTTATTATTTGGAAGCCTAAAATAGTACTTGCCCTCCACCCCCATAAGTCACCCCACCCCATTAAGATTATTGGGGCCTTGGCCACCCGGATCCTAAGCCCTGTGTAGAACAAGTCTTTTTTTAATTATTAAAATAGCTCAATCAGTTTTAGAGTAACAGTATATTACTTTAAAAACGAAATCACAGGCGAGATTTTCTTACTGAAAGTGGGGTGGGGAAAGGGGGCAAATAAAAAGTAGTAGGGCCAGTGCAAACTTACAAAATCTTGCTAATATACTAAAAATATAATTCGGAAGAATTCACATAAAATCGGCGGGCAAGTGCCCATTGCTCCATGGTTTGAAATCCCTCCAATAAACCTCGTCCTTTCACATATTCATGGAAAGGGATTTGAATCAGTGGATTGACACAGGCAGAAAGGAGCTAGAGCATATTCAATATTCATGGCATCTCAAATTTACATATCTTCTTGTATAAACCACACTTGAGATGGCAACCATAGGGGTCATTAATGTTAGGCTGCATAGGGTTAGGCTGCATAGGGGAAAACATCAACAACAACAAAATCAGTTTTGACTTTTAACTCTCGCATCCCTAGTCAGCTGGTCATGAAACGCTTAAAATGACATGGTGAATTCGTTTCAATCCAATCCCTGCAAAAAAATTCCAATAGGTGCAAAATCGGAGAAATTCTTTAGCTATTCTGAAAGCCATGTTAAACTTAAAACAGCCGTTTGTTTGAAGCCTCTCAGATTCATTGACATAACTTGATTTTGGTAATACAAAATGACTGGAACTTCATTTTTAAGGCCTCAAAAATGTAAAATGTCTCAAAGTTTCCCTATTTTTGCACCCATTGATGTAACTTTTTAAATAAAATTTGCAGGGGGTTGGATAGTTAAAGAATTTATACTGCCATTTTGAAGAGTTTCTTGACCAGGGATGGGGGAGTTTTTAAATAAGAATGAAAAATAACCAAATTTGAGGTTTTTCCTATGCAGCCTAACACTAAAGACTCCTATATGGTTGCCATTTCAAGTGTGGTATAATTGTGCTTGAATATTCAAGAACCTGTAAAATGGTCACTTTATATTTTTTCTGAATTATTTATTTTAATATACTTTGGTGGCTCATGATTTCTAATCGTTTTTCAAATGATCTAGCTAATGCCGCCTCCAGCTGTCAATTTCCCTACTAAATCTTACCATCATTATTTAAAGAAATCAAGAAAATTATTTCAGGCTATTGTTTAGTGAAAGCATTAGAGCAGAATAAGGGTGGAAAAAAAGCAAGAAAATCATTATAAATAATCAGTTGAGTCAACTCTTTTCTTGCTTGAGGCATATAATATATATATTTATGCGAAAGCATATAACAAACAAATTTATGCAGAATTTACATGGTGTAATGAGCCTGAAGAACTATGTGCATATATTTCCTGTCGGGTACATTTTGTATTATTGAACAATATTGGGTTATCAGGAATTGTTATTTCATACAATTGAGCCACATACACAAGGTGTAGGTGTTGTCTGGCCTTATGATGTAAATCCATATGCACGTAACTTATATGCAGTTTATAAAAGAGCATTTAACATATTAGGGTCAATCTATGCAATTTCTTAGTGATTAGATACTTGTTTTATGGTTTAAAAACAAGACTTTTCTACCCGTGAGGAAACTGCAGTTATTATATTCATACAGTTCATGTACATTTTGGAACACTTATTTTGAGATGCCTCACTTTGTAGTTGCAACAGAAGCTGTGCAGTTATGGATGGTGTAGATAGGGGGAGGAGGGGGGGATTCTCTTTCCACTGGGGTATACAAATATAATATATATGCCAAATGTCTGTGTTGTGTTTTATCTAGTATATTATCTCTGATTGTTTTACATGCACTGTAATGATCAAAAGATTGTATCCAGTAAGATTATGGTAGTGATAATGATATTTCTTGAAATTTCCAGTTGCTGAATGAAACAATAATATCTCTACTTATTTACGGTACTTTTTAAAAAGGAGTACTGGGTCCTATTGATTTTAAATCCTATTTCTGAAATATTCATTGTAATTCCTATTTATTATGTATATTAGTTACGATAAGAATAACGATTGTAATAATTGAAAAGAAAATACAAATGATCATATAAAAATGGATTTTGTTTATTGTCTTTTGAATATTATGATCTCTTTTCTTTTTGCTTCTAAATTTTTTCTCTATCATATATGAAAAATTGAAATTCCATGGGAATATTCCCTGAGATTGCGAACATATATTTACCAAACTTATTTGTTTCCGAACATGTATATTTTGAACATTTATGATTGTGAGCATATACTTTCTGAGCATATTAGTTTTCTGAACATATATTTTGCGACCATATTGTTTCCAAACGTTAGTTTTGAGAGTATATTAGTTTCCCGAACTTATATTCTGTGATCACATTGTTTTTGAACATATATTTTGCCAACATATTTGGTGGTCCTTTTGGCATTCCATATGAAATTTCCAGTAAATGAAGACAATTTCACTAAAACTGAAGAAAATGTCACGAAAATTGAAGAAAATTTCCTGTAAATGAAGACAATTTCACGAAAATTGAAGGAAATTTCACTAAAATTGAAGCAAATTTGGTGAAAACTAAAAATGAAGAAAACTTCGAAAAATAAAGCCGTGAATTTTCCCGAAAATTGAAGAGATTTCTCGAAAATTGGAGATTTCCGGAAGAAAAGTTGCCATGATGGAATCTGACTCTTCAAAATAAATTCGTTAGACCTTCATTATTGAAGGGGTAAAAATGGTACTTGGCCCCCAATATAATTATTGGGTGGCTGTGACCCCCTGGCTCCCGGCTCCTACGTCACTGTCCTGTGCTCCATACTATATAGTGTGCTGAATACAAACAACCATGCAGGATGAAAATAACAGGAGTGAAAAATATATGTACTGCAGAAAAACACTACCACAGGAAAATGATCGTTTTAATGCACATTGGTTGTTACTAAGAAAATCTGCTTTATATCCCTTTCACAAGAGCATATAATGCTATGTAGAACCAGTGGCGTAGGAAGCTATTTCACATTGGGGCCAGATTTAATTTTTCTTCCAACAGACCTATAACAAATACATACGAGCCTCTTATATCCAAGAACTATTTGTAATGTGGGAAATAAAGGAGAAGGGAGAGGGGGGGGGGGGGGCGGTAGGAAAACAAATATTGGAATTTTTTTGGGAAACGGCAACATAAACTTTTCTAAAAATTTAAGAAAAGGCTTCTCGAAAATAGAGGAAATTTCTCGAAAATGGAAGCAAATTTTACGAAATTGAAGCAATAATTTCGCGAAAATGATCTCTTTGGAATAAGAAAAGATGTAAAGGGAATCTGCATCTATTCAAAATCAATTTGTCAGACCTTTATTATTTGGAAGCCTAAAATAGTACTTGCCCCTCCACCCCCCCCCCCCCCCCCATAAGTCACCCCACCCCATTAAGATTATTGGGGGCCTTGGCCACCCGGATCCTAAGCCCCTGTGTAGAACAAGTCTTTTTTTTTAATTATTAAAATAGCTCAATCAGTTTTAGAGTAACAGTATATTACTTTAAAAAACGAAATCACAGGCGAGATTTTCTTACTGAAAGTGGGGTGGGGGAAAGGGGGGGGGGGGGCAAATAAAAAGTAGTAGGGCCAGTGCAAACTTACAAAATCTTGCTAATATACGAAAAATATAATTCGGAAGAATTCACATAAAATCGGCGGGCAAGTGCCCATTGCTCCATGGTTTGAAATCCCTCCAATAAACCTCGTCCTTTCACATATTCATGGAAAGGGATTTGAATCAGTGGATTGACACAGGCAGAAAGGAGCTAGAGCATATTCAATATTCATGGCATCTCAAATTTACATATCTTCTTGTATAAACCACACTTGAGATGGCAACCATAGGGGTCATTAATGTTAGGCTGCATAGGGTTAGGCTGCATAGGGGAAAACATCAACAACAACAAAATCAGTTTTGACTTTTAACTCTCGCATCCCTAGTCAGCTGGTCATGAAACGCTTAAAAATGACATGGTAAATTCGTTTCCAATCCAATCCCTGCAAAAAAAGTGCAAAATCGGAGAAATTCTTTTTAGCTATTCTGAAAGCCATGTTAAACTTAAAACAGCCGTTTGTTTGAAGCCTCTCTGATTCATTGACATAACTTGATTTTGGTAATACAAAATGACTGGAACTTCATTTTTAAGGCCTCAAAAATGTAAAATTGTCTCGATGTTTTCCTATTTTTGCACCCATTGATGTAACTTTTTAAATATTTTTTGCAGGGGGTAGATAGTTAAAGAATTTATACTGCCATTTTGAAGAGTTTCTTGACCAGGCATGGGGGAGTTTTTAAATAAGAATGAAAAATCCCTAAATTTGAGGTTTTTCCCATGCAGCCTAACACTAAAGACTCCTATATGGTTGCCATTTCATGTGTGGTATACTTGTGCTTGAAGATTCAAGAACCTGTAAAATGGTCACTTTATATTTTTTCTGAATTATCTATTTTAATATACTTTGGTGGCTCATGATTTCTAATCGTTTTTCAAATGATCTAACTAATGCCGCCTCCAGCTGTCAATTTTCCTACTAAATCTTACCATCATTATTTAAAGAAATCAAGAAAATTATTTCAGGCTATTGTTTAGTGAAAGCATTAGAGCAGAATAAGGGTGGAAAAAAAGCAAGAAAATCATTATAAATAATCAGTTGAGTCAACTCTTTTCTTGCTTGAGGCATATAATATATATATTTATGCAAAGCATATAACAAACAAATTTATGCAGAATTTACATGGTGTAATGAGCCTGAAGAACTATGTGCATATATTTCCTGTCAGGTACATTTTGTATTATTGAACAATATTGGGTTATCAGGAATTGTTATTTCATACAATTGAGCCACATACACAAGGTGTAGGTGTTGTCTGGCCTTATGATGTAAATCCATATGCACGTAACTTATATGCAGTTTATAAAAGAGCATTTAACATATTAGGGTCAATCTATGCAATTTCTTAGTGATTAGATACTTGTTTTATGGTTTAAAACAAGACTTTTCTACCCGTGAGGAAACTGCAGTTATTATATTCATACAGTTCATGTACATTTTGGAACACTTATTTTGAGATGCCTCACTTTGTAGTTGCAACAGAAGCTGTGCAGTTATGGATGGTGTAGATAGGGGAGGAGGGGGATTCTCTTTCCACTGGGGTATACAAATATAATATATATGCCAAATGTCTGTGTTGTGTTTTATCTAGTATATTATCTCTGATTGTTTTACATGCACTGTAATGATCAAAAGATTGTATCCAGTAAGATTATGGTAGTGATAATGATATTTCTTGAAATTTCCAGTTGCTGAATGAAACAATAATATCTCTACTTATTTACGGTACTTTTTAAAAAGGAGTACTGGGTCCTATTGATTTTAAATCCTATTTCTGAAATATTCATTGTAATTCCTATTTATTATGTATATTAGTTACGATAAGAATAACGATTGTAATAATTGAAAAGAAAATACAAATGATCATATAAAAATGGATTTTGTTTATTGTCTTTTGAATATTATGATCTCTTTTCTTTTGCTTCTAAATTTTTTCTCTATCATATATGAAAAATTGAAATTCCATGGGAATATTCCTGAGATTGCGAACATATATTTACCAAACTTATTTGTTTCGAACATGTATATTTTGAACATTTATGATTGTGAGCATATACTTTCTGAGCATATTAGTTTTCTGAACATATATTTTGCGACCATATTGTTTCCAAACGTTAGTTTTGAGAGTATATTAGTTTCCCGAACTTATATTCTGTGATCACATTGTTTTTGAACATATATTTTGCCAACATATTTGGTGGTCCTTTTGGCATTCCATATGAAATTTCCAGTAAATGAAGACAATTTCACTAAAACTGAAGAAAATGTCACGAAAATTGAAGAAAATTTCCTGTAAATGAAGACAATTTCACGAAAATTGAAGGAAATTTCACTAAAATTGAAGCAAATTTGGTGAAAACTAAAAATGAAGAAAACTTCGAAAATTAAAGCCGTGAATTTTCCTGAAAATTGAAGAGATTTCTCGAAAATTGGAGATTTCCGGAAGAAAAGTTGCCATGATGGAATCTGACTCTTCAAAATAAATTCGTTAGACCTTCATTATTGAAGGGGTCAAAATGGTACTTGGCCCCCAATATAATTATTGGGGGGCTGTGACCCCCTGGCTCCCGGCTCCTACGCCACTGCCCTGTGCTCCATACTCTATAGTGTACTGAATACAAACAACCATGCAGGATGAAAATAAGAGGAGTGAAAAGTATATGTACTGCAGAAAAGCATTACCACAGGAAAATGATCGTTTTAATGCACATTGGTTGTTACTAAGAAAATCTGCTTTATATCCCTTTCACAAGAGCATATAATGCTATGTAGAACCAGTGGCGTAGGAAGCTATTTCACATTGGGGAGCCAGATTTAATTTTTCTTCCAACAGACCTATAACAAATACATACGAGCCTCTTATATCCAAGAACTATTTGTAATGTGGGAAATAAAGGAGAAGGGGGGGGGGCGGTAGGAAAACAAATATTGGAATTTTTTTGGGAAACGGCAACATAAACTTTTCTAAAAATTTAAGAAAAGGCTTCTCGAAAATAGAGGAAATTTCTCGAAAATGGAAGCAAATTTTACGAAATTGAAGCAATAATTTCGCGAAAATGATCTCTTTGGAATAAGAAAAGATGTAAAGGGAATCTGCATCTATTCAAAATCAATTTGTCAGACCTTTATTATTTGGAAGCCCAAAATAGTACGTACCCCCTCCCCCTCCCCCTCCCCCCCTCATAAGTCACCCCACCCCCATTAAGATTATTGGGGCCTTGGCCACCCGGATCCTACGCCACTGTGTAGAACAGTCTTTTCTTTGGATTATGAAAATAGCTCAATCAGTTATAGAGTAACAGTATATTACTTTAAAAAACGAAATCATAGGCGAGATTTTCTTACTGAAAGGGGTGGGGAAGGGGGGGGGGGGGAAGTAAAATGTAGTAGAGCCAGTGCAAACTTACAAAATCTTGCTAATATACAAAATATATAATTTCGAAGAATTCACAAAAAATCGGCGGGCAAGTGCCTATTGCTCCATGGTCCGAAATTCCTCCTATAAACTTGTCCTTTCACATATTCATGGAAAGGATTTGAACCAGTGGATTGACACAGGCAGAAAGGAGCTAGAGCATATTCAATATTCATGGCATCTCAAATTTACATATCTTCTTGTATAGACCACACTTGAGATGGCAACCATAGGGGTCATTAATGTTAGGCTGCATAAGGGAAAACATCAACAACAACAAAATCAGTTTTGACTTTAACTCTCGCATCCCTAGTCAGCTGGTCATGAAACGCTTAAAAATGACATGGTGAATTCGTTCCCAATCCAATTCCTGCAAAAAAATTCCAATAGGTGCAAAATCGGAGAAAATTTTAAGCTATTCTGAAAGCCATGTTAAACTTAAAACAGCCGTTTGTTTAAAGCCTCAGATTCATTGACATAACTTGATTTTGGTGATACAAAATGACTGGATCTTCATTTTTAAGGCCTCAAAAATGTAAAATGTCTCAAAGTTTCCCAATTATTGCACCCATTGATGTAACTTTTTAAATAAAATTTGCAGGGGGTGGATAGTTAAAGAATTTATACTGCCATTTTGAAGAGTTTCTTGACCAGGGATGGGGGAGTTTTTAAATAAGAATAAAAAATAACTAAATTTGAGGTTTTTCCTATGCAGCCTAACACTAAAGACTCCTATATGGTTGCCATTTCAAGTGTGGTATACTTGTGCTTGAATATTCAAGAACCTGCAAAATGGTCACTTTATATTTTTTCTGAATTATTTATTTTAATATACTTTGGTGGCTCATGATTTCTAATCGTTTTTCAAATGATCTAACTAATGCCGCCTCCAGCTGTCAATTTTCCTATTAAATCTTACCATCATTATTTAAAGCAATCAAGAAAATTCTTTCAGGCTGTTGTTTAGTAAAAGCATTAGAGCAGAATAAGGGTGGAAATAAAGCAAGAAAATCATCATAAATAATCAGCTGAGTCAAAGTTTGCTTGTTTGAGGCATATATATATTTACGCAAAAGCAGAAATTTTTGCAGAATTTACATGGTTCAACGAACCTGAAGAACTATGTGCATATGTTTTCTGTCGGGTATATTTTGTTGGGTTATCAGGAATTGTTATTTCATCCATACACAAGGTGTAGGTGTTGTCTGGCCTTATGACGTAATACATATGCACGCAACTTATATGCAGTTTATAAAAGAGCATTTAAGATATTAGGGTCAATCTATGCAATTTCTTAGTGATTAAATACTTGTTTTATGGAGTAAAAACAAGACTTTGCTACCCGTGAGGAAACTGCAGTCATTATATTCATACAGTACATGTACATTTTGGAACACTTATTTTGTGATGCATCACTTTGTAGTTGCAACAAAGGATGTGCAGTAATAGATGGTGTACATAGGGAAAGGGAGGGGGTGGTGGCTCTTTCCACTTATCATCTGTTTTCTTTTCCATTATTCTGTGCTGTATTAAACAGAGGAGGATTCAAACTGAATAGTTGTTACCCACCTGAAAATTGATTTAAAAAATCCCGTAATTGAAGATAATTTTAAGAAAATTTAAGAAAATTTTACTAAAATTGTGGCAAATATGGTGAAAAATGAAAATGAAGAAAACTTCGAAAATTGAAGCCTTGAAATTTTACGAAAATTGAGGAGATTTCTCGAAAATTGGAGATTTCCGGAAGAAAAGGTGCCATGGTGGAATCTGACTCTTCAAAATCAATTCGTTAGACCTTTATTATTGAAGGGTTCATAATGGTACTTGGCCCCCAATAAAATTATTGGGGGGGGGGGGCTGTGACCCCCTGGCTCCCGGCTTCTACGTCACTGTCCTGCGCTCCATACTCTATAGTGTACTGAATACAAACAACCATGCAGGATGAAATTAACAGGAGTGAAAAGTATATGTACTGCAGAAAAGCACTACCACAGGAAAATGATTGTTTTAATACACATTGGTTGTTACTAAGAAAATCTGCTTTATATCCCTTTCACGAGAGCATATAATGCTGTGTAGAACCAGTGGCGTAGAAAGCTATTTCACATTGGGGAGCCAGATTTAATTTTGACTAAATTGAAGCAAGAATTTCACGAGAATGATCTTTTTGGAATGAGAAAAGATGTGAAGGGAATCTCAATCTATTCAAAATCAATTTGTCAGACCTTAGTTATTGGGAAGCCCAAATGGTACATGCCCCCCGCCCCTCTCCCCAATAAATTATTGGGGGCCTTGGTCATCCGGATTCTACGCCCCTGTGTAGAACAGTCTTTTCTTTGGATTATTGAAATAGCTCATTCAGTTTCAGAGTTATGAATAATATTATGTACTGTACAGCTTGCAATGTATTGAACGACAGGTTCAACAGCTGAAAATCGAATTCTGTATTTCTTTCCTTTATCTGTCTTTGGGAACAGTGGCGGCCAGGGCCGCCGACATGGGGGTGAACTGGGAACCATTCCCCTCGGAACAGGTGGTCTTGGGGGCCCGGGTCATAAGGGATCGTACAACTTGGTGACCGCACCAGGATTTGGTCATGGGGGGAGGGGAAAATTAGTCTCATTAGGGGCAAAATCCTATCAATCGGATAAAATATGTCACTACAGAATTTTCTGGGGAAAGTGGGGTAAAATTAGCGATCTCGTGTGTGTGTGGGGGAGGGGTCCCCTGTAGCGCCGCCACTGTTGGAGAATGCACTCCGATATGGATCAAAGGTATCACGTACTATAGAATCGGCTACTCTCTTCAAGAAATCTTGGTAGATAATAAAACAATGCGAACATCTAAACGTCAATGCAATAGTAATGCATGATTGCGGATTTGAGGTTTGTATGCCCCACCTAGTTACCGCGTTGCTATGGTTTGTGTGGCTTATTTCGTAACTCATGAGACGTTAATTTCCCTTACTGACCATGCAACTTATTGTGACTTTTCTGCATACTTTACCAAGTCTCTTTTCACAGGAAATCATTTCCCTATATTAAAACTTGTATTGTAAGAACATTAGGCCAGTTCATTTTGAATTGGGCTAACATTATGCCTCGATGCTCAGCGGAGAATGCACACACTGTAAACTTAATTCAAAAGGAGCGTCTCATAATACGGTTTGAACTGCCGTAAATAACATCAAAAACAATCACTTTGCACAATCTTTTACTATTGTTTACTTTTTCAAGGATTCAAACTAATATGTTTGCCTATAACTTGGATAACAATGATGCAATCAAATCCAATTTTATTCATATTTCAAATTTTAATAGTGTAACTTGATCTCTGAGATTATACGTAGAGTAATGAAACCTGAATGTATTGAATTGTTCCATTGGGGGCTATAAATCTTTGAAATAAAGTCAAAACTTTGGATATTCATGAAATTTATATTGGATTTCATTGATGTAAAACTTCGTAAAATTGCAAAAGTACTCTGCATAGATCTAAGAACTTAATAACCATAAGTATTACAGTCTAAAGGGGATAACAATAAAATGGGTAGAAGACAATTTTCTAGCGCTCATTGGTTAAAATTGGCTAACAGCAATTTATTCCTAGGGGTACATGAGAAAACAACCATCTTTAGGAGGAATGGTCTATCAATCATTCATGGGTTTTGCACAAGTCCTATCAAGCATATAATGTATATTTATATTTAGGCTCAGTCAAGGACTAATCTTATTCGCTTCACTGAACAGCAGTTATGTGGCTTGAGCCCCGGATGAATGACCTATTGTGTACAGTGTAACAGCAGCTGATTGCAAACAAGTGAAGTGTGAATAGACTATGAAGATACTGTCAGTTAAGGTATAGATTACCCCTGTGTTGTGTATGTGTGACAATAGCTGGTTGCTAGTCAATGAATTGTTAAGAGTCTCTCAGGTTGAATGGTGTGGATTACCCCTGATGTTGAGAAAATTGAGGGTGTCGGGTTAGAGGGGTCTAAGGGCCAAAAATTCTTAATGATATTTATGAAAACTGTTTTTATTTGAATATTTCATAACTTAACCACATAAAACTCATAATATCACTAGTCGAAATGAATAGATTCTGGCGATCTGGACTGCTGGAGAAAATAAACTATAGCGTTATTTGAAAGAAGTGTTGTTTCAAAAAGTCCCAAATATAAATTATGTTTATTTTGCCTTCAGATAAACATCTAACCGTAGTATATGCTATAGCCATTACATGTAGCATGTAGGGCATACAGAGGGAGATGTGATCTCACTACCTTCATTGTAGCTTCTTACCAGCTTTGTATTTATTTTTATAGCTCAACATCCCTTTAAGAGATTTTTAGCTTATGTCAGGCTAGCCCCAAAATCCCGATTTCGTTCGGAATACGCTCGGCGCATACCGAATAAATTTAGCATTTATAATAATAAATGGCGCGGGAAATACACCGAATATCTCCGATTGAAATAAAACTGTTTTCATTCAGTCATTGGCTGGCACATAAGCTAATCGAGCATGATATCCCGTTTGGGGTTTGTCCCACACTATACTTAAACTTGGGTATAGCTTTCGTAATTTTTAGCTCGTTTGGGCCGCAACTTGGTTACAAACTAAAGCTTTAAAACTAAAATAGCCTTGAATTGGTTATCTATCCATACAGCACAATTGAACACTCAGCGTACTCTGCAGGCTATAAAATTCAAAATCACTGGAGTGTTAATAACCAGGAGCTTAAAGCAACAGCTCCCTGCAGGAACATTATCTGGGTCCCCACAAGAACATCTTTTGTTTGCGTACAGAAAAGAGTGTCTAATAACTGATGCGTAAATTTATCTGTGACGAGTTTCTTCAGTCAGTGGTCAAGTAAGTCCATCTTATATGAAAGAAAACTTGAAAAGAAATTCATAAAATCTTTTTAGTTATTTTTCGCACATGATTGCCAGTTATATTTGTGCGATGCTCTTATCGATTAATTGTGACTCGTTAATGGCGATAATTAATTATTTGCTCAAAAAATGGCTAATATAGTGTGCCATAGTTAAAGGCATGGCTTGTCTGCAAGGATGGAAAATCCATCTTGATTGTATACATCATAGTACAGTATTTTGTTGTTAGTATGTCTGTTTATGATTTCAATTTCTCTCAAAAGGAAACATTGTTATTAAAATTTGTATTATATTACTGTAGAGGCTTATTATGTAGGCTTACTTGAAAAACTGTTTTCACATATTCAAATGATAAGCTCCATTACTCCGGTGGGGCAACTAGAGTCCTTGGGGCAGGTGGGGATTTGGCGCTTTGCAGCGATGTCGGAACCGCGGCGGCAAGGGGGAGGGGGGCTGCCCTTGTCCTAAGCACTTCCCCCTGCCCTAAAGTAAGGAGGGAGATCAGGAGGTGAAAGTTGATGGCGGACCGGACAGGAAGTGTCCTTTTGAAAGCTGAGGGCGGATCGGGCTGGAGGCGCCCTTTTGAAACTTATATGAAATCATTCTAGGTCATTCTTGAAGCTTAAAAACAAATGTTACATATTACATAGAAGTTGTTACATATATTTAGTATTTATTCGACACAATTAAACAATATAATTTTACCAGGGGCACCGACAACGAGGGCCGAGGTGGGAGGAAGCATGCCTTTAATCATTTTGTAAACAACAATTTTTAAAAGAACCCCTATGCGCCCGATGGGTAATTGTTCACATTGGTCGCGGCTCCCCAATCTCAGACCTATAGGCGAAATTTGCCTGCCGAAAGCGGGGAAAAGTCAAAAGTGTGTGTGTGGGGGGGGAGGGGGAGGGGGATAACAAAATCACTCTAAAACACAACACATCACTATATAAGATAATCCATTTGGACAAAAAGTGAGGATGGGGAAACTGCCCCTTCCTTCTCTCAAACCTCGCCTATCCCTTACAAAAAGTCGAAATCTGGATTTAATCAAGTTTATATCTGGGTAAATAAAGTTTAATCTGGCCAGATCAAACTTTATTTGTGTATCAAATTGACTTTAGTCAAGGTTATATCTGGCTTGATCTGACCACATCAAGCCAGATCTCATATTTTAGCTGGCCCAGATAAAACTTGATCTGGCTCAGATCAAATTTGAATTTATATCTGCCCAATTCTTTATCTGACCAGATCTGGATTCTATATAAATCCCAGATCTGGGCCAGATCCAGATCTGGGATTTATATCTGGCCAGATCTGGAATTTTCGTAAGAGATGTTCAAACCATATAAATCAGTGTAAGTAGGAAGCATGGGGCGAGGAGGCACTGACAAAAGTGCCCCTTTTAAATGAAAAGTGCTCCTCAATTACTCTCCAAAAGCGGCGCCCGAACATTTAAGTACCCACCAACAAAAACAGGCTTATATATGTTGAGCTACTACATCATTGATGTTTTAGTTTCAAAAGTATTTGATGTTTACATGAATAATACTGGAAATGCATTATCACCCTGCCAATTTCACTAAGGGAATGAGAGGGGGGGAGGCATTTTTCGGGAAATAAGGGGGGGAGGGGGGGACATTTTCCGGAAAATGACAAAACTGCATGTAAGATTCGCGCCCTTACATAAGCGATGTGCGGTTTATCCACATGTTGGAAAATCGAACATCTCAAGGCCACCGAAAATTACGCATCACTGCCCTCACACCCCATACATACAGTGTACAAGTATACATACACTGTACGTACGAAGTTTATTTTGGGAAGTATTTAAGGGGTAAACAGCGTGTACACTATTTAAGAAATATTTAGTGAGGGCGCTGTGATTAGCAATGTCGTAAATGTCGGGACAAAATATTGGCATGGCCCCTTTTGAAAATGAAAAGTGCCACTTAATTACTGTCAAAGGTAGAAAGCTTGTGGAATGTGCGCGCACCTAAAAGATATTACAAAAGTGCCCCTTTCAAAATGGAATGTCCCTGAATTACTGAGCTACCGGGCATTTCCCTGACTTTTCATTAAAGATAATAAACTTTTCCTTTTGAAAGTGCCTTTCAATTGGCAAAAGTTTATCTTTGAGAAAAGTCAGGGACAAACAGACCGATGCCTTTGTTGTGTGTCGATCGTTAATTCTATCTACAGACTTCTGTCAGTCCCATATGTATCAGGAATGAGTCCCCCATTGAAAAGCACCCTTTAAAAATATTGTGCCCCTTTTTACTTGGTTCTTTTGAGTTCACTATCCTTTTTACAGACTGATATATGACTTGTGAAGTGCACGTTAAGAGGTCATGCCTCCCACTTTTGGAAAGCTTTTTGAAAATTTGAAAATTAGTTACATCCTGATTCGGTAAAATCATTCCGAAAAATCGGAAAGTGTTTGATAAACGATTTGGATAAATTGGACAATTTTAATCATTTTTGAAAGAATAAATGGGTCGGCAAACTTTGTATCATTATTTTGATTGTCAGATTTAGATCCGTGAAAGTGTATGGAAATTTGAGTAGAGTAGTTTTTGAAATTTGTAAATAGTTTCTTTAGTTTTCAAGTTATGACTAAACAAAGTTTCATGATTTGTTAATTTTGTCTGGAATTTGTGATATACTACAGTACTAACTGACTAAGAAGAACACATCTCAAAATCTTTATATAAATTCTTTGAATACTGTTCTTCAAATTCAGCTACTTGTGAATTTCATAATGTCTTTTCTAGATACATGATGATTCGGGGTGTGACAAAGTTCCATCAAATTCCCGAAGTCCAATTCTATATTTTATACAACATTGACAGACAAAGGTTTTACAAAAGGTAATGACTGAATGAAGGATCCTTCCCCCATTGAAGTCACACATTATTGTGCAATAACAGCTAAATATAAAAAATGTTGTAAAGTGGTCAATTTTTAACCAATTTTAATAAAATATTTTGCTGTTATATTTTAAACCAATAAAGCCCATGTTGCCTCTGGATTTCCATAGTCCTTGAATATGTCTGGTATATACAATCGGGTAATTTAAGACCATAAATGGAAAAACCGAACAATTTTAGATCATTTGGAAAAATATGGTAACATTTTTCGGAATAATCGAGAATTTTCATTGATGATTCGAAAAATTCAGGATGCACTATGTAGCTTAGTAAATTTTCGTGACGCTAAGATCCTGTATTATTTCCTAAAATGACAATTGCATTTATTAACGACAGTTTTCTATACGGAGATGCCAAATAAAGTGATAACATGGTGATAACATGATATTGGCGAGTGAACACACAATTACAATGACGGGGTCGTCACCTGCGTAATCGGTTATGATAGAAACAATGCTATCACGAACCGCTTAATACGCCCCGGACGAGAACACAGGTACGACGTACGGACAGACATAACATCGACAACCAAGTCAATGTCCACGGCCTTTGATAACCAGTTGTGGTGCACTGGCGTGTCTACCCAACCCAGGCTTGAACCCAAGACCTCGTGGTCTGTAGACAGGTATGATAACCGCCACACCACAGTAGGTAGATTAACATGATATTCAAAATCGGTTACTTTTTATGCTTGCAAACTAGTCTGTCGATTGCCGTGACTGATGAGCATGTGAAGAGAAAAGCTAACAAGAGAATGACTTCCTGTTAATTGGTTTTCATCAATTATGCAAACGTAGAAAGTCAAATCGAGATTAATCACCATAAGATATATATTGTATGCATCACTGACATCAAGGATACATTCTTGATATGATATTGTATAATTGTAAGTGGAAAAGTAATGTGCATGTCGTAATGTACTTGTCATTATATTTCACAACAGTTAGGAAACCCTGTTACATCCTTGTTTTGTACACGAATATCTTTTTTGTCCGGTATTTAAATGTGAAATGGTCTTGGGGAGTAGGCTAATGTTATGTTTGTCTCAATGTAATTTAGTTGTGATTTCCGATGAAATAAGTCGTGACGAACTGTAATTACATTAAGTAACGATTACGCTAAACACTTAAATCAAACTATGTAATTGACCGCAAATAAGCTGATAAAGAGGGAAAGCACACATTTCTGATGTAAAGATCGGAGAAACTGCAATGTACCCTGTAGACGGCCACCGGGCAATGCAGAAATCGTAATACAATGTGAATGTAATTGAGCAACTTTCGAAGTATCATGTCAAAGGAGATCATTGGTCAGGGATGGTTTATTTAGCGCTACATTTGTTGGCTTATGTTACAGGGAATAGCAAGGAAAGCTTCCTGAGTTGAATATAATGCTCATTTTTAATTTCTGTGTATGGAACGGCCTCCTGATAATGTAAATTCTGCCCCTGCTGTGTGAACTTGACATTATACAGTTATAATTTACAATCAATTATAATGCATGTGAAACATATCTCCACCTTCATATAAGTGACGTCATAAATTCCTCTCTTTTTGGCGTCAAAATTTATTTGTTAGCATTTCTGTATATAGGTTATACGAAAACATAGAACATCCATCTTGTTTTAAAACGTTATATGGATATTCACATTTTAAATTCGGTTTTGAATGAAAAAAATACATAGTAGGCTTATAAGAAGCACGCTTTTTAAGGATAGGCGTATGGCGTGCTTGTTATATCAGTCATGCATGTACCGCTCGTTTCGATTGCAATTCTTCATTATTACCTCTCTGGCTCTTATTGAGCCCTACCCTCCCTTTCAACTACCCAAGATGCAATATTTACCACGAATTATTTATCTATGTCATACTTCGTTTGAATCTTTTACGCGATACGTTTTGGTACATTTACTGCAGTTGTTTTCATACAGAATAAATACTCAATGATAGGGCGAACAAAAAAATTTTTGCTAAATCTTTCCTCTCAAATTTCAATGTGAATTGTGAATTATAGAAAGAAAACAGAAAGAATGTTTTATATTCAAAATGTTTATAGAAAATAATATTACATATTTGCGAAATCTCTGGGAATTTATTACAAAAATATCCATACCAATTGAATTTGTAACTCAAGGAGATGCCAGAAACAGCTCACTTTCCCGAATTTAATGATCAAAAATCGTATAAGTTTTCAGAATTTAGTTTAATGTTGCAAATCGTCACGGGACTGTATGTCAACTTCATTTTTCAAATTATACTTAACAACTTATAAGAAATCAATCTGCGAAATGGCAGTCGGTACCAAATTACATGGCAAATATTTAGTTTTGACAGAAAAGTTTCCCTCGAGCTGAGAAAGTGATACACTCTTTGGGAAACTACAATTAGGAAAAAAACACGTGTTGTTTCATTACTTCATGTTGAATGAGAAATATAAGATAGTTCTACACGTTAGGACGCATTTTTTACACGAGTGGCTCAGTTTCAAGATTAATTAATGTGGTACGGTATCTGATATGTTGTCGATCATATTAATTGATTATCAAGAAACATCCTTTTCCTTAGTTATTAAAACGGTGAAATTTCTGATCTGATAACTATCACTAGGATCACCAAATACTTTGTCACATCTATTTCATAAATACACCACTTTGTATGACTTCCACCATATGTTCAGTATATTCACTTGCAAATTGATTCAAAAACATGTTGTATACTCTATAATAGACTACATTAACTCAGGGAATTAATACTTGATACAAGCCTTAATTATTCCCTGATTAACCATAATAATTTCAACTACCCATAATACCTTAGTTCCATTGCACTTCCAGTGTACTGGATAGCGCTGAAATGTGGAACAATTCTTATATATGTTTATTATTATTTAGGTTATTATTCACGAAAATAATAATAGCACAACTGTAAACTTGATGTTCAACACCATCATCCAGGGTTACAAAGGGATGCATTTAATGGTCAAGTATGCAACCATCTTGTAGGAATGCATTTAGTAGTCAAGTATGCAACCATCTTGTGCTGTTGTGGGGATGCATTTGGAAGTTAAGTATGCAACCATCTTGTACTGTTGCAGGGATGCATTTAGTGGTCAAGTATGCAACCATAGGGATGTATTTAGTAGTCAAGTATGCAACCATTTTGTACTGTTGTAGGGATGCATTTATTAGTCAAGTATGCAACCATAGGGATGCATTTAGTAGTCAAGTATGCAACCATCTTGTACTGTTGTCAAATATGCATTTAGTAGTCAAGTATGCAACCATTTTGTACTGTTGTAGGGATGCATTTATTAGTCAAGTATGCAACCATTTTGTACTGTTGTCAACTATGCATTTAGTAGTCAAGTATGCAACCATAGGGATGCATTTAGTAGTCAAGTATGCAACCATTTTGTACTGTTGTCAACTATGCATTTAGTAGTCAAGTATGCAACCATCTTTTAGGGATGAATTTAGTAGTTAGGTATATGCAACCATTTTGTACTGTTGTAGGAATGCATTTAGTGGTCAAGTATGCAACCATAGGGATGCATTTAGTAGTCAAGTATGCAACCATTTTGTACTGTTGTAGGGATGCATTTATTAGTCAAGTATGCAACCATTTTGTACTGTTGTAGGGATGCATTTATTAGTCAAGTATGCAACCATCTTGTACTGTTGCAGGGATGCATTTAGTGGTCAAGTATGCAGCCATAGGGATGTATTTAGTAGTCAAGTATGCAACCATAGGGATGCATTTATTAGTCAAGTATGCAACCATCTTGTACTGTTGTCAACTATGCATTTAGTAGTCAAGTATGCAACCATCTTGTACTGTTTTCAACTATGCATTTAGTAGTCAAGTATGCAACCATCTTTTAGGGATGAATTTAGTAGTTAGGTATGCAACCATTTTGTACTGTTGTAGGAATGCATTTAGTGGTCAAGTATGCAACCATAGGGATGCATTTAGTAGTCAAGTATGCAACCATCTTGTACTGTTGTCAAGTATGCAAGTATGCAACCATCTTGTAGGGATGCATTTAGTAGTCAAGTATGCAATCATCTTGTACGAAAGAGAACAATACATTCCTCACATGTCTTAGCGTATTTTATTGAAATATTTTGTGTCAGTTAGACTTTATGACAACTTGGATATGTCAGGAGAGTATTAAAACAGACTAGTAAATGCGATTTTCCAAGCTGTCAATGAAGTTTCTTCAAAGCCTGTTTGTTTGCCCTTTGAAGATATATAAACTGGAAGCGACAATGTGAGCTTAAGTGAATGAAAACATGTTATAATGTTAGTTATAATGAAAGTAGTAAAAGAACTGATCAGAATCGGTTAAGAATTGACCTTTCCATAGCATTTTGAATTTTAAGGCCATGTAATAAATGATAATGCATTTTTTTTATTGCATCACGAAAGTAAAATTATAATTTACCAACGTTCTTTGAATGAAAGCAGTTAAATTTAAATGCCATCTATCGTGATTAAAATGTGACGGTGTACATATCATTTCTTCTTCAAAAGCGATTATGATTGCTTAAGTACACATTGAGGCATTGTGTTTCGACCAATCAAAACACACGAATTGAAAATTTACCTCGTATGTATAGAGACGACAACTGGCCTTTAACCAACAAGTTTTGACTCGACACTACACCGTCAAACAAAATTAAGCGGGAGAAAACAGTTTGAAGATTTTCAGTGACTGAAATTGCGGACATTTAAAATTCATTCAAGATTTTGGTTGCATTCTCTTTCATACATTTAAACTACTTCAAACTTTGATTAGCCATAACTCGCAAACTGAAAGATGATGTAAGCAAAGCCTATATTGTAATGTTAATACTATATTGTAATGTAAAGACTATATTGTAATGTAAATACTATATTGTAATGTAAAGACTATATTGTAATGTAAAGACTATATTGTAATGTAAAGACTACATTGTAATGTAAAGACCACATTGTAATGTAAAGACTACATTGTAATGTAAAGACTATATTGTAATTGTAAAAATACTATATTGTAATGTAAAGACTATATTGTAATGTAAAGACTATATTTTAATGTAAAAAGACTACATTGTAATGTAAAATGACTATATTGTAATGTAAAACTATATTGTAATGACTATAAATGTAAATACTATATTTTAATGTAAAGACTAATTGTAAATAAAGACTATATTGTAATGTAAAACTATATTGTAATGTAAAGACTATATTGTAATGTAAAGACTATATTGTAATGTAAAGACTATATTGTAATGTAAAGACTATATTGTAATTTAAAGATTATATTGTAATGTAAAGACTACATTGTAATGTAAAGACTATACTGTAATGTAAAGACTATATTGTTATGTAAAGACTATATTGTAATGTAAAGACTATATTGTAATGTAAAGACTATATTGTAATGTAAAGACTATATTGTAATGTAAAGACTATATTGTAATGTAAAGACTATATTGTAATGTAAAGACTATATTGTAATGTAAAGACTATATTGTAATGTAAAGACTATTCTGTTTACAATGTAGAGCTCCTTCTGTTGTGTATACAATCTCTACCTGTCAGCTGGTCAGCCTGTACATACAACGTTACCTTTCAGCTGGTCAGCCTGTACATACACCGTTAATAGATTAATGTTTATATATCTTTTTAAGTCCATGTTTTAAGGCAGCGCTATCTCAGCTACGGCTTTTTCGGGTTGTGATCTTTAGGGGTACATGACGAGGTGGTGAAATATGCAGCGTGAGACATGTACACTGGAGTTAAGTTTCAAAGCCCAAAAAGGCACATTGGGGTACTGCTGTCACATGCACACAAGATATGAGACAAGAATAGTTAATTTCAATAGGCCTCTTTGAGTTTGAAAAGCAGCTGCTACAAGAATCATAGCCATTCTGTAATTAATGTAACATCTCAAAGAAACCAAGAGTAGTGTCAAGTACCTTTATTGCTGCTAGTCATCGTGATGGCAGACATCAAAAAAGAGCTGATATTGTAATCAGTTGCTGTAATTTGATGCGGTCGTATGTTTGTGACCTATGTCATTTTTAGCTCAACATCCGTTTAAGGGATTTGAGCTTATGTGATGACTAACTTAAGAGCCAGTTTTTCGCCCGGATACGTTCGGATTTTTGCAGCGCTTATCATATCCTAAGCGGTTTTTTTAATATTTTTTTTTTTATATGTTGATGTGTTGTCATGTTTGCCTTAAATAGATCGGAGTTCAACTGTTGATGCAATAACAGTTCATATTGTTGCGTAGTTTTAACGAATTTTGCATTCCAAAATTTACTAAAAATGTTTCAAATACTTGAATTTCACCCGGCGCAATCCAAAGGAATTTACCATATATAATAACATCGGCTCCGATTGAAATAAAGCTATATTTTCATTGGCTTGAGCGTCAAAATACCGTTTGGCACATATGCTAATCGAGCTTGATATCCCGTTTGAGATTTCTCCCAATGTGTAGTCCAATTGGGTATAATTATTGCAGTTGATAGCTCATTTGGGCTATAAATTGGGTTTAAAAAACCTATTAAAAGCTTAAGAATGGCTAAATAGCTTAAATAGATTATTTCAACCATATAACGCGATTGAATCTCTGGCTGTAAAATCACCAGTGTTAATAACTCACAGATAAAAACACCTTCACCTTTGAAAATCAGCAGGAGTCCCCTGTCGTATTAGACGCATGACCTGGCTTGCAGTAATCTTATCCACAATAACTTGTTTTTTAATTGCAAGGCTACAGACTGTATTACTGTAACTTATGCATAAATCCATAGTGCCTTTTTAAAGAAATTCTTAGTGGTGGGTGAGTGAGGGAAGGGGAAGGGAGGGGGGGGGGAGGCAATACACAAAATGGACCTTTTGATCAATTTTGAATTTTTTATTTATTTTTTCCTGTAGTTTTGTTCAATTTTGGGGAAATTTTGCTCATTTTCGGAAAATTTTGCTTATTTTCAGGAACTTTTTGGCCAATTTGGGAGTAATTTCCATCAGTTCCGGACATTTTCTTCAATTTTCAGAACATTTTCTTGAACATTTCTTACATTTTCAGGTAGGTTTATTATTTTTTTAATTTCCAGATATACGTTCTTTAATTAACGGAAAATTTTGCTCATTTTCGGGAAAGTTTGCTTATAATTTGGACAATTTTGCTCACTTTCGGAAATTTTTTAACAAATTTTATGGTAATTTTTTTTTTTTTTTTCCGGACAAATTCCTTCGATTATAAGGAAAATGTTCTTCCATTTTCGGGAGAATCACCGTTATATGATGGATATCTGACTAATTCAGGGGTCTTTTTGCAAGGATGTAAAATTCATCTTGATTTTATACAAAAGTTTTTTGCTGTTGGTTTGTCTGTTTATGATTTCTATTTCACTTAAAAGCAAACCATTGTTAATAAAATTTGCATCATATTGATGTTGAGGCTTAGCTATTTTAGGCTTACTTGAAAAAGAGTTTTCACATATTTAAACGATATTAAAGCTCCCATACGCAGTGGGGCAACTAGAGCCCTGGGTCCCGTAGGGATTTTTGCCTCTGCGCTGCAGCGATGTCGGAACCGCGACGGCAATGGGTGAGGGGAGAGGGGGATTTCCCTGGCCCAAGAGTAAGGGGCAGAAGCTGCCTTTCTTAAATTGTGCGAACGGAGGCAGGAGGTGCCCTTTTGAAAGTTGTGGGTGGACCGGTTTGGAACCTGTATGCGCTCTTTTGAAACATTTAAAGGTTATTTTAGGTCATTCTTGAAGCTTGAAAACAAATAGATATCCACTCACTCACAAATACTACATAATACATGTTGTCACAGACATTTAGTATTCATTTGACATAATTAAAGCATATCATTTTACCAGGGGCACTGATACCGAGGGTTGTGGTGGGAGGAGGTATGCCCTAATAATTTTCTAAGCAGCAATTTTAAACAAAAGCCTTTACTTGTTCGCCCGATGGGTAACTGTCAACATTGGTCCTGTCTCCTCAATTTTAAACCCATAGGCAGAATTTGTCTACCGAAAGTGTGGGAAAGTCAAAAGTGACAAGCAAAAACTGTCAACTGACAAAAGTGTCCCTTTTTTAAATGTTTAAATAAAAAGTGCCCTTAATTACTGTCAAAAAAACACGCACATGAACTTTCCGGCCCAAATTCCTTCCGACGTCTCTGGCGCTTTAGGAAGTTGCGCCCATAACAAGCTATTGCAGTGTCATTGTTGAGGACTTTAAACCCAATCGATTTTTTTTTCAGAACCTGTAAGGTTTACCCACCCTTCCAGGCATTCTCAGCCTTTTGTTGCGCCACTGCTTATCAAACTTGTATTCCTTTCTAACAACCTAAGTCTACCCAATGAAACTCCCCTCCAAGAAAAAACTTTTATACCCACCCCCAAAACATATATTGAACTACTACATCATTTATGTTATAGCGTCACAACGATATTAAAGCTCCCTCTTAAATTTCCCCGAAAATAAATATCAAACATGTATTTCTTTTCTAACAACTGCAGCCTACTCGAATTAACAACCCATCATTGAAAAACAGGCTTGTAACCGCCCCCAAAATATGTTGAGCCACTACATCATTGATGTTCTAGTTTAGTTCTCTGCCTGATGTTTAGCTTGTTCAGTCTTACAGTCTTAAAGGTATATATTGATCAGTTCCGAGTTGTCGAAAAGGTCATTTCTGTTTTGAACCGTTGTATGTTATCGTTTTAAAACTTTTATATTGAAATATGTCACGTTCGCTGGACTGAAATATATTCAGCTTTTAAGCTTAGAAATCACGAGGACAAGCTTTTTCGTGTCTGGTAATTTCATGATATAACTTGAGGTTAATATTATACCATTTGAAATTTGGATGCCTTAAAAAAAAATGACGTTGTTTGGCAAATTGGCAGTTTGGTTAATATGATTTCTCAACCTGTTATATCATGGAGGTACCGCTTCCTAAAGTGGTACCTCTATGGTTATATCATGTGAGTGATTTTCAGTTAAGGTTCAAAAGCTTAATATTTGACACCATTCGTTACATACTTATCCCATAAAAACTACCTCCCGGCACTTTAAAGGATTAGTGAAGTGGTCAAGTACCAAATTTGCATACGATGGGGGAAATAATGCAATTTAAAGGTATATGGGCAGGTTAGGGGGCAACATTAGCTAAATTGATATAAAATCATGAAGCAAAATATATTAAAACGGTCACAGATTAGCCATATTACAGGTTTTTGAAGACTTGCGCAAATACTGGCAAATATGCAACATTTTAATGTTAGTCTTGTGGTGTATGAACGGGACATGGACTCTAGGTTTCGTATGTAAATCCATTGTTTTTCAACCCTCTGCCATTTCTGTTTAAAAAGGAAAGATGATTCTAATGGAGAGGAGTTGTTTTATTATCCACCAACCAACCGCAAGCTGGAGAAAGCATTTTGAACGTTTTCAAGGTCTGAAATTATGGGAAAGTTTTAAAGAAAACAAAAGCATTTTAAGATATTTTTCTGTTCATGCATCACGTTTTTACAATTATTGAAAAATGCTATTTACAAAATTCAAAGACTATTAACCTCAAAATTTAATGCTGTCCTTCATCTGTTTTACCTTTAACTGCTTAAGAATTAGACAATTTTCAATCCAAGTTCGTGAGATAATTTAATGGGAATCAAACTTGAAGATGCCTCGATTCATTATCGCGCAACAAAATATAAATATTGCTACATCAAGCGAAAAAAAGAATATTGCTTTTTGTAACCCAAAAATATTATAAACATATGTTCAACAAGAATAGCGATTACGGATTTAACTACTTAGTAATCATTTGTTGAGGCCAACATAACACATATACTGTACCTGAAGTAGCTCTTATGTGAAGTAAGGCTTGTACTTTGAAGTACGTCAAGTTGGTGTCCACTATCATGTTCCTGCGTCGCGGGTGTTATGTTCTCCATCAGACACAGTGGCGTATTCAGTGGGCGTCAAGGGGAAACTTGCCCCCCCCCTTCCCCCTCCATGGCGAAATTTCGTAAGTAAAATATTAGTAGCGGGATATACCAGTATACAATATGCTACAGTACACAATCAGGAAATCAACTGTAACCAAATTAATATATAAGATTAAATATCGCTCAAATTTCTTTAAATTTTGAAAAAATTTCTTCAATTTTCTTCGTTTTCGGGGAATTTTCATCAACTTAATTCATTTTCGGGCATTTTTTGCCATGTTGGGGAAATTTGCTTTATTTTTTTTGGGTAACTTCCTACAGATTTTACCATAACTTCCAATAATTTAACGAAGATTTTTAATAACTTGAACAAAATTTGGAATCATTTAACCAAAATTTCTAATTAATTTACCGAAATTTGGCAAATTACGAAAATTTTACGAAATGTCTCCAGATTTTACTTAAAATTCCAATAATTTAACGAAAATTTACGAAAATTTCCAATAACTTTACCAAAATTTGCCACATTACGAACATTTTACGAAATTTTACGAAGTGTTGCCAGATTTTGCAAGACTTTCAAATAATTTGACAAAAATTACTAATAGTTTCACCAAAATTTCCAATAATTTTATCAAAATTTCCAATAATTTGATCAAATTTTACCTCCCAACCAAAGAGAAAGCATGCCCGGGAAGGTGAAATCTCAGCAAAGGCAGTCCCCACTCCCTACCCCCTCCCAGCTGCCTACACTTCTTGATATAGCCTATTTTCCATCATTATTGTTTGCCCCTAGAAACCGACAGCTGAATACGCCACTGATTAGACCAGGGAGTTGTTAACAACTCCCTGATTAGACTTTGCTTTGGAATGTTCTGTTGGGAGCGAGATGACTTGTGAATAGTAAGTTCTTGTGTGGAAGCTCTTTAGTTCTTTGGAGTTATCCTTCGCATCTCAGTTTCCACTTGACGGTAAGTGGAGCAGGAAGTTCGCGCTTGAAGGTACCACTTGGTTCAAGCATGGAATTAAAAAAGACTGCGGTGTTATTTGAATGCACGCTAACGGATCTTCTTTTCTTTTCTGTTTGTTATTTTGCGAAATGTAAACCATTTTCCAAAACATGGATATGATTGGAAGCTAATATTCAATCCCGTATTCAATTTCAATGTTTCAATTTTAATGAAGTGCAAGGCTACACGGATTGGGAAGGTGGGAATATACAAGAATCGAATAAACTTACTCTCTTCGTAAACGAAACAATGTCATTGAATTAGGGTTGACTGGTTGATTGGGGATGTAAAATAACGCTTTTCATTCGATCTCGAATTGTGTAAAACACGTGGGAAAACTTTTTTTTTTTGGGCAAATTTTGTTATGTTTAAAAGATTTTATTTTACCGGAGATCAAAACTTAATAATACTAATCCAATGGTCATAAAAGTGGTCATAATGGTTATTCGAAATTCCATGAACAACTTTCTTAGGTGTCACGTATTCAAAGTTACATTTCCGTTCTTTATCTGTTTTGACCAACCAAAACTAAACTGTTTAAAGAGGAAGGCTCGTCTCAAAAAAATTGCTTCACCCATCTGCAATAAATCCGATAAATACTAGTGACGTTACTTCCGCGGCGTTAAGTGTCGGTTAGTTGTGTAAATATTTCGACCAATAAAATATACGTTGGATTGTATTGTAATTTATCTCGAGTCCACGTTATCAGCTTTGAAACGATATATTTCCTTGAAGAAAATAGTGTATTTTTACCAGGGGCGTAACTGTGGGTGGGGAGGGGGTGGGGTGACACCCCCTGAGATATAGATTAGTCGGCAAATCAGCGACCACTCGGCAAATCAACGACCCCAAATAAAATAGAGGGGAGAAAATTAAGAAAAAATACAATTTTTTGGTTGATTATTGTTTGATTAATAAGCAAACAGACCAGTGCATGTATTTAGTCAAACGTTCCAGGCAAAGACGATTGATTCCGACGAACACAAAGACGCATATATATTTGATTTACTGAGACCTGCACTCGTAATTCGTAGCCTGTAGGTCTTGAGCGACAGCGAATTTTTTGGACAATGTTTTACTGTACTTGTGGGATTTTTAATTGTCAGATTTGCTGGGTCAGCTAGGCGGGTATAAGCAGATATTTACACACACAAAACAAGAACATAAAGCTAACTGTCGGTAGACGTGCAATATTAAGTTTTTTTTCTTTTCTCTTTCAGGATTCGAGACTCTACTCGTGTAATTAAGAGGTTTACAATAATTGCAGCTTCGGCAAGGTAAAACTACTTTTATTGAGAGCCACATATATATCTCATGATACTGATAATGCATGCAGTGCGCAGTGTGGGGTGGAGTGCGCAGTGTGGAGTGGAGTGCAGTGCGCAGTGTGGAGTGCAGTGCGCGTGTGGAGTGCAGTGCGCAGTGTGGAGTGCGCAGTGTGGAGTGCAGTGTGGAGTGCAGTGCGCAGTGTGGAGTGCGCAGTGTGGAGTGCAGTGTGGAGTGCAGTGCGCAGTATGGAGTGCAGTGCGCAGTGTGGAGTGCAGTGCGCAGTATGGAGTGCATTGCGCAGTGTTGAGTGCAGTGCAGTGCAGTGCGCAGTAAGAAGTGCATTGCGCAGTGTGGAGTGCAGTTCGCAATAAATTACATCGCATATGCAGTGGTGTAGGAGCCGGGGGCAATATTTATTTATATATTTTGTTTTGTTTTGCAAGTTCCACTCCCCCTCCCAGGCCCCCTCCCAGGCCCCCTTCCTTCCTGTCTTGACGATTAAGAATCCATGCCTGGCTTCTTCTTTTTTTTCCGAAAATCTTCAAATTTCAGGAAATCTGACCTTCAATTATCGTACAATTTTTTTTATTTTCATAAAACTTGTTCCAATTTTCGTGCAATTATATTCATTTTTGAGAAATTTTCTTACATTTTCGAAAAATTTCTATCAATTTTTGGGAAATTTCTTTCAATTTTCGTAAAATTTCTTTCATTTTCATTAAGTTTTCTTCAATTTTGGGAAATTTCATTTATTTTCAGGAAGTTTTCCAAATGTCCAATAATTTTACAACACCCCCTCCACCTCCTCCCTCCTTTACAAATAGTTTTGGGACCGTGAAAAGAGACTCATATATTTTTGTAGGTTTGTTAGAACAACTGATCACATTCTCCATTGTCAAATATCTTCCTACGCCGCTGATATGCAGTTGAACTTCGAGGGCCCCTAAAACCCTACGCCGCTAAGCTTCTCGCTACGTGCTCGCACTGACGCCGCTGGCGTCAGCTAACATATTACAATTTTTCGGGAATTTCGACCACACAACCGAAGTACCCTAGCTACGCCCCTGAATTTCATCAGTGATTAATATGCGTTGTATAATAGCAATGAACAAAACTTTATCTCCGGTACACGTTTTGTTCAGCTTATTCCCGCAGGTTTTGGTCTTTTGGTGAGTGGTGGTACATTTTCATTTGTTTGGTGGTGGCGTGTGTAGGGTTCTTCCGTAATTTTATCAATCAACATAGCTGAACGAAATACAAATATGTAGGTGTGTATGCAAATTGGGGTAAATTACCAGACTATCAAGCTTAAAAAGTGAAAACCACTTCTCGGTTTCAAACGCACATTAAAACATCCGTACAATCTAATGGACACAGTCAAAACCTGTCATGAATATTCACAATAGGTCACTGAATATTCACAATAGGTCACTGAATATTCACAATAGGTCGCTGAATATTAACAATAGGTCACTGCATGTTTGCAGACCTACGGACATGTCAGGTAGCAAAACAGTTCATCAAAATCGGTGACAATTTGAACATTTTTATAACAGTTTTAATGTTAAGGCCTTACTATAATGGGTCATGCAAATTTTAATGTTTAAGGCCTTATTATAATAAGTCATATACATTTTAATGTTTAAGGCCTTAATATGATAAGTCATGCACATTTTAATGTTTAAGGCCTTATAATAATAAGTCATGTACATTTTGATGTTTAAGGCCTTATTATAATAAGTCATGCACATTTTAATGTTTAAGGCCTTAAGTCATGTACATTTTAATGTTTAGGCCTTAATATAATAAGTCATGCACATCTTATTGTTTAAGGCCTTATTATAATAAGTCATGCACATTTTAATGTTTCAGGCCTTATTATAATAAGTCATACACATTTTAATGTTTTAGGTCTTATTATAATAAGCCATGCACATGTTAATGTTAAGATCTTATTAAAATCAAAGAGCTTTGTCATAATAAGTCATGCACATTTCTATGAACAGTTTTGACATCACAAAGAGAAAAAGTATGAATTTCTTTATTTCAACTTAATTTTCAATTTATTGGAACCATGCGAGCATGTTGAATACGACCAAGTGGTTGTGCATCTCCACCATACATACGCTTAATCAAAATTAAGCAGAGAAAACAGACTGGTGATTTCTGTAACTTCCCTTCTCTTTCACGTACATCACACCTTTTGCGCACCTTAGAAATTTGTCATAATTTGACTAGCTATAACTACAAGTGAAAATTGTAATTTCAAGTTTATTTTGTTCAGGATGTATAGATCTTTCTAATGATTACCTTAACATATACCGCCTTTTAAGTAAACAGTTGTTTACATCATGATTCTATAAATTGTTTCAGCGATTCTTCCAGTGCATCCAGTCGTATATATATCATTACATTTGTGGACAGGGTTAAATTATAAAAGAATACATAAGTAAAACGAGATTATCATCAACCAAGTTTATCAGTTTATGGACTCATTGAAATGAGTTCAGGCCAAAATACAATACTCTACTGCACCGTGTACAACCATATCAGGTACTCTCGCACTATTTATCGTTTAAGGTCGACAATCTACATTGAGCAGATGTATTTTAATGGAAATAGACAGGAAGGTCATTTTAATCCATTTATTCAGATGACGATCGATGCTAAGTAGTATCAAGAATATTCTGACACATTTTTCGTGCCCGTGATGGTACTAAAACTGTCACGAATGTTGAAATTAATCATAATTATTTCTTATGAGTAATTTTTCAGATATGAGTATCAACATTTTGACCTGTAATATTTCAAAATTCCCATGACTTCCAAAAATGCACCCTCATTTTTCGACCGAGCGCTTATTTGATGTGATGCTCAACACGTAGCACCTCTCAACACGTGGCACCTCTCAACACGTGGCACCTCTGAACACGTGACTGGCACCTCTGAACACGTGGCTGGCACCTCTTAACACGTGGCTGGCACTCTCAACACGTGGCTGGCACCTCTCAACACGTGGCTGGCACCTCTCAACACGTGGCTGGCACCTCTCAACACGTGGCTGGCACCTCTCAACACGTGGCTGGTACCTCTCAACACGTGGCTGGCACCTCTCAACACGTGGCTGGCACCTTTCAACACGTGGCTGGCACCTCTCAACACGTGGCTGGCACCTCTCAACACGTGGCTGGCACCTCAACACGTGGCTGGCACCTCTCAACACGTGGTACCTCTCAACACGTGGCTGACACCTCTCAACACGTGGCTGATACCTCTCAACACGTGGCTGACACCTCTCAACACGTGGCTGACACCTCTCAACACGTGGCTGACACCTCTCAACACGTGGCTGACACCTCTCAACACGTGGCTGACACCTCTCAACACGTGGCTGACACCTCTCAACACGTGGCTGACACCTCTCAACACGTGGCTGACACCTCTCAACACGTGGCTGACACCTCTCAACACGTGGCTGACACCTCTCAACACGTGGCTGACACCTCTCAACACGTGGCTGACACCTCTCAACACGTGGCTGACACCTCTCAACACGTGGCTGACACCTCTCAACACGTGGCATTTCTTAACACAAAAGGTAACACGGAACCAATAGGGTATCACTCCGCCATCCAAAAATGAGAACCCTCAGAGAAAAGGCTTACAAAAATATTTTCGAGAGGTCCCATTTCATGGGACAGTAATTGAGAAGTTTGGGAATGGCAGAGAAAGGATCGAACTTTACTATGCATGTCCAAACTCGACGAGATTTGTTTCAGTAAAAGTTTCATGGGGAACTATTTTACCAAGGACCGACACCAAAATCTGAGTAATTTGGTGAGGGTGTATAACACCTCTTTACGTCAGCCTAAAAAAAGGCCACAACCTCTAATGACCCCCTATTGAAAGTACCCTCATCCAAGAGATATTAGATATTACTTTTTAAAAACATCCCAAAAGATCCCAAATCTATAACATTCTGGTATAAAAAGGACCCCGAACTTGACTCTTTCATCATAGGCTTCAATAGGGAAAATAATTAGTTCCGTGCTACCATGACATTTCTCAACTCTCAAAAGGTTTTCACAACGTTCCTAGCAATGCTTTTGGACAGTTGGATGTTATACATTACACTGAAGAAAGTGCTTTTGCGTGTGATACTTAGCGTTTAATAATCGAACTGAAATTCATAACGTTGCAAAAATATTGAAATAAACAAACAAAAATTTTTCCAAAATTGCAGACATAGTTACAAAGTAAATATTTTTACATAGTAAAAGATTTGTACGAAATTAGCGTTTTCCAGCGATGTGTTATCTCAAGCGAATTTCTTGCAAAGAGCAATTTACAAGGTATTTACAAATTACTCTCTGCGAAAAATATAGCAAATAATGAATATGGTTCGATTTTTAGATTAATTAAAATAACACATGCTGATTACAAAAATATATCTATGCCTAGATAACTATGCGTAGATAACTGTGCATAGATAACTGTGCGTAGATAACTGTGCGTAGATAACTGTGCGTAGATACTGTGCGTAGATAACTGTGCGTAGATAACTGTGCGTAGATAACTGTGCGTAGATAACTGTGCGTAGATAACTGTGCGTAGATAACTATGCGTAGATAACTATGCGTAGATAACTATGCGTAGATAACCAGGCCTAGATAACCAGGCCTAGATAGCCAGGCCTAGATAACTAGGCCTAGATAACCAGGCCTAAATAACCAGGCCTAGATAACCAGGCCCAGATAACCAGGCCCAGATAACCAGGCCCAGATAACCAGGCCCAGATAACCAGGCCCAGATAACCAGGCCCAGATAACCAGGCCTAGATAACCAGGCTTAGATAAGCAGGCCTAGAATACCAGGCCTAGATAACCAGGCCTAGATAACCAGGCCTAGATAACCAGGTCTAGATAACCAGGCCTAGATAACCAGGCCTAGATAACCAGGCCTAGATAACCAGGCCTAGATAACCAGGCCTAGATAACCAGGCCTAGATAACCAGGCCTAGATAACCAGGCCTAGATAACCAGGCCTAGATAACCAGGCCTAGATAAGCAGGCCTAGATAAGCAGGCCTAGATAAGCAGGCCTAGATAACCAGGTCTAGATAACCAGGCCTAGATAACCAGGCCTAGATAACCAGGCCTAGATAACCAGGCCTAGATAACCAGGCCTAGATAATCAGGCCTAGAAAAACCAGGCCTAGATAACCAGGCCTAGATGACCAGGCCTAGATAACTAGGCCTAGATAACCAGGTCTAGATAACCAGGCCTAGATAACCAGGCCTAGATATTGACAGATTTTACCTTGATGGCCTTTTGATCTCATTAACTGGAAGCTGGCACTATCTGTAAGTCCATGCATTTTCTTGCAAGTTGACATCTGTCTGTATTTTAAGTGAATATCTCTATAAGCTGATAAGTTGTTTGCCCCAATTGCTTTTTTTTTAAAACACTAAATATCAGAGGTAAAACACATTAAGTTATTCTTGAATATGTACGTTATTTCAAATGCTACAGTAGCTTAGTAAATGTTTAGGTTATATATTGTCTGATGGTCAATACACATTTTGTCTAATTTGTATGTTTCAAATGAAGAAACACATTGAATATAATAAATACGGTACATAACATATTTCTTAAAGTAAATGTACATACTTACAAATGTGAAATATACAGTGGCTTCGATTAAATCCTATTTGATTAAATTTGGGTATTTTTGTATACTCAACGTAGCTTAAGTCGCTTTGAAAGAATAGTATATTTCTATTATATGATAGATTTTTCGAAATTTATCCCCCAATTCCATCCAAATGATTGATTTTGTTTCACGAATGATTTAATGCAGGAATCGTACAAACGCATAAGGTCTTAAGTGTAGCCTGACTACCAGAGCCAACATTCTCCTACAAACATGTAAACAGCCTGGAATTGATTTAATTTTTAAGCCAAAACGTTTGGAACAAAGTCAAATTGGCCATAATGTAAACTAACAGTCCGGAAGCATGCCTATTAATAGAAAAATTTATAACGCACGATAATATTGAAGTCATGCAGCCATATTGTTCAGATGTTGCGATAAAATGTCACAGTTTCTAATTTATGTACTTAAAGTATTAAACATCATTGTGTTGAGAAAAAAAATTGAATTTTCAAAATGGCCGTTTCGCGCCCAAAAGCCTAGCTCTATTGTCTATTTTATCTAATATTTCAAAAACGGCGTGGTGAACATATCGAATGGGAGTGGAAAAGTTGTAGCCATGACAGTAATGAAGGTAATTTCATAAGTTTTAAGTTTCCTCTAGCAAAGATATTATTTCCAGACGTATTTCAAATTTGAAAAAAATCAACATTGTAATTAGGCTTTAACGTTAGGATAGCAATGGATCATGGGATACATCACAAGATGACGGTTTCCATGTAGCAAAATGTTCACATTAATAGGAACACTTATGTTCCCATTATTAGGCAGGCTACCGGACTGACCATCATGCCCATATTTGTATTAATTTCTTTTTTTTATAAACATCGGGGACATTTTCTAAATGTGAAGATGCAGTTAACAGCAAAGGAGAATTATTCAGTGTCGAATACATTTACTACACGTCGCCTGATAGATTGTGATTCTTTCCTCTTCTTCCGGCACAATCGCACTAAAGTTTATTGTTTAGGTAGCTTAATATCTTTTCCGATCGTATTAATGTATATACAGCATCGACATGATCAAGAAATTTAGACTGGAGAACCAATTCCGGACAGGCGAATTCGTGTGGTTCCATTTGAAGTTCTCGAGACCTTTTTTGAATACATTGAGATGTACCTACCGGGCCTTAAAGGTTTCTTTTGACTGCATCTTAAGAGTTGCTTCAATTTAATTCGGAAAAAAGAGCTCATGGCAAATAGGATAATTGGATTAAGTGCGCTCTTCAGATAAGATATTGGACTGGATATCTTTCGGAGTACGATAATGATATTAGAATTGATGGCCAAGCTGTTGTCTAAGCGAAATATCGCACTCAATATTTCAACTGTATGGTATGGCAACCAACACATGATAAACAGCACAACAAGCGCAAGTACAACGAACACAAGTCGACGTCGGGCGAGTATCTGACTATTTCGAGCAAGATATCCATCGTCGGGAAGTCTCTCAATGCTTACAAACAAATGATACGCCAGCCGGCTGTAATAGAAAAATATTATTATTATCGGAATTACAAAAAAGAAGCAGAAATACGCCAAGGCGAAAACGAAATCTCCTGTAGGGTCGCCCCATTGCATAAAGTAACAAGAACCGTTTTTAAGGTAAGATCCGCAAACTCCCGCTACTCCAACGGAGAACGACAAAGCCCATATAACTCCAATCTGCGCATATATGTTTCCACTGCAAAACCCGCTTGTTTCCGGAGTGATTGATATTATCGTATGGTAGCGATTAGCGCTTAATGCGACAAGAGTGAAGACCGCCGCTGTTTGTAATGTTACAACAATTCCATTCACACCTTTGCACATCCCCTCTCCAAGGTCCCACGTGACCATACTTTGAAAGTAATAAATCATAAATGGGACACAGCATAACAGAAAAAGCAAGTCTGCCACTGCCAGGGCTCCAATGAAAATGTTTGCTCGCTGGACGGCATGATTTTGGGCGATGATTATCAGAACCAAACAATTTCCAATGATACCAACACCACTGAGTACGCACAGCACGCTCGTTATGACGCCGGACTCAATGTAGTTGGGGTAGTCTGTGAAGTTGTAGGTGAAATTTTCAGACAACATGATGCTGTAAGAATACGTCTCTGAACCTTCCTGGAAAGATAAAAACAAAACATTACATTTGAATACCGGCGAAGGCAAGAATTTCAACCTCGTTTTGAAAAAAATCACAGCTTAATCGTTTTTATATATGTCAATCTATAATTGACCGTTTCGCACATTTCATTATTTCAAAATTGAACTGTTGCAATAATTAAGAATTTTTCGAGAACATCTTGAAATTTCTCACACAAATGCAACACGTATATGACTTTTGTTAATGTTGTGACAATATATTTGTTGCAACTTTTATTTTATTTTATAATCGGTTATTCTTCTTTACTCGTTGGATATCTGTAGCAAAAATAATAAGCGCATTTGTAACAACAGTCAAGTAGTTGTCCACATATGTAGCAAAAACGGCGAATGACAAAATTGTTGGGTCTCATTGTTATACTTATTCATAAAATTTCAATGGAGTATTTGCATTGTTATGACCCGTGTATTAAATTCACGTAATGCACGACCTTCAGCATTTGGTTTAAAAGGGAAGAACTCACCTCCTAAAACAAATGTAACTTAGATAAGTCCTACAAACTTAAAAGTAACATAGTTGAAATCCCTATGGCCAAAAAAATAATCTTCTGGTGTAAGTCATACGAATTTGCATATTAATTATGCAAATTAGGAGAAATCCGAATATTTAATTATGAAAATTTAAAATTCACATAACTCAAAAACTATAGAAGCTATTCCTATGAAATGTTGTGCAGTTATTAATGAATACCAAGTCTTAAATTTGAAGTAAACTCATGTGTATCCCCTGCAAAGTACTTATTTTATGACCATTCAAATGTTTAACACCATAAATTCCACGAAGAAAAGGACTTATTTAGTTCATTAATTAGGTATAGCATGATAAACAAAAGGGGTATCACCATAATTTAGTTTAGATTATAGCTTATATACATAACTACAATCATGCAAAGTTTCATGTATATAGCATAAAGAATGAAGGAGTAGTTTGAATTTTTGTTATAATATATATGGGCAAAAACATGATTTTGAGAAAACGGGCATTTGAAAATAATGTTATAATTTGCATAACCTCTTAGTATGTTGCTGCATGAATTTTTCATTATTAAATGTTTTTTTGAGAGAAAATTTACTATACTTCATTACATTTTATTTCAAACTGTCCAGCTTTATAGGAATCATCTTTTTCTTCATTTCCTGCTTTTTCAATTGCCTTTCTCTTGCGCTTTTGCTTGTGCTCTGCAGTAGAAGCTTTCTGTGCCTGCCGGACTCGCGTTTTATCCGCTTTCTCGAAGTGCTTGCGAGCAAAGAAACCAGCGTCATATCCCAAACTAGTGAATATATTTGCCCTTGCCCTTTCACACTTCATTAAAAACATCTGCAGCATCTGCAAATGCAGTTTCCAATCTCTTCCTCCCAACAAAAATTTCATCAATTTAATCCATTTTGACAACAGGTGAATTTCTTAACATTGCATACAAATTAATGTACACTTTTCTCGTTTACATTTAAACAAACCTAATTCGGAAATTGTGTTAAAAGGTTAATGTTTTGGCATCGTGTTTATATGCGTATTTAACTGTTTAATGCACGGTTCAAATGACTTTGCATTCGCGAATGCAAAGTCCTATAGTCGGGTCATTCTACTCGAGCCAAAGTCAAAATGCCCGTGTATTACATACGCATAAAGCAAAGAATGCAAATTTGGCAGAACATTAATTTACGTGTAACTCTTTCAAACGAATGTACATATTGGCTGACAAGTAATGTTTACACAAAAGTTCTAAATCTTTATTTCGAAAGAATGTAGTTCAATTTAAAAAGTATAAGTTAAATTGTACAAACGTTTCTATACCAAAACTTTCTTTATGAATAGATTATGTTTTCCCTAACAAATTTGAAAAAATTAGGGCATTAGTTATTTAACCCTATTTTGTGAGCGTTTGCGAGCTGGATAGGTTTGGATAGACAGTAATTTCCCCGTTTCGGGTGATAAACGAATGTAGGAAAATTGGGGCACAGACTGACAGAGTAAATCTAATTTGCCCAAATGATTCTTAGACAGTTGGAGCAGCCAGGAGACTGTAGCCTGGATGTCACGTGGTCACGGTAAATCCAAATAGAGAGCTAATTTCTTGGAAACTTGGAAAAATCAACATCTTAGAAATGCCAGGATGTGTGTTTTTTCTCCATAAACCAGTGTTTGTGGAAATATTTTATATTTCAATTTATTCATTAATGACTCTAAGACAGAAATTCTCCATGCTACTTCCAATTTATCTCCTCAACAAGCCCACTGATTTCTATTCAAATTGGACAGACTGTTCAAATTGGACTTGCCTTCTCGATGTGTCCAAACCTTGGGAGTTATATTGGATTCGCATCTTGATATGAATCAACATGTCACTGCCGTTTGCTTTGATATTAATTTAAGGACCTTGATCTGACAACACACCAATCATTTAAGGGCCCAGGTCGTGTTTGATGACCTGAACACACGCCCTTAAACGTTTTTGCTATAAACAAGAAAATCTTTCATTTAAGATGGCGTCTGAGAAGTTTTACAGATGTCCTCAATGAACTGGTTGAATCTGGTCTCTGATTTCACACTATCTTCAGAGTGCTGAAAATTCCACACTGCTTTATTTTTTAAATGTATTGCGCCACAAATTCTTTCCACAGTTAATCGTTGATTCGCACCAAGTCCTTAGTTGTTTACTAAAATTGAAAATTATGTAACACACACAGAAGTCCTTAGATGAGTAGATGTATCAGATCTTGTACAGGGTCCGTAGTTGCTTAGCAAAACCTAAAATTTTGTTTGATGTCCTTTAAAAGATAATATAAATCAGGACTGTATTTTTGTTTACCTTTGAAATGCCCGTACCCTATACAAGCAATTAAAAATGATAAAACAACAATTGTTTCAGCTCCACTACTTCAATTATTAATCTGTATCATTGAGTAAATGGATAGTTTGATGCCAAGGTCCTCGATCAGCCGAAGCACGTACGTACGTGCACGTGTGTGTGTGTGTGTGCGTGTGTTTAAGTGTGTGTGTGTGTGGAGAGGGGGTTCAATCGTGCATAACGTTATTACTATGTCGTATACGGGAAACTTCCCTTTTTTCAACGTATTTGTCAAAAGAAAAAATGAAAGTGAAAGATTAGTAAGATAATACTACAATAGCAGTCACCGTACGAAAATTACAATAAGCGAAAAAAAGAAAAAGGAAAATTCGAGAAAATGCTTCTGGCGGGATTCGAACCGTCAGAATTACTAACCGTTGAGTTTCAGTCGTTAGGTTGTCATCGTCGTTTCTATTTAAAGGAATATTCCCGTGAATTTTCATTTATTTTCAACAATTTATTTAACAACATAACTGTAGGCCACCAATATATTCAATGCAATATATAATACAATATATTCATTAATACATATTTTAAAAATCAGCAAATTATAAAATACTTACACGACTCAGCAACACTATAGATATCAAAATAAATACAATTCAACCAATAATAACTTGCGGTTTACAACACCAAAATTGAATATCTTTTAACAAATCATGACGTTTGTTAAAGGCAAGGAATACAAATCTAAAGAATTTATTTTAAATGAAAAAATTATTTGTTTACATCAAAAATAAAAACTTCTGTTTGTCAGGGAAACTTGTGAAATAAGCAGGTATAAAATCGTTTCTATAATCTTTATAGAATGAACAAACAAGAATAAAATGCAATTCATCTTCGACAAAACCTAAATCATAAAGCACACAAATTCTTTCCTTAAATGAGGTATTATTCCTTTGCCCAGTTACCGCTCTTAAATTATGACTAGACAAAAGAAATTTACAAAGACTTTGCGAACTTAACGAGCTGAGCCTGCAATTTATATACGTTTCACAAATGAAATCAGCTTTAAAGGTACGATACGCTATCAATCTCCTATTTGAATTTATTCTCCCAGTACAATTTATAGGATAGAGGGCTATGAAAGGAACAAAGTGGTGAAAAAAAGGTTTCAGCAGTGTATTCGAGAGTCTGTGACCTTGCAGATGATGAAATGTGATGTCGTAATTGCAGGTTTTAGATTGTTATATCAATATAATGATATTGTGATATCGTATTATTATACATGTTACATGTACATGTAATATTATTGTCATCATCGTCGTCGTCGTCTTCGTCGTTGTTGTTGTTTTTATTATTATCATTATTATTATCGTTAAATTAATATTATTATTATCATTGTTATTATTATCATATTATTATTATTATAATTATTATTATTATTGTTCTTCTTCTTCTTCTTCTTCTTCTTTTTTCTTCTTCTTCTTCTTCTTATTCTACTACTACTATTACTACTACTACTACTACTACTACTACTACTACTACTACTACTACTACTACTACTACTACTACTACTACTACTACTACTACTACTACTACTACTACTACTACTACTACTATTACTATTACTATCACTACTACTACTATTACTACTACTACCACACTACTATTTATCATTTTTTTTATTTATTTCATTTGCATATCTATTTTTCATATTTCTAAATATGTGATGTATACTAAAATATACATTTTCTCTCCCTTAACTTTGTAGGTGGCCGCAAACTTATCCTGTAATCTAAACAATGTTGTAATTGAAAAATTACAACCCCAAAAAATATGCTGAGTGAAGATACTGTAAGTTCCACATTGTTGTTCAAATATGATTTAATTTTATCGAAGAATTTTTCTATCTTTATAAATTGTAACCTCATCCGTATAATCTTAAAACCTCTTAACATTTTAATTCCAGACACTGAAGGGATGTAGACGACGATCTCTGAGCCTAGAAAACACAAGTGATTCTTCTTAAATAAAATTAGACTATTTTCATTCAATGTTAACAATTTCCATTTTCTTGAATAGTTTGGAAAACTTAATAAACGTTTGTGTCTGTTTTCCGTTCCGGTATATAGGCCACAAATCAAAATTGCAACCATATGGTAAACAGTATTAGGACAAATCTCTTCTTTATGTGACAATAGGAAAAATTTGAGACACTTTTTGATGACTTCAAAAGGTCTTAAAAATGATATTCCAGTCGTTTTTACGGACAAATTCAAGCTAAATCCTGATATTTATATTTTACCAGTTGTATTATTAACAAATCTGCAATTTGGGGTCGAAATGCCTCTAACTAAAAATGTTGATTTTTATTGATACATTATTTCATTAGTTGTGTTAAATTGAATTTGATGAAGTTGTAAAAACCGATTGTTTTCAAGTATAATATGCTTACAATTTCCCCATATTTCTTATACGGCAGTATATACGAAAGAAATTGTGGATTTTTTTTAATGGGAATAGATCTGAGAGGAATTTTTAAGAGTTTTATGACCAGGAAGTTTTCAAGAAAGAAGCAGAAATCAGCAACATTACAGGTTTTCCCTACATGCAGCTAGCACTAAAATTCCCCACTGGTTGCAGTTTGATTGCGGCCCGTAAACAAACCAAAGCCCTACAAAGTAGCGCCACCACAGTATGTATCCTCTATTAGACACAGGCGAACCTTCCATAGCCATTTCTAAGCTTTTTCATTATCTGGATGAATTACATTATTTGAGTAACATTGTCAGATTGTGCAACTTATATTATGCGGTTAAATGTCTTCGGACACATAGAAGTGTAGAGGCAAACATTTAAAGATAGCACACTGCGTTGAGCCAACATTGTCATATGTTGTCATTATGTTGGGTTGGGATGCTAACGTTGGCCCAAAGCTGGACCAGCGTTCTGTAACCAATGGCTAGCAAACGGTTGGCTAAGCACCGTTGGGCCTACCGTACCCCTACGAGCACCCAACCAAAATCTAATATTTTAACGAATTCCAATGTAAACTGCAACCTTCTACCTACGTTGGCCAAACGTACTTGTGCTATTGGGCAACATTAGCTTGATTGCTTTATGATATACTAAAAACAATGAACTTAGCTAAAATTCATTAAAAACCGTTAACAACTGACCATTTAACAGTCTTTTGAATTTCCAGGAATAGATATGCAAATTTGTATTTGTATTTGTGACGTATGACCTGATGACCATTTTTTTTTTACTATAGATCATTTACTTTGTGATTTTCTATCGTAATTCTTTGTAGAGGTGCAGCAAAATGTGACCGAATGTTTTTACTATATCCTTAATCTATTTCTAGTAGGAATAGAATTTCACATCATTTTCAAAGATTGTTTTATACCTAAAGCCTCAAACTTTTTATAATACGCTATTCAATAGACTTCCAGATCTTCGACAAGAATGCACTTTTCATATATGGAAGGGTGGCTAATTAGGGCTGTTTTACATGATTATCATGCAACAGCGGACAAAAACACCAAACTTGCCACAGAGACTAATAATAATATAAAATAATCACCAAGCCTTTGACATTACCTATCGATCGCCAACCTGGAGGCTCGCTCGATTTACATGCCAGGTATAAGACAGAATTTGATGTGAGTATTTTAGCATGGAGCCGCTGGCAAACAAAGCTAACCAAGAAAAGGGTCAAGTCAAGGTCAGATTTAGCAATGGGCAAGGTGGGCTGTTGCCATGGGCCTCCACAACCAGGGGCTTCCACATATTTCATGAGAAAATGTTGTAAGGGAAAAATGTGGTAGCAACCTGTTAATTTGCATTGGTAGGAGTGGTAGCAACCTGTTTATTTGTACTGAAAATTGGTAAGACAAACAGTCTTACAAAATGGAAATTCTTAAACATAAATTTATTAAAAATCACAAAATAATGCACCATTTTACATCTAAGCACCCTTAATTATTCCAAAAAATTCCAAAGGCGTACACCACCTCCCCTTAGGTCCTTCCCCCAGGACGGCGGTCATTAAATTAGTGTGGGCCTCCACTTCTAAAGTTGCCCATGGGCCTCCACATGTCGAAATCCGGCCCTGGGTCAAGTATGTCCTGGGCCCGGTCCCGTGCAGAGACACAGAGACTCCTTAGGACCTATTCTTTAATATTAGCCTAGGAGCCTTTGTGAATTTTTACGCGCATGCGTATGAATCACAACAAAACAAAATGGCCGCCATCTTCAAATAAAATATACATTTGAAGCGTTATAGGGTCACTAAAAACCTAAATTGGTATTAAAACGGAAGTCTTAGGTTTTACTGAATCTCATATTTGATAGTAAACTGCAGCCGGTGCATTGAAAAGGCTGTTTAGGGGCATTATGGGTAGAGTACCCTCAATTTCTCACAAAATGAGCTAGATAGACTTGATTGCGTCTATATAAACACTCCACCTCAACATTAATCTTGAAATTGTGCGGATTCTTCTTTTAGTGCCAATGTGAAGTGCACATCTTTCTTCATACCATTTACACATCCATCATTTTAATGGTCTTTATGGTTGTTCAAATATCATTTTGCATTGAATATCTGGGACCCACACATTGGCCATTAACAGATAAAAGAAAGAAAAGAAAAGATATATATTTATATATATATATATATATATATATATATATATATATATATATATATATATATATATATATATATATATATATATATATATATATATATATATATATATACATATATATAGACATATATATACATATATATATATATATATATATATATATATATATATATATATATATATATATATATATATATATATATATATATATATATATATATATATATATAAATATATATAGCTCACTCCTTTGAATGCAATGAAGTAGAAAACATACAATGTATGCTGCCAAAGTTCTCCAGCTTCGTTAGTGGTCAAAATACCAAATATATCGAAACACCGATAACATGTCTTATCAAAGCTAATTTATTGATGTTTGTAATATATGTGCATGTATATGCTTACATCTTATTTGTATTAAAAGTGTTTTATTTCAAGGGGAGGGGTAGATTCAGTGGAGGGTTCTGAATATTATGTTATATATTATTGTGTCCCCTTTCATGTAAAGAATTTCTTATTCACGGATGGTGGGTGGGGTAATGGGTGGTTTGGTTCTCTCTGATCTTGTTTGGAGACAACTACGTATGTGTGTATATACTCAAAGTAAATGAAGTCCTATTATCTCAATATTAAGAGGAAGTGCTTTACTTGTTAAGCCACAACTGCACAACTTTTTGTAGTTTTGTTATAGGTATATTCTTCTTATTATTATTATTTGAATGCTGTGAAGAAACAAATAATTAAATTAAATTAAATTAAATTAAAATCTTGTTACGATCAAAGTTGTGTTTGACAAGTTTATATTACAGGCTGTTGTATCAAATTGTGTGTTTACTTTTTTTTACAGTAAATACAATATCTGAATATAAGCGGGTGAATCTTCAAAGATCAATTACCATCGAAGAGTAACATTTTGGTCGATTTTCAAGTCATATCTATCCATGAATATAAATCTTGTTCATCAGCTTGCCGACTGAATACCAATTAACCACAAGTACTCCAGCTGTGAGGACAATTTGTGCTTAAACTCGGTTGCAAAATTGCTTTTCCAAAAGGCAAACAACAAATCCTCCTGGTTGTCATCCAATTTACAAACATTCGTTTTCATAGAAATAATGATTATCGCGAGGGACAAGTCGAATTTGGGTGTGACCGTTAAAACAATTACAACACTGCAAATGTCATTCCCTTGCTATCTTCATTGTTTTGTTTTTCTTAATGTTTCGTCATGTTCGTAGTGACTACAAACTGAACACCCTTAAAACTTGAATACTCAATTTAAAATTTATGAATGATTAAAACAAATATCTCATAATATGTAACCATTGTCATCATTTATTGCTACAGTAGTTTAATTTGCTGGTAGACAGCCATACACTGTAACAAAATGGTTTTAATTCCCTTATATTCATTATTTCATTGACTGAATTTCCCGATCATTCTGCATGTACATATAAAGTTTCATTGTGATAAAAAGTAGTACTATCACAAAACTAAGTTGCCCGACTATAAATCACGAAACGTTAACATGTCGTGATTTGTAGTCCAATAACGATGAGACCTTAATCACAGCAAGCAAGTACTACTTTGGAAGTAAAGATCTTAATCTAATATAATATGAAGTAATTCAGTATCGGGAGGGTGTAAATTCTTTCCTCATGATGAAAGTTAAAGACGTTGTTTCCATACTTTAGATCCTTTTCCTGAAAGGTGTATTAGTGAAATTGCTTCATTTTGTAATTTGCTTCAATTGAAGGGCCTATTTAAAACCATAAAAGTGATGAAATATAGATAAATTTCATCCAAATGGGTTAACAATTGACCATTCCGGATTTCTTAGCTTATCGCTGCATATAGTATATATTGCGATACGGTATTGTATTAACTTGTGTATGTGTGTGCTAGTGTACAAACTAATTTTGTATCCCGTACAAGTTATCAAGCTGAAACTTGGTGGGATGGTGTAGGGTGATGTCAATTTATGTCCCACACACGATGGATCATGCACCTTAAAGATCAAAGGTCAAGTAATTGACTACAAATTGGTAAATTCTGGTCGATCGCGTGACATCGAGAAACCGTACAATTGTGGTAGTTACTTGGTGGATTAAGGAAGGATGATGTCAAGTTGTGTCTCGCAAAAGATATGACATGTTACTAAATGGTTAATGATTAGTGGTCAAGTAATTGATTTGAAATGATACATGTTATATCATGTTTCCTGGAAAACAGTTGATCACATTACAAATTATATCCAGCAAAGGCGATAAGGTCAGCCACTCCGTGGATTGCCATTTTGTTGAATTTTCAGTCATCAATATGCAACATATTACAAACAGCAATTGATTAATATACTCGAAGTTAATTCTTTTAGCGCATATAATCTATTTAAACAGAATACTCAAAGGGACTGCCTGTTCCTCGGCATAACATGATAACTCGATTGATGAGAGAAAAAATAGAAACTAAGTTGAACATGAACGAAAAACAGTTTATTTGTCTTCAGACGCCAGGTCCCTATTCAAATCTCGAGGATTACTGGATTGGCTTTTGTTATAAATGTTATTGGAGTTGCTTCTTGGAAGTTTCCTTTAAGAATGTAGAACTTCAATTCTTTTAAGGAGTGATCATGTAATTAGCGACTAAAAACCCTAGAGACTACTACGGATGCCAGTCCGGTCCGTGCCCTAATCAGGAGACCTCATATTTCTCCCGTTCGGGATATCGAGACATGCGCAGCAATCGAAGGTCGATTCAATAACGAAGATTCTCCCCTAGTCTCTTGTGTAGTCGCTCTGTGTGTTTATCAGCTGAATCTTGCTTCGTTGTGTTGCGAACAAAATTATGATAAAAAGGAGCAATTTTATTTTATTGTTCTTTATCATAAGTGAAGCTACAAATAATTCGGGAACGAACCATAATGCTTATTATTTTACGGTAAGATGCAAAAAAATGGTTACGTTTCTCAAAATTCTCGAAAATTTCACGGTAAAGAAAAGTGCTAGCTTAGATATTAAAATATTAATTCATATATCATTATTATTATTTCAAGTTGAGAAACTTGAAACATATACAGGATTATCTTCCTCAGCTATAGATTGTTCTGATTTGAATTTTATACAAATTTTACTTTTACATCTCAGGGATATGTTTTTTAGAACATATCGTAGGATACTGTCAAGAGACCAACACTGTTTTTTCTACAGAAAGTACGAACCTGACTGGATGCTGCAGCTTATGATTGTTAAAAGGAAGCTTGAAGGAGGTCTGAATTTTGCTTGTGTAGAACATTTATTGGGAAAAGAACGTTTGGAGAATCACAGTTAAAAGCTACCAGGGAGCCCTGCAGGCCCCTATGGTTTATAGGTATATTGATATATTTTTCACGGGCCCCCTTATAGGGCCAATTCCCCCCCCCCCTACCTTTATAGTTACGCCACTGCCAGGAAGAAGATTTATGGTACAATTAGAGGAGTATAAAGGTCTTGACGTTTACTCACATAGGGAGGTTACTTTGGTGGATAGGCTGGTAGTAGGGTTAGGGTGCTTTAACCACCAATATAATCAACGGATGTGGATGACTGGTGGATCAGAAAGCAATCCTGTAACCGTTGTTAGTTGCAGAATCAGTCAGATTCTAGGTGCAGAATCAGCCAGGTAGACTTGACACAATGGATAACTTGCATGACTTGTGAAGAAAAGGTTCATTCACAAATAGTTATTCACAAGCGAAACTTTTCTATGTTGTTTTGTTTGTGAGTGTTTCTCGCGACTGATTTGTAATCTTTTTTAAATTTTCATGAATCACGTTAATCTAAATTTAGTTTCCTTTGTTCATTTGATTTTGGCCACGCATGGTTTAACAAGGGAGTCAGAAATGAATGGTTACAACTCGAAGAAAAAACTTATGACTCAGAATCTATCAAATAAGTCAAAAGAAAAGCTACTTTGAACCATGTGCCATGGTTTTATATCATTGTTGTAACAGAAGGTTAATAGCTAGACTACTAGAGACCACATGGCTGATACAATAGCATTAGTTATAGCAAACATTTATGTCATTTTTGCCATACAAATGAGATAGATAATTAATACCATTTTTTGTTGATTTGCGAATTTCTTTCAAATATTAGATCAAAATACATAGCAAGTTACTACAGAAAAAACCAAATCATTCAACAATTTCCTAACCTACTTTCTAACTGTCTAATGATATCAAATACCCTTCTTTCCATTACAAAAACAAATGCCCTTAGAGCCAGAAATGATTCTCCATGAAGTAGTATGCTCTTTTAATTACGTTTATTAATTTATATTCGTTATTATTAAATATTGTGCCTTTTATTTCCGTCTCATTACTGTGTCTATTAAAAGTATGCATTATTTGTTATATGTTGTACATAAGCCAATGGCCAAAGTTATGAAATAAATTATTATTTACAGAAATCGTAGCCCTCCACTACAAATTCTACAAAATGAATATGTTCTGATGAGCACAACTTGTTAAAGCATCTTTCCCCATCCAAAAAGCATTTCCATGACTGCGGTTACTCTAACGTTCGTGATATTGTTGACTTTAATTATTGTTTTGAAGCCAAACCTGCTTGGTGATGTATGACTGGGCGGCCTTGTTCTTATGTAAATCAATTGTTTTTGTTTTCGTGAGAGAAATGCGCCCCATGCCCCCAGTAGTGCCGCCACTGCCGATGAGTGCTTTCGCACTGAAGTGAGGTGTTCCTTGGTAAGAACAAGCTGCGGAGGTTTTTGCTATTTGATCCATACCTATTACAGCGTAGGATTTAAGGTAAATTAATTTCAATTTCAAAAAATAAAACCTTGAAAGGTGAGCAATGCAACGTAGAACTTGTAGTCAATACATTCTTGCCACATGCATATAACAGTCCAGGAGCAACACGAATAGGTACTTTGAAATACCCCAAAATTACTTAATTTGATGTGTTACTTTATCGCGTGAGCCTACACATTTGACTAGCCCACACTAAACGTGTGGGGTTTCTCATTTTCCTCTCCAGATTGTCCAAAATTTCAACGATTCCACCTTTGTTATTAGATTTAATTGAAGATTACCCCATGAATAATTTCCTGGCATAACGTATACGAATTAGAATTCTAATCCCCGATGATGTTTTTATATATCTGACCGAAATGTTTCATTATAAACAAACTAGTTACCGCCTTCGCTCTCAAAACCACCTCATCCTTTATGTTCCAAAAAGTAAACTTACATATGGCGATCGCTCTTTGCAAATATTTGGCCCAAAACTTTGGAATGACTTACCTCTTTCAATCAAATCTGCTCCATCCCTTAAACAATTCCATACCTTGCTTAAGACTCACTTATTTAATTGTGCTTTCAAGTCCTCTTCATAATTTTCTTGTTCTTTGTTTTCTTTATATTTCATGCTTATCTTATTTACACATTTGTATTTATTTTCTTTATATGCATATTTTGTAAGGCGCATTAGAATAAGTTATTTAGATAATGCGCCATATAAGTGTAATAAACTTAACTTAACTTAATAGGGTGAAATAATAAGAGCAGCTTCCATGGTTCCTTAAAGTTATATTTGTGGTTTTTTTAAACGAAAAGATGATATTGAAAAAACACTTTTGCAACACTGAAAACGAGCGCTTTTCAAAAAATATAGGGTGAAACAAGTCTCCAGTGGTGACCCTTCCCTTCCCCCACCCTCTGGAAAACCACAACCACCTCAGACACCATTCTGTCGAGAAAATCTAAGAATATAACCGATCGAATCGCAGTCCCAACGGGTAGTACTTAAAGGAAGGGAATTACATCTGGACAAATTATCATTTTCTATACAGATTTGTTGGATAGGCTACAGCAAAAAACAAATCAAAACCTCTTAAAAGATATAGTTTGCATGGAACTGATGGATAGCCCTTTCAGTCAGATGGAGATCTAATCGGCGCCCAGTTTATCTTGTAGGCGATAGAAGCAATTGTTGGAATGTATACAAGTTCATAAATGCTATTCATTACCAACAATGGGAAACTGCAATAGTTTGAAAGATATCGGTGCGAATCGCTGTTTCAATTGTGTTTGGTACAAAGACACATGGAGAGAGTTCAAATTTATAATAATAGCAATATAGATAGTGGATGAAAATAAGGGTCATTTCAAGAAGTGCGATTATCACTTTTTATTCAGTCACGTTCAGCGTTTGAACCTTTAATCATTTAATCAGGAATTGGAAGAAAAAAAAATTGCAAATATTTGCAAATAAATCATGCTATCTGAAATTGAATTGATTTCACATATTTACATGAGATATCTGAAATGAACTAAAACTATGCGATATTTAATTTTGTATACATAAAATATATTTTTCTGGTACCAGAGTCAAAAAAGCCGCGGCTTGGGGATTAAAGCCCTCCCCAGCAATAATTTTGCTAATTTATATGATAAACTTGTACATTCCGTTCAGGCAAAAGTCACCGTTAACTGAGTCCCCTTCAAACATTATTTTTTCAGTTATTATTTTAAGGTAGATTTTTGAAACATTTAACAAAACGAAGTCTTTAAACGTGCCGTTTACTTATTCATCGTGTAGCTTTTTTTATTTATTATTTTTCATTGAAACATACTTTTGAATTAACTTTTATTGTTTATCATTATTCTTTTTTCCTTGTTGAGTTGTATCTGTTTTAAAACGATAAAGCACATTTAGTTGAAAATGTCCATAATAATTTAATGGCACCTGAATTTTATCACCAAGTTTTGTAAAGGCACCTGCAAATGAATTTTGGATTATCTCAAATTGAATTTCAGATATCCGGAATTAATAACGTGATTCAAACGGCGTTCCAAACGGCGCTGCAGAAGGAACACCTTGGAAGTGTTGTGCGAACGTACTGCGCAAGATAACCTGATATCACTAATACGTATAAGAACAAATTAATCTACCTACAATTTTATATACATGGTCCCTTTGCTTTGAACAGTTCTCGATATTTTCTTTAAGATAAACTTAAATTCATCGTTTTCAATTCAAATACTCACTTATACTGACAGATATTACATTATTTTAAGCAGCACAGTTAAACCACATCATAGCTTCGTAATTGATAGGATATTAGATACCTTCAATAGTTCAAACAAAATTGGGACTGAAAATATCAATAGAATATAATTTAGGGAATTATACGAATTTGAGGTTTAGTACTCACATTTGTATAAAGCATGAATACGTTTCAGCGATATTTCTTATACGATCGTGAAAATCACACCAATCAAACGCAGAGAAATCCAAAGTGGTTTGATCAAGAAGGCTTCCTACTTTATACTGAGCTCCGTAAACGTTATACTTCGGAAGTACGTGCGTTACATATGCGATAGAATGTCGTATTTTGTTATTCATACCAGATATGCTACTGCAAGGCATAAGCTCAACCTGTTTTTTTAATGGCAGTAAATAAAGTAAAATCATGGACAATTAGAAAGTGATCGATGTCAACGTGAGAGTCTTTTAACGCTGGTGTCGGTTTCCTGTAGCAAAACTGGCAATCGAAATCCCATTTTCGATCCTATCAAATCAAAGAGATTGCTCAAGAAATGTAAATAACTACTCGCTTTAGTGATAACAGTAGGATTTTATAATCCCTGTTTCATTAATCTGTTAATCGTATTGTTAAATTAAGAGTGCATGAATCGCGAAAAAGCTGTTGAAATCTTACTGCTATGGCTTCTTCTAGTATTTTATTACTAAAGCTTTTAATTTGTTTTTGTTTTATCAATCATCGTGGGAATGAATGTACATTAGCTTGGAACACCCAATTTACGACCATTCTCCGATTAATTTCCTGCAATTATTGTGAATTTTGTATATGAATTAAGAAAATTGTTTTTTGTTTGTGAGCAAAGTTTTTTAAATAAGCAAAACTTGCATGAATTGAAAAGAAATACCTGCTCTGCAAAGTTGGAACAGATCTACCCCTGATAACAAATGGTAAACGAGAATTTTGCAAATGTTTCAAAACTTTCAGAATGTCGGTGGGTCGAACATCTTTTTGCATGTTGTATAGATTTCAAATATGAGTGATCATGCCACTCTGCAGCCCTTTCAGCATTTTGCGATATCGGCAGTCAGTTCTAATTTATTGGATTGTTTCAAGTTTCAACCAATTGCTAAACGCGCCTCTTTTGATCATATTCCACATTAACCGCCTCACCCAATGTTGTGCGCAAGATCACGGGGTCCATTGTCAAGAATGTTGTTCTAGATCATTGACTGGTCAACAGGTCAATGATTTGTTGAATTTGTCCAAGCATGAAATTTTACCTAAAAAGTCTAGTGTTTCTAATTTATTAGAGTTCCTTGATGACGTTACGAAACTACTTGATTCCAGTCATAATGTGGATGTCATTTATCTAGATTTCCAAAAAGCATTCAAGTTCGATGTAATTCCGTTAGGCTGACTCATGATGAAAACAAGAGCGTTCGGTGTGCAGGGAAGTATGTCAGTTGGATAAATTCTCGGTTAGCTGACAGGTCACAAAGAGTTGTTGTTAATTATGCTGTATCGCCATGGAAGAAAATTACAAATGGTATTCCTCAGCTTTCCGTATTGTTCCCGCTTCTTTTCGTAATCTTTATTTATGATATTGATGTTTCACTTGGCTCCAGGATTTGTAAATTTGCTGATGAAACTAGCTCTACAGGATTTTTGATGATGATATGGATTCTTCACTGTTGCAAAGTGATTTGGATAAGTTAGGTTTTGTGGTGCCAAGCGTGCCAGATGTCATCCAATATTGATAAATGCAAAGTTATTCAATTAGTCAGAGCACCTTCAGTGGGTTTTGATTACTACATGCATTGTTTAAATCTGGGTTGTGTTGATGAAGGAAGGGATTTGCTGTTGTCAAGGGCAAATAGGATGATTGGTTTGATGAGAAGAAATTTGTGTTTTCTTGGTAAAGAGGTTGTTCTTAATTTGCATTAAACAATTAGTCAGGCATCACCTTCAGTGTGCTATTCAGGCTTGGAGTTTCTTTTATGTGAAGGATAAGTTCATTATGGAGCAGGTTCAGCGAAAAGCCACTAAACTTACTCTTGATGTTAGGAATCTCTCTAATGAATCTAGATAGCGAAATCTTGGTTTCAATACGCTTGAACTGAGAAGAATACGTGTTGATATGATTACCTTCTAAATTTCTATCTGGTAGTAATCTGGTACTTCCTGTAATTTCTTGCATGTTTCAGCTAATCCTCATGTGACACGTGGTAACAGCAAGTTGAAGTTGACAAAATAATTCTTACGGATTGATCAATAAAGGGCCCTAATATATGATTAGTCAATTATGGGAAAGTAGATTTTAGTCGTGTTTTGTTATTTGAATTAATTTTCTGAAGCAATAGCTGATTTTGTTTGAAACGGTTTTAGTGCGAAAGTTTTTCGGAACTTCTAATACATTTCAATACGAATTTTGTTTTACAGAAATGCACACACCTACATAAAGATATATGTTAGATAGAAAAAGTCATAATGGATTTGTGGTGGATGAAAATGTTTAATTTATATATGCCTACTGTTTCAAAAGGTTCTGATATAACTTTGAAAAACAACCGCCAAAGGCCTAACGATTTGCTGTCAAATATTTCAGTACCATGTATGAATAGAGAGGGTACGTTCTTAGTTTTACATCATTAGCTGATCAGTTAATGGATGACGTGAACAAACGACGTACATTGCAAAATAAAACGACCTGCCCCGCAGCGAGTAGTAGGTTTTAACGATTATATACTGGCAGTGAACATTTTTGTAAGAAATTTCTTTATTTCAGAAACCTCAAAATATCAGATGATATAGTATCATATGATATAGTATCAGATGATATAGTATTAGATGATATAGTATCAGATGATATAGTATCAGATGATATAGTATCAGATGATATAGTATCAGATGATATAGTATCTGATGATATAGTATCAGATGATATAGTATTAGATGATATAGTATCAGATGATGTAGTATCAGATGATGTAGTATCAGATAATATAGTATCAGATGATATAGTATCAGATGATATAGTATCAGATGATGTAGTATCAGATGATGTAGTATCAGATGATATAGTATCAGATGATATAGTATCAGATGATGTAGTATCAGATGATGTAGTATCAGATAATATAGTATCAGATGATATAGTATCAGATGATGTAGTATCAGATGATGTAGTATCAGATGATATAGTATTAGATGATATAGTATCAGATGATATAGTATCAGATGATATAGTATCAGATGATATAGTATCAGATGATATAGTATATATAGTATCAGATGATATAGTATCAGATATCAGATGATATAGTATCAGATGATATATATAGTATCATATAGTATCATATGATATAGTATCAGATGATATAGTATCAGATGATATAGTATCAGATGATATAGTATCAGATGATATAGTATCAGATGATATAGTATCAGATGATATAGTATCAGATGATATAGTATCAGATGATATAGTATCAGATGATATAGTATCAGATGATATAGTATCAGATGATATAGTATCATGATATAGTATATGATATAGTATCAGATGATATAGTATCAGATGATATAGTATCAGATGATATAGTATCAGATGATATAGTATCAGATGATATTAGATGATATAGTATCAGATGATATAGTATTAGATGATATAGTATTAGATGATATAGTATCAGATGATATAGTATCAGATGATATAGTATTAGATGATATAGTATCAGATGATATAGTATCAGATGATATAGTATCAGATGATATAGTATTAGATGATATAGTATCAGATGATATAGTATCAGATGATATAGTATCAGATGATATAGTATCAGATGATATAGTATCAGATGATATAGTATCAGATGATATAGTATCAGATGATATAGTATCAGATGATATAGTATTAGATGATATGAGTATCAGATGATGATATAGTATCAGATGATATAGTATCAGATGATATAGTATCAGATGATATAGTATCAGATGATATGATATAGTATCAGATGATATAGTATCAGATGATATAGTATCAGATGATATAGTATCAGATGATATAGTATCAGATGATATAGTATCAGATAATATACATGATGTATGATAATAATCGCCAGTGGCTTCCCAAAGCTTCCAAATTTTTGGAGAAGAGTTTCAACTGTGACTTTTGATGTCAACGTCCAAAAATTGAGGGTTGACAACTTTATTAACGAAAAGAAGCGCCCAGACTTCTCCCACTGCCCCCAAAAAAAAAAAAAAAAAAATATATAAAAAATAAATGAATAAATAATAATAATCGCTTGGATGATATTCAATTGAAAACATATAAAATCAGCATGAGGAATTTAAAATTGATCAAAAAGCACTTTACCCAATGGACTTAATTTCAAATTAAACAAAAAGGTTTTTGATTTTGCTGAGCGAAGCACACCTACGCAGACTTCATTTGCATGCAGACTTCAATTTAAAATGTAGATTAAGTGGGAACATAAACACAAAAAAGCTAAGCTTAATTTAATCCTTTTTTTCTAACAGTTTAAGGGAACAGATAAAAGGCGGTTGGGGTTCCTGTATAAGGTAAAACAACGGAATATATGATGTGCATGCACTGAACAAACATGTGTAAATTGGGTTATACAAGCAATGGGAAAGTAGAATGTTGGGTAAAGAAATTCCGTGAGGATAGCTTTATGTTTACAGGCATGGGCGGGATTTGACTACCGAAAGTAGGGGGCAAAGTCAAAAGTGGCAGGGGTAGATACAAATGATAACCGTACAAAAGATATATATTTAGAAAAATGGGAAATGCCTCTTGCCCCCTTTAAAAAAAAAAAATGATGATGATGATGATGATGACGATGACGACGACGACGACGATGATAATAATAATAACAGTTAAAATAAGATAAATAAATAAGATAAGCCTATGCTATACCACAGTAGACAGTAGGTCCTTTTCTCCTGTGCATGATATAGGCAATGGTCGAAATATTCCATACATACAAGCTATAATTACCTAGTAATTAATATGCATACGATTTACTGATGATGTATTTGTCAATTTTCTTAAGACGAGATTCCGTCTTGAAATATTTTGCTGCAACCTCAACGAATGTCAATTTTACAATCTTAGTTTTGCGTAGAAGTCGCACATTACTTTCTAGGGATAACACAAAATGCACAGGAAAACATCACAATAATATTTGATCAAAAATGAGTCCTGATAATATCTTGGTGTGACAAACTAAAATGTTAAGGAGATGTGTTTAATCGTGGCGCCATTAATAGCTCTATGGTTTAACATAACCGAATGAAACCTTAAACTGACATCACTTAAGGGCATCAAGATATTAACTTGTATAAAAAATGCCGTAAAATTAAGTGCAGAATGATAATTCCCTCACAAACACAGCTTGAAATATATATAAAAAAGTTGTCAATATCGAATTGAAAATTTGAAACAAATGGCAAAAGACCCTCGGGTCACATAAATCTAATATTTTATACCATTCAGCTATGTTGATTTGATGATGATATTGGATTTTTGAAATACACATGGTAAGCCGGTAAATGTGTTTGTGTATATTTAAATGTCGTTTGTTAGATAAAATACTTCGTGCAGATGACCTTTTCAATACATTTTGGCCAGAGAAAGTTTTTGTTTCTGATTGTTCTAAAATCTCCTGCTCGCGACACTTGCCTGCCACGCCTGAGTCTAGCTTGAAAGTATTGCTCCTCTATAAGCAGACGTAGCATAGCAAATTGAAACCCAAGCACGCATTTGACTGCCTGAGGATACCGTAACTTATTTGCGAGGGGCACTAGCAAACTTGTCAGGGATCTTTGTTATTGAAAACCGGAAAAATCTTAGTACAAATCAAAGGCAATGAACATTTGTATCCAACCGTATATCTAATGCCATTAACATTGTGCCTAAATTTTGTAACTGTATACGGCATTGTCCATAACATAAGATTAGAAGTACTGATTTATATAGAAGGATTGTAATCATAGCTATCGATCTGTTGATCAGCGACCTGCGAGCATTTGATGAATAATTATAGAATAGAAGGCCTACTGATGTGTATAACATGGTGTTATTTCTTTCCTCGCGGAAAAAGTTTAATTTTAAGAAACGAATTCAACCAGCGGCTAGATATTAACGCCAGTATATATACTTTGCTTGCTCGAGGAGTTTCATTATAAAAGCAATTTTAGAACAACCTTAATAGGCTCTATTGACACGTTTGCCTAGAATCGAAGATTTACCGGCTTGATACCCGATTAATGAAACGTAAACATAAATGCAAATTTGTTCAGTTTTGATGGACGTAGAAATTATGTGTGAATGCAGGGGTGTGGGAAGTTTACGAAAAGTGTGGGGCGAGGGGAAGGGGGCACGACATCTTAGGGGGCCACTTTCCAAGTAATATGTCCCCATCCTAATCTATAGATAGAATAAGTAAGCCCAAAACAATAAAGTAAAGTAAAAGGGGCACTTCATTTTAGAAAGGGGCACTTTTTCAATGGGAAGCATTCTTCCCGTACATGAGACTGACACAAGTCGCCAATTTCCTACTATTGGGACAGTAAATGGGGGCACTTTTTTCCATTTTCAAAAGCAGCATTTTTGTCATTTTCTTAAAAGTGGGAGGCGCGTTTCCCCAGTATTCCCCTTGATATGTGCTCAGCTCCTACACATATGAGTGAAAGAAACACGATAGTAGCTATTCGGTTATTCTATAATCATACACTCGAAAAAAGGGATGGTCACTTTCTCTATGACATGGTGAACTATGCACCGATCTAACTATGGGTTATTATTATTCAATACATCAGGCCGTATTTTACATATGTACTACGTAGTAGGTCATTTGGATCACCAGTCACTTCATTGACCCACCACTTCTTCAAAAAATTGTCGATACTGGCGGGAAAACCTGCATATTTTGTACAAAAGGTTCATTAGCAATTTTCACATAATTTAAAGAGACAAATTACTCTGAAGATGTACTTTTATCCAAGTTTTTGTTACTATTTTCTCATTAAAAAAAAAGTGGAGGATCTTACTTGATCGAAATTCCTAAATCCGGTGGCGCCGCTTCACTGTCTAGTGTCTATACCGATGGAATGCTGCCATCAATGGCACCACTGAAAATACTTTAAAAAAACCTGAATCAGATCGTTTATATTTTGCAACTACGACTCGGAAAGGCAAAAAGAATGACTATAGATTGCACTTAAAAAGATTAGTTCAGTGTTAAAGCAAGTACATCTATATATATGAAAGAAACGAAATGGTGATACCATTCAAAAACTGGATTCGTTAACAGATTCAGGAGATAATCAGGTTTAAGTTGTTTCATTTGTATAAAAAGAACTCTGCCCGATTTTGTAAGTGGCCACAAAAGCTTTCACTGAAAAATAATAGTATAATAGTTGAAAACTGCGCGGCTGACCGATTGGTTTATAGTATATTTTCATGTATACATCATGATAAAACCAATGCATATATTCATTAGAGAGATCAAGTATACTCATCCCCACATAAATTGGTTTGTTCATAAAGAGCTTTTGTTTGTACGTCTCGATTCAGCAAAGATTATCATTGAATATTTTGATACCAGCAAAGTTGGGTTTATTGAAAAGCTTGGAAGCTCTTTTCTTACCAGCTTCTGTTTTTGTTTCAACGATTCGTGTATCTTTCCTATTACCAATGTTTTCCACTGTTTACCAAACACGGAATTACACATATCCTTGTAGAAGCCTTTTTTAAATTTGTTCTTTGCTTGAGCCCTTCTTGCGATATTACTTTCAATATATGATTTTATCCATGCAAATTGCTTGAATTTTAAAATTCTATGTACTTTAGTGACTTTAAAACCCAAGTACATGTATCTATATAAAGTTTGTTCATGGATAATGTATTTTTTGCTAAGAATGTTATTTTTCTCTATTTTTTCTTCTTCTGATAGTCTGATAACAATTTTTTTTAACTTTGATCTTTTCTGGAGCTTGAAAGTGGGTGGGAAAGGGAGGGGGGGGAGGGGGTAATCATTGAGTTTTCCGATTTTGAGAACCTCCTTAGAAGGTTCCAGGTCCACTTCAAATATTACCAACAGGTAATTTGCGGGTAATAACAGTTGGGTATAGACTGTTCACATCATAGTATTGTATATAGTTTGGCATTCCTTTCCATTGTCTACTTTTTCATCTGAATACTTGTTCTTTGTCTCGCAGTACCGATAAGCACATACTGTATTTATACCACCTCGAATTCCTCGTTCAATGAAATGATACATATCTATTTGATCTTCTGTTAACAATTCAAGTTCTACTTCCAATGTTTTAAGTAATGAATCTGATGATACACTTGGAACTGTAAAGTAATGTGCAGGATCAAGTTCATAATCATTCAGTGACTGTGCCCTGAAATTTTCAAACACCTCTGTTGGAAAATAAACAGCTGTCTTTAGGTATAGATCGTGATTATCTTACACATTGGAATGTTTCTCATACTTTTTTTGCATGTTTATAATCATCTGGTTTACATTCTTTATTATTCAAACCGTCATAAAATTCTTCCATTGGAGGTAGGTGGTGTTCGTTTATATTTGTAAAAAATCCATATATTCATAAGGCTGTATACGCCTTTGCGGTACAGTAAATTAAATTGATCAAAGTCAACCGATGCTGCAGATTGACCACGCCACTGATCAAGAAAATAGAACTTCTCCTACCTTTACCATTTTCATACAGGCTTTTCACAAGTTGATCCAAAGAAGACGACATAAACTGAGAGTGTCTTTGAATACCTGTTCACCATTTGGACATTAATTTTAAATCCCAGATATTTTTCGTAATTGTGAGGAATGCAGCTTACTTTCTCTCCATTTTGTAAAGAAGAAATGATAATGTGAGATTCATAAGCTTTTAGGCTGTGAAAAATACCTGTATACTTAAATAATCTTTCTCTATACGAAGTTTTTATTACATCTATCATGCGCTGCGCCGCCGAACATGCCAGTAAAGTGATTATGATCTCTCAATTTACGGTGGGGGCTGTCTTGTTATAATTTACCTCCAAAGATTATCTTCTTACATATCCAACAAGATGTTGCTTTGTTGAATATTCTTTCATCCACTAGAGACATTACTGATTTTTTTCATTTGCTATTATGTGGTTTCTTATTTTCTTATGAGTTGCTGATAATGATTGTAAAATCTTTGATCCAAATTTTCCGATTCTTCTTCTGTTGTAGCTGTAAATGATTCCTGATCGAATATCTCACTACTATCTACCTACTGTGGTGTAGCGGTTATCATACCTGTCTACAGACCACGAGGCCCCGGGTTAAATCCTGGGGTGGGTAGACACGCCAGTGCACCACAACTGGTTATCAAAAGCCGTGGACATTGACTTGGTTGTCAATGTTATGTCTGTCCGTACGTCGTACCTGTGTTCTCGTCCGGGTCGTATTAAGCGTTTCGTGATAGCATTTGTACTATCATAACCGAATACGCAGGCGACGACCCCGTCATTGTAATTTTGCGTTCAACTCTCTCTCTCTATCTCACTACTAAGAATAATTATATAAAAATAACTACAAACCTTGTGCTCATGGTTTATTTTAGTTTTGGCACTGGAGCCTCGCGACTCAAAGGATTCAGGCGACTGTCGACTCCGTAGAAGAATGCATTTAAAATCTGCATAAATGACAAATGGTGCTTTTTCCATGTTTCTGTAGTTTGAAAATTTAAATATGTTTCCTGATACACCGTTTTGAGATCTTTTTGGTTGGGTAACATTCTCTGTAAGCTGGAGTTGTTATGTTTATACAGTTCTCACGATGATCAACTTGTATTCTTTCACAAGAGAAATGTTGATTACATAAATCGCAAAAATATTTTTGCTGACCAGCTTTAGTTATAGAATATAATAAACTATTAAATATAGTTATGAGAATATAGTGACCACCTCGGGGCTCAATGGGACCATCTTTCGATGCAAGTTCGTTGTATAGAAATAATTAACTAATTTGTTTGATACTAAAATCTTGTTTACTGTAATAGACGGGATATCGATCATTCAATGATTCTATACTAGTTGGACATTGATACACATTTACAGCAATATTATTATCCCTTTCTATCTTTGGAATATCCCTTAGCGTCACGGAAAACTTAGATATTTTTATTTTGTGTTCATCTTTTTTGTGAATAGAGACTCTACTTTTATTAATCTCTACCGGATAAAATGCGCAAGAATTGACCAAAGAAAATATTTGAAATCTTAATTTTGGATATTTAATGCACATTTTTATCATTATATATAAGCTTTTGGCGTTGAAATGAATTTTTTCTCTGGGCATTTTTGAAAAGCCGGTCATATAATGGTTTAAATTGTACAAAATCTATATAGATATAGAGTCAAGAATTATACTACAGCTAAACTGTTTAAAAATATATTCATATTTTTATTTCCTCAATATCTTTCATAAGTTTAATCATTGTTTGAGGAGTTGATTCTTTAGTAAGGCGCATCTCCTATAACTTTGTTCTGAGATAGAAAACCTTTTTCTGAATTTGTTGATTTCCATTTTCTCTATAATCTTTTTTCCTTCCACAATTTTTAATGTAAATTGTGTTTTAAATGCTCCTAATTCATCATATTGTTTAGACAGAGCTTCTTCAAACTTTTGCCTATTTTCTCTAAAAGAATTCTCAATGGTTTTGGAAAAACCAATTTGCCCTCTTTATTATGCACAAATTTATCCATCATTTTTGGATTTTCTTTATAAGAAAAAAAACTAATTCTCTATAATTTTTATTCCTCGATTTAATTTCAACCAAAGTTAGTCTACTGCTAACGTTAGCAGCCTTAGCAGGCTTCACCTCTGCAAATAAAGTAGGCTCAAAATATCTTTGGAGTTTGATTAATTCTCTTTTTAAGTTTTTCCAAAGCTTTTTCTTTATCTGTAGTAAGCTTGATTATCTTTTTCAAGTAACTGACTTGATGCTATTTTCTTGTTCATAAAATTTTGTGTAACATCATTGATAAATTTATAAATTTATTAAATTCATAAAACTATTAATGTTTTTAATTCTATTTGATCCAGCCATTTATTTTTGTTAAAAAAAAAAAAACATTTCTTTAGATCATATTTTGAAATACTGGATTACACCCTCGACCTTTAGACTTTTGATTGTTTATTCTGTCTATGACTATTCTAAGTTACACCCCTTCTATCAAGTCCCGCCTCTTCCATCAATTCCCGCCTCAAATTCCCGTCTTTTTGCTTATTTTTTGGATTTTTAAGGTTTTTACTGGCTACGTTTGGGTGTCTGACTTACGAGCACTGCCTGTCCATCATTTTCCTGACTTTTCGGGTCAATCACGTGTACTCGACTTTTAAGGCCGGCTCTTTTTCAGTCTCTTTATTAGGGATCAGATCAGTGCTGGCGGCTTTAATTTATGCTCTAGTCACTGTTAGGGTGTATCTCCATTAGTGGAAACTGAGCAGGTATTCCAGATCATTTTTACCGTTTAGTGTCTCAGGCAACCGCACCATTGATTTGGGTTTTTTGAGCCCCTAATCGCTGGTTCTGGAGAGATGATCACGCCAGCTTTTTTGCCTCTTTGACATCTCTCCACTGGATTACCCTTTACACAGTTGCAAATAAAAGCCTTACACAAGCTTTGATGTCCAATAAAAGCTCCCAATGGATCAAATATTCCACACCTGAGAGTAAATTATTCCAGAAAATACGTTAGTCCCAATAAATAAAATATTCCATGTAAAAAAGGAGTAAATTAATCCAAAAAATAAGCAAAATATGGTTGCGAAGTGAACTTAAGCAGCTTACAAATTAAAAATGAAACCGCATAGTTATTATTTCACAATCTATTTCACGTCTCAACCGAAAGCTTAAGTGAAAGCTACGGCACCGTGTTTGGGGTTCACAGATCATTCGTACCCCGGCTTTCATTCGATCTTTGACTTTTTTCAACTCTGCACTAATATTAACTCTGTTTTCCAGCCAGAGTAGTATAGTAAGTTAGTTGTACTGATCTTCTGTTTAATCTACCTAAAATTTGCTGTTAATTTAAGGGAGATGCATTAAACAGATGATCAGTGATAATGCCAATTAGCGCTGACCTTCTGTTTAAATCTCTCTTAAATTTAACTGTAAATTTTAGTTAGATTAATCAGGAGACAGTACAACTAAGTTACTATACTACTATCCCCCCTTCAATTTTGGTGAGACTCCCAACCTTGCCATTCACTTTAGGAATGTTCTTCAACGTCAAATCACTATTTATGGCGTTATTTTGCACTAAAAGTTGTTGCCAAAGTTAACTAATTGGAAATCAATGTTTAAAGTCATGTTGCGCCTGAATCCTGATGTAGAAACTAATCCATGTAATTAACAACAATAGAGTTGAGTTAAGACAATAAGTATATTCATAATAATATTTTAAACATCTACGAAAACTTACAGAAATCAATTTTTATCTCGGCAAAGTTTAAGATTACCTGCTTTACTCACTTTTAAAATGCGCTAATTGCTTTTATCTTAACCGTCCTTCCGCATGAGATCAGGTGACAATACCCACATGTATAGTGTTATCGACTAGTCATTAACAGATTAACAATTACATACATTTCAGGGTGTATATGTCATGCAGCTGTAATCGTTCCGAAAAATAGTATTTTACAGGTATATCCTTTAGTTGCACGAAAATTGTGATTCCATGTAAACCTTTATTTAATCCTTCTTAGAATTTTCATATCCTAAACCTAGAAACCAATAACGAAACATCTATAATGTGCTTAAAAACAGTTTTACTTGAAGGTCTGCAGGTGATATGTATAAAACATAAATAAAGCTTATTTATCAATAATTCAGTCAGACGTTGATATTAGTGCTTAGGCTGTTCTGTTTGTCATCTCATCATGCAGGCAGTCAGGCTGGCATGTGTGTTCTTTCATCATGCAGACAGTCACGCTGTCCTGCTTGTCATCTCTTCATGCAGGCAGTCAGGCTGATGGAAGGAGTGGGGCTTGGGGACTTTGGGGCTTTGGGGATTTTGGGGGATGGGACTTTGGGGTGGGACTTGATGAACTTTAGGGATGGACTTTGGGGGTTGGACTTGAGACTTTGGGGATGGGACTGGGACTTTGTGGGTGGGACTTTGGGACTTTGGGGAATGGGACTTTGGGGGGGACTTTGGAACTTTAGGAGAGGGACTTTGGGGGTGGGACTTTGGGGTGGGACTTCATGGAGGGGTGAGACTTAGCGGAAGGGGTGGGACTTGGCGGAAGGGGTAGGCTTTAGGATGGGGCTTGATGGGAGGTGTGGGACTTGATGGAAGGGTAGGGGCTTCGGGCGGGATTTTGGGGTGGGACTTTAGGGTGGGATTTTGGGGTGGGACTTGATGGAAGGTGGGACTTTGGGGTGGGGCTTTTAGTGGGGCTTGATGGGGGGTAGGTCTCTGGGGTGGGACATTGGCAGTGGTTGAGGGGTGGGGTAGGCGTGCGCGGGCGTGCGCGGGCGTGAGAGGGCATGCGCGTTTGTGCGCCGCATTTGGTGTAAAATAGACTGAAAGCTAAAGTGAAAGCTTCGGCACCGTGTTTGGGGTTCACGGTTAATACGTCCTCCAGCTTTAAATCTCGTGCTTGTCCTCTCATCATGCAGGCAGTCAGGCTGTCCTGTTTGTCATCTTACCATGCAGACAGTCAGGCTGCCTTGTTAGTCCTCTCATCGTGCAGGCACTCACAAGTGCTTGTTCTCTCATCAGGCAGGCAGTCAGGCTGTCCTGCTTGTCCTCTCATCATGCAGGCAGTCAGGCTGTCCTGCTTGTCCTCTCATCATGCAGGCAGCCAGGCTGTCTTGTTTGTCCTCTCAGCATGCAGGCAGTCAGGCTGTCCTGCTTGTCATCTCATCATGCAGGCGGTCAGGCTGTACTGCTTGTCCTCTCATCATGCAGTCAGTCAGGCTGTCTTGTTTGTCCTCTCAGCATGCAGGCCAGTCAGGCTGCCTTGTTTGTCCTCTCATCTTGCAGGCAGCCAGGCTGTTCTGCTTCTTCTCTCATCATGCAGTCAGTCAGGCTGTCTTGTTTGTCCTCTCATCATGCAGGCCAGTCAGGCTGCCTTGTTTGTCCTCTCATCATGCAGTCAGTCAGGCTGTCTTATTTGTCATCTTATCATGCAAGCAGTCAGACTGTTCTGCTTCTTCTCTCATCATGCAGGCTGTCCTGTTTGTCCTCTCATCATGCAGGCAGTCAGGCTGTCCTGCTTGTCATCTCATCATGCAGGCAGCCAGGCTGTCCTGGTTGTTCTCTCATCATGCAGGCAGTCAGGCTTCCTTGTTTGTCCTCTCATCATGCAGGCAGTCAGGCTGTCCTGCTTGTTCTCTCATCATGCAGACAGTCAGACTGCCTTGTTTGTTCTCTCATCGTGCAGTCAGTCAGGCTGTTCCATTTGTTCTCTCATCATGCAGGCAGTCAGGCTGCCTTGTTTGTCCTCTCATCATGCAGGCAGTCATATTGTCCTGTCTGCTCTCTCATCATGCAGGCAGCTTGTTTGTCCTCGCATAATGCAGGCAGTCAGACTGTCCTGTTTTCAGATACATTCGATAACGTTCCTCGCAGATGTATCTGACGAACGTGTGTTCAATATACAATAACGTAAAGACTGTACTAACATTCAAATTTCCTAAAAATGTAATAAATATGTAGCTAAATATATAAAACAAAAATAGGAAAAACGTATAGGCTACACGAATTGACGCATTGTTTTTTTTGTAACGGTTTTCATTTTTCACAAACAACTTTCCTACAAAATAAAATAAATATACTGCTAAATGTATAAAGCAATAATTGAAAAAAATATATATAGGCCACACGATCTGACGAATTGTTTTTTTTTGTGTTTGTTTTCATACAGGGCTTTTATTTGTTATATTTTAAGCGATACTTCTAGTATTGTATTACATGAAAAACCAATCCATTCGAAAGAGTCACGAACTTTTGAGAGCTGGTTGCCTAATCAATTTTCCTTTGTCCATTGATTATAATCATTTTGCTTTCAAAGACAAAGTAAAAACAATTAGTATGCCCAATGAAGTGTAGAACTCGTTTAGCCACCTCGCTGATCAATAGTTTGCTTAACACATTTGTGTAGTCAGGATGTGTAAACTTGAAGAGATTATAATAATAATAATGATAATAATAGATAAGATTTTTAATGCGCACGTATCCACCCAGAAGGTGCTCAAGGCGCCGTACAATGTGAAAAACATAAAGAAATAACAATAATTTTTTTAAAACAAAAACATATATAGGGGCCTACACACGCACATACACCCATATATGTATACACAAAAACAATATTAAATAAAAGCTTTGGACATAAGATGTGTTTTTAGATTTGTTTTAAAAATAGCAAGAAAATTGGATGATCTGTCATGAAGGGGTAATTAATTCCACAACCGTGGTGCAGCTATACCAAAAGACCTATCACCCCATGAGTGGTTAGATTTTTGTTCACATAAAAGTAATTTGTTACTGGATCGAAGAGCACGAGTAGGAATATATGATTTTAAAAGGTCAGAGATATAATTTAGAGCACACCCATTCAACGATTTGTAAACAATAAGCAGTATTTTATATATTATCCTATATGACACAGGGAGCCAATGCAAGTCTTTTAGGATTGGAGTAATGTGACAAGATTTCTTTAAGAGCGTTACAAGGCGTGCAGCAGAGTTTTGAATCAGTTGAAGACGGTGAATTTGTTTTTGAGGAAGACCATACAGTAGAGAATTTCCCATATCTAGACGTGAAGTTACAAAGGAATGTATGATTTGAACAGTAGCAGTAGAGTCAAGATATTTCCTTATTTTACTAATGTTTCGAAGATAAAAAGCAGCAGCGCGGGTAACCCGTGAAATATGACAGTTCATACTCATGGTTGAATCAAAGATGACACCTAGGTTACGTGCTAAAGAGCAAGATTTCATATTAGGATCACCAATGACAATATCTGGCATTGTAAATTTGGCAAGTTTCTGTCGAGATCCAATTAACATATACATTGTTTTGTCATCATTTAGTTTAAAAAAGTTTTGTTTCATCCAAATACGAATATCTCTAATACAATTTTCTAAGCATTGGATGGTTGAAACACTATGTTGCTGCAAAGCTTTGAAGGAAAGATAAATTTGTGTATCGTCAGCGTAGACGTGATAAGCAAGATTATATTTCATTACAATGTCACGGATAGGATATGTATATATTGTAAACCATTGTGGTCCTAAAACAGAACCTTGTGGTACAGAAAAATCCAGAAAAACAGGTACAGATACATCATCCCCTATACACACATACTGAGGCCTATGAAATAAGTAAGAATGGCACCATTTCAATGCAATATCATTGACTCCAATGCAGTCCCTTAGACGTGAAAGCAAAATACTATGATCAACAGTATCGAAAGCGGCACTTTAAGTCTAACAAAATCAAAGCACTTACTGTATTTTACCATCATCCATTGCGGATACAATATCATTGTTAATTCTAGGTAATGCCGTTTCAATACCATGGTGTGCTTTGTAAGCAGATTGAAATGGATCTGATAATATATTGATATGCACATGATTTGAAAGTCCACAGGATACAACACGCTCAATTGCTTTACCCAAGAATTTTAAATTTGCAACAGGTCTGAAATTCCTCAAAACCTCCCGATCAAGGCTAACTTTTTTCAGGAGGGGACGAACGTGTGCAACCTTTAGACTGTCAGGAAAACACCCATCTTTTAGAGATTTATTTACAATGACAGTGAAATATGGTACAAAAATATCAATACATTGTTTAATCAAGGAAGTAGGTACAGGGTCAAGTTCACATGATTTTTATAGTGATTTCATTATGATATTGCGTATTTCATCCTTACATGCAGGTTGAAATACAGAAATATTTTCTCTAACATTTGGAGCAGAAATAGTAGATGTACAAATAGAATCAGTAGTATTCATATCAAAGGATTGCCGAATAGTTTCAATTTTATTGACAAAAAAGTTTGAAAATGTTGCTGCAAGAGTTTTTTCAGAATCTGAAGTGGGAAGGACTGGTTTTTTAGACTTGTGCAAAAGGCTGTTAACAACATCGAAGAACTTTTTCTGATCCCCAGAGCAGTCACCAACCTTACTTAAATAATATGCCGTCTTTGCCTGATCAATCAGCTTAACCACAATATGACGCTGCATGCAATATGCCTGCCTGTGGACTTCCAGCTTTGATTGAATCCATTTCCGCTCTAACTGTCGACGAATTTTCCTAGCAGATCGTATCTCATCAGTAAACCAAGGACTGGCCGATCTTAGTTTAACAGTCTTTTTCTTAACGGGTGCATGCTTGTCTAAAACTGCTTGAAGAACAGTTTCATATTTTTCCACACACATATCCAAAGTGCACTCTTCAAAGTAAGTGGCAGCAAAGGCAGATTTTACATTCTCAGAAAATTGATGAATGTCAATATCTTTGAGATTACGTGCGTTGGTGGAAACAGAAGGTAAGGGAGGTTTTTGAAGATTGAGAGTACACATGATAGCGCAATGATAAGATAATCCAGGATGTATATACATATTGTTGAGTAAAGACACATGTTCTCGAGTGATGAGAAAATCTAAACAATGCCCATGCTTGTGAGTGGGTTCATGCACATGTTGAGATAATCCAAAAGAAGATAATAAATCTTTAAATTGATTGGCGGCAGGATTATTTGTGTCATCCACATGAATATCAAAATCTCCACAAAATAGAATATCAGAATGATAAAGAAGGTATTCAACTATCATGTTTTCAAATTCAGCAAGAAAATGACCATAATGACATCCAGGAGGGCAATAAATATTGACAAGACGAAGAGATTGAGAATTTGATTTTATTTCAGCATGAATTGCTTTAAATGAAGAATATCTTATAGTCTCAGATATTAAGGTTACAGATAAAATTGATCTGTAGAGCAATCCAACTCCACCACCAGTTCTATTTAGTCTTGGAACATGTTGAAATGTATCTCCTACTGGGGTCAAATCACCAAGTGTTAAAAAGTCATCAGCTTTCAACCAAGTTTCACTTATAACAATGATATCGAGGTTGTTGTTCAAAACAAAGTCAACAAAGTCAATTGTCTTGTTTCTTATTGACCGTGTATTCAGAGAACCTATGCTCCTATTAATACTAATAGGAGCAAAGTAAGTTTGTCGGCGCAGGCTATTTTGACGGGTAGTTTTTTCCAGACAAAAGCCATTGACACATCCTTATAACATACGAGTATCTACTCTATTCTTTATTCACAATTTCATGAAACTTGAATTCGATACTGGTATTCTAACTTAAAACGGACGTGTGTAAGTAAAGTTTCAACACGTCTCATTGTTTGTTAAATTAGCCCAACAATTCATCTTTGTATATTTAGATTTCTAAAAACGAGAACAAGATTTCTACTCCTTCGAGAGTTCTATAGACAAATCATTGAACTTGGCCCACATGTTTGAAAACCTATTTATCGAAAAAGTATATTGAAATAGGTTTCCGTCAGCTGCTGTTGCTAATGCTTGACGGGGAAACCTTGTCAATAATTATTGTGTGTTCATCCTCTGCCATAAAGAGCACAGTTGATTCAGTTTTACCACTTGACCTATACTGACTGTAAAATGGTAAAAACTGAAAGAAAATTAGGAAAGACATTTCAAAGATTTGAAGCTGTCTTGAAATCTTCCCCCTTCATACGGATAGATATATATATATATATATATATATATATATATATATATATATATATATATATATATATATATATATATATATATATATATATATATATATATATATATATATATATATATATATATATATATATATATATATATATATATATATATATATATATATATATATATATATATATATATATATATATATATATATATTTATATATTTATATATAAATATATATATATATATATATATATATATATATATATCTATATTTTCATATATAAATATATATATGTATAAATATATATATATATATATATATATATATATATATATATATATATATATATATATATATATATATATATATATATATATATATATATATACATATATATATATATATATATATATATATATATATATATATATATATATATATAGATAAATATATATATATATATAGAGATATATATATATATATATATATATATATATATATATACATATAAATATATAAATATATGAATATATATATATATATATATATATATATATGTATATATATATATATATATATATATATATATATATATATATATATATATATATATATATATATATATATATATATATATATATATATATATATATATATATATATATATATATATATATATATATACATATATATATATATATATATATATATATATATATATATATATATATATATATATATATATATATATATATATATATATATATATATTTACATGTTGGACGTTATCGTATTTTACCATTTACTAATATTTACGGAAATATTTATTTTTCCTAATTTACTGGCGTTCTTTTTATATAACTTTTATATGATTTTTAACATATTAACATATCATATACATAGTAGTGGTATATGATAATCAACGCCAGTGGCGTAACCAACTTCCAAATGTTAGGGCAAGGGTTCCAACTTTGAATTTTGATGTCAACCTTCAAAAATTGGGGGTTGGCAATGCTTTGAAAGAAAAGACCCCTCGCACCATTTCCCCAACACAATCGCTTGGATATAATATAATAATTTCAATTGAAACATTTAAAACCGGTATGAGGGAAACACACTGATGGTTATAGTACAAGTGTTTTTGTCTTCTGAAAATGATTTAAGCTTTTAGGCAATATAACAATGGCAATGGCAATATCCATGAATATGACACGGATAAGAGACAATAAGTTCCACCTTTCCAAGTTTCATAATTTAGCGAAAATCGGTGAAGGATTTTTTCTTTTACTGGTTTAACTTTTCAAATAAAGTCAAAAAGTCTCAAAGGTAAAATAAACCGATCAAATTTCCAAAAAAATTAACAAAATTTCACAAAAATGGAGAAAGCTTTCCGAAAACTGTCACAAAAACTTCCGAAAATTGAAGGAAATTTCATAAAAATAAAGTAAGCTTTCCAAATTTAAAAACTTCAAAATAATTGAAGAACGTTTCCATAAAAGACAAAAAAGGAAATTTTAAGTTCGCGAAAGCTGAACAAAATTTTACGAAAATGAAGCAAATTTTCCCAAATAAAGGAAATTTCCCGAAAATAAATATTTCCCAAATATGAAGGAAATTTCCCAAAAATGAAAGCGAATTTCTGGAAAAAAGAAGGCTTATTTTCCGAAAATTGAAATAAAAACTTCCCAAAAAAAAAAAAATTGATAAAAATTTCCAGAAAATGAAAAAAAAAATCCCGAGAATTAAAGCAATTTTCACAAAAATTGAAGAAATTTAAAGAAAATTTCCAAAAATGAAGGGAAGTTTTCGAAAATTGAAAGAGATATCCTGAGTCTATTCAATGTTGACTCCTGAGTTGAGTTGATCATCTTAATTCATTGTTTATTAGCTTTATATATTTATTTCATAGGGCATTCTCCCCCCCCCCCTTCCTTTCTCCGCCCCCCAGTTAGTATCTTAAAAAGGCTATGGATTATAGGATTATAGGCTACCTAATTTTATACAAACCTGTATATCAATCTTTATCAAAATTAGGTTTTGACTGCAGGCAGATGGAAATATATTTCATACCATACAGTCGAATGTATTATAAATGCTGTGATGACCAAATACACAATTCACACACCAGTGGACCTTGATTTTTATACATTTGCTTCAATCATTTCCAAGAAATGCTAGAATTAGATATAAGACGATTTAGAAAGGTTTTTTTTTTTGCTTTGATAATTCACTAAGCCGCTCTAGCGTCAGTAATGAATATTGAAAACTATTGGAAGGAATCGTTCGTCTTTCGGTAGAAAGTAGAAAAATGGAAAGGACGGACGCTGAATGAGTGACCCGTAGAAAAATACGGCACTTAAAAAACAAAATATGGGATTCTCTCACAACTGGTATGCGCAAGGGTGATAAGCTAATAATTTGATGAGGCCTTATGGTTGAGTGTCTGTATCAGTTTATACAGCCATCCTATTCATGATTTGATATACAAAAACTAGACCAGGACAGCTTTTATGAAAAATGTAAGGATCGGTTGCACAACAATGCACTATCCCCTGTTTAGAAACTGCGTGACCAACCAGCTGACACAAGGGGGCTGTTGCTGTTGTCAATATATCTAAATCTGATTAAAGTTTACCGGCTTATGCATATGCGCATGCTCCATTTATTCGAATTACATCGACAATAACTTGTTATATGGACCATATCACCCCGACCAGCCGACCTGCCAACAACCGCCCATATCACCCCGACCAGCCGACCTGCCAACGACCGCCCATATCACCCCGACCAGCCGACCTGCCAACAACCGCCCATATCACCCCGACCAGCCGACCTGCCAACAATCGCACACATCTTGGGCTCCTAGATATCAAAACAAAAAAAACTCGTGAAGAAATGACTTATATTTGCAGTACTTACAGTCATCTTGTGGTGGGGTTGTTCCACTCCTATTTACGTAAAGCTTCAGTTTTTAGATACATTTTAGTGTCTTGAAACTTCGCGACAATTATTGATGCTCGAAAATATCCAATTTAGTACAGAAAAAATACATGAACCATCAGGAAACAATTCACAGCGATACTTTCAGCAAAAATTGTTAACGAATAGACAAAATCATTTGGTTTTTAGCTCTGGGCTGTTAGATGAATATCAAGCACTGATATTATTTGTAAACCTCTATTCCGTTAGCATTTGTTAATTGTCTGTTCGTTTATGTCTTCTGTAACCGAAAATATTAAAGCTTTATAGAGTCGTTATAAGAAAATCTCTAATCAAACATATACGGGTTGCTATTGGTAGCAAATGCAGCAAAATTCAGCCGGCAGGTAGTTGTTGTCATTGAGCCAATCACACGTTTAGTACGAATCTCACTTTCCCGTGAAAGCAATTTATTTCACTAATTATTGTTGCATGCAATATCTAAGCATTAAGTTTATTTACTGTGTGTAGAAGGGCGTGACGCGGTTCTTCGTCTATGTTTGTATCTGTTTCTTAACTTTTTAAATCATTTCATAAATTTGGAAAATATGAAGGACATACAAATGTAGATCTACAACTTTGGACTCCCAATTTGAAAATTTGTTGTCCTTTTTCATAGATCTGAATACAGCATAATCCATGGTATAGCAATATGTTGTTATCTGGCTTGATTTTAAAGTTGGTATGGAAAGTTACCTTCTTTTTAACCAGTTTCCAAGACTTTAAGGTTAGCATCCAGTGGGAACCCAGGATACGGCCTTAGACCCTATCATGGATCGCGGAGTAGAGCCGCCCATGATTCTTTTGTTTTTCATCATAACTAGTTTGAAATTAGACGACCTTAACCCAATTTTCAATGTCAGCTTGTAATACCTCTTTAACGCATAACATTTCAACGCAAATTGTATTTATATTTATAGATTTATAATTGGCCTCAAAACGGTCCAGTCCACCATAGGAAAATATCCCTATGAAATTATATATTAAGATAAGAAATAGTCAATCAAGATCTTCATGTCACAGACTTTGGATGGAATGGTGTCCCAACAGCAAATTATGACCCAAGGCCATCCATGGCAATGGTGTCCCAACAGCAAATTATGACCCAAGGCCATTCACTTACAAAACGGTTCAGACACTAACAGAACTAGGGCCACTTGTCCCAACAGCAAATTTGACCCAAGGCCATTCATGGCAATGGTGTCCCAACAGCAAATATATATATATAATATGTATATGATATTACAGAACTATATATATTTCTCTCATATATATATATATATATATATATATATATATATATATATATATATATATATATATATATATATATATATATATATATATATATATATATATATATATATATATATATATATATATATATATATATATATATATATATATATATATATATATATATATATATATATATATATATATATATATATATATATATATATATATATATATATATATATATATATATATATATATATATATATATATATATATATATATATATATATATATATATATATATATATATGTGAAGGGTCTAAAATGAAATTGGGGTATATTTTTCAAAAAAACCCTTTGCAAAATGGAATGATCCGCTTGGTAGCTGAAACAGCCAAGGAGCCTGCTGGCACACCTGTTTCAAGAAATACAAAGTCAGCAGTATATTATACAAGTGGATTTTCTTTTCTTCTATCTGACAGGTATGTAGCTTCCATTTACTTTTGCTTATAGATGTATATAACCAGGTAACTTCCTAGATACTTATGATATAGTTTAAATTGTTTATCTTGCTGCTCATCACTCATATTTCAAGAGATTCACCAACTAGACCTACAGCAAGCACCAGTCTCTAAAACAGCAGCAGTACCACATGCATGTTATATACCAGAGGTTTATACTGATCAAAGTAACAGCTCCCTAGTCACACAGGGGTAGTGTATTGGCACCATAGCAGACTCCTGAGGAGGCAATACTGTGGTGGTGAAATTTAATTAATGATAGGATTGATCCATTATTCTGTAGGAACCTAGGATTTTCCTAATGTTAACTGCACACAGATAGTGATGCTTACTCATGATTGGTCAGCTCTCGGTTACCATGACTACCATCATAAGGACGAGATCTCTAGACTTGCAGAATAGGAATATCATGTTACATTACAGTTCTTTATATTGCTTGTTTTATCTAAATCTTGGTGAACTGTTTACATGAAGAAAGGTTGGAATGAGAAGTTTGGTCATACGGCTGTGTGTGGTCATTTTTGAGAGAAGTGTTAGTATGTGTGTTTGTGCGTGAGTGAGTCAGAATGTGTGTGTGTCGGAATGTGTATATACGTGAAAGTCAGAAGCAAGTCAGTGATATATGATCGAAGATGCTATTTAAGATGCCTTATCCATTGCGGTTGTGTAATAAACCATGTACATGTATTGTATAAGACACCTGTTTCAAGAAATACAAAGTCAGCAGTATATTATACAAGTGGATTTTCTTTTCTTCTATCTGACAGTTGACAGAAGGGTTACAATTTGGCGACCCTGCCAGGACAAGGCATCTGACTGCGAATCAGGGGATGCCAGGACTGCAATTGGCAGAGTGCCCTGGGAATGATGACCGGACTATTCCTTCAGAGGAATGATTAAGACTACAAGAGCTATCCCCTAGCTAACAATGGCCCTAGATGATGAGGTCTTGACCTTACAGGAAGAAATTCTCACTTTGGATGCCCAACAGCTGGAAGAGGTATGCAAGCTGCTTCAGATCCAGGATGAGGAGGGCACCACCGTGACAGGTAGGAGTCGTAGACAGCTACATAAGGCAATTGTGGAGCATGTAGATAAGCAAATAGACTCCAGGTTAGAGGAAAAGCTCAGGAGTACGTAATGAATGTAAGGGGAATAGTTTCCAAAATCATAACAAAAGATGGTGGTAAGGATGTAAAGAAAGAAAAGGATTCGCCCATTAAACCCCTAATTACACAAACTCCAGCGCCATTGCTCCTTCGAAGAAGTTCAGAATCAGAGGACAAATTGGGCTCCCTTAAAAAAAGACAAACTTTCCTTTGGTAATTTGAACTATCAAATCGAAGCAGGATTGAGGGAAAATTATCCTGACAAGGAAATTAAAGATGAAGTCATCAGGTCCATTGCCCCAGGGGACCTTAAGAATTATCTGGAAAGGAGACCAGATTTGTCACTTACGGCCCTGCTTCAAATTCTGCGATCTTACTGCAAGGAAAAAGACACCACAGAGCTGTATCAAGAGTTATCCACGGCAACCCAGTCTACCAGTGAGGATGCTTACAGTTTCCTGCTAAGGGTCCTTGATATCAAACAACAAATTCTCACTGCAGATGGCAATCCTAATTCAAATGTTGTGTACGATCCCACCTTAGTTCAACAGATGCTCCTTACTTCCATTCAAACAGGTTTGAGAAATGACAACATTAGACAAGACCTTAAGCCATTGCTTCAGGATACAGAGACAACCGATGAGAAACTTCTTCAGGCTGTAAAACTAGCCTCCAGCCAAGAGGAGGTAAGGACCCGGAAGCTTGAAAAGGGGACCAAGAAAATTAAAGTGTGTCCTGTTGAAACGACCGCTCATGCCTCATTCCCAGAAAAGGCTCTAAGTGAAATATCTGAAGAAATTACAAGGATTGTAAGAGCTGAGCTTGCTGCGCTCCAACCGCAGAAAAACAACAATTTGCATGGACAACAGCCTAGGCGCAGAGTGAGAGGTTGTCCCTCCTGTAGAGAACAAGGCAAGGGGGGTGAATGCAGACATTGTTTCATCTGTGGTAAGGATGACCACATAGCCAGAGGTTGTAACCAACGCAGACAGGGAAACGTACAGAGGGCGCCCCAAGGGGACCGGGTGTCGCCCTAGTGAATGGAATGTTCCCCGGACTAACAGGAGTATCTGTGAGTACATGTTCGACAGGAGATGTCCTCACCCCAAAGCAAGATGCAAAACTTACTAAACTCATTGGAAAGAAGTGTGTAGTTCAGTGTCTCCTTGATGGGAAACTTACAGAAGCATTATGGGATACTGGCGCTCAAGTGTCAATTATCCCATATTCTTGGCTCCTCCAAACTACGTCAAAGGCAAATATTAGACCAGTAAAGGAACTGCTAGAAGAAGATTTGCAACTAGGAATGGCGAATGGAATGGAGTTGCCTTACGAGGGCTACATTGAAGCCACTTTCCAGCTAGCATCTCATCAGGAACACACTCCGACACTCACTGTACCCATCCTGATAACGAGGGAACCCATGGACATGCCCATCATAGGATTCAACGTCATCAGTGAATTACTGATGCAGAACAACTGTAAAGATTCCATACTCCTATCTGCAATGAGGAATACCTTCAGGAATGTAGCACCAATCAATATAAAACCCCTTATCAATTTTTTGTCAACTGCTAATGACGACATTGCATTGGTCAGATCACCACGGATGCCAGTCAAAATACCAAAGGGGCAACCATATCTCTTGAAATGCCATGTATACACGAGGAGTCCAAAGAGTCTGACTGCCATGTTCGAACCTGACCTCTCCCATCCATGGCCGGAAGGACTTGAGATTTTCGAAACACTTGTTGATATTCCTAGAGGTTTATCCTGTACCATCACAATAGCTTCTAGTAATGACAGCAACCATGAAATTGTACTTCCTGCAAGAACAGTACTTGGGACATTGCGGTCAGTGAAAACTGTTCTTCCCGGGTTGTCAAAGGAAGTTTCAGAGATAGAGACAGCATATATATGCTCTGTCGATGTGAACACCACCCAGGGACAGTGGGACCCACCGGTTGACTTAACAAATTTGAACAAAGAACAACAAAGAATTGCTCAGGAAATGATAAGAGAGGAGTCAGAGGCATTTGCACGCGATGATAGTGATTTGGGTTGTATTGAGAATCTTCAGATGCACATACAACTAACGGATAACCAGCCTGTCCAGAAGAACTATATATCAGTACCTCGTCCCCTCCATAAAGAAGTGCGAGATTACTTGATTGATTTAATCAATAGGGGTTGGATTGCAAAATCACAGTCGCCCTACTCCTCACCACTTGTATGTGTTCGGAAGAAAGACGGAAACCTTAGGCTGTGTGTTGATTACAGAGGCTTAAATGCTAAAACCATTCCAGACCGACAACCGATACCAAGGGTGCAGGATGTTCTGAATTCCCTTGGAGGCAACACCTGGTTTTCAACACTCGACCAAGGTAAGGCATACCATCAGGGTTTCATGCATCCAAGTAGCAGACCACTCACAGCATTCGTTACTCCATGGGGACTTTATGAGTGGGTCCGCATACCATTTGGCTTAAAAATGCACCTGCTGTATTTCAGCGATGTATGGAAAACACACTGGAAGGATTGAACCACAACATTTGCATCACCTACTTAGACGATGTACTAGTGTACAGCTCTACTTTCGAGGAACAGGTTGAAAGATTACGAACGGTACTCCAAAGGATGAGACAATATGGAATGAAACTCCGTCCAAGCAAATGTAAATTGTTCCAAAAAGAAGTGAAATATCTTGGAAGAATCATTTCAGCTGAAGGGTACAGAGCAGATTCCAGCGATGTCGAAGCTCTGGTGGCTCTGAAAGACAGAACACCGAAAACAGTTGGCGAAGTGCGACAAATTCTGGGACTTATCGGCTCACACCGTCGTTACATTCCAAATTTTTCAAAGATAGCCAAACCTTTGTATGAACTGTTGAGGAAACCTGATCCCGAAGTTGCAACAATACCTGAAAGACAATTCAAGAAAAACGTCAAGATTAACGGAAAGAAACGTAACAACCAAACACCGTCTAGATCGCCCGTAATGTGGACTGAAGGGCACAGGCAAATATTGGGTAAGCTGATTGATTACATGATTACACCACCAATCATGGGCTTCTTAGACTTCTCCTGCCATTTGTGTTATATACGGATGCGTCAAATGAAGGCCTCGGAGCTATTTTGTACCAGAAGCAAGGAAATGACATGAAGGTGATTGGATATGGCTCCAGAACACTATCCGCTGCGGAAAAGAATTATCATCTTCACTCCGGAAAGCTGGAATTCTTGGCTCTCAAATGGGCTATTACAGAACAGTTTCACGACTATTTGTACTATGCACCATTCTTCACAGTTCTCACGGATAACAACCCTCTTACATATGTCATGACCTCAGCACGGCTCAATGCAACTGGCCAAAGGTGGGTTGCCCAGCTATCAGATTATAATTTCACAATTCGTTACCTTCCAGGGAAAGTCAATAAAGAAGCAGATGCTTTGTCTAGATTACCAAGAAATATTGACGACTTCTCAGACCAATGCACAAAAGAAGTTTCTCCTGCAGAGATGTCGGCAGTGATAGAAGCAGTAATGGCCCAGAGAGATGGAGAGGTTGCTTGGATTGAGGCAGTCACCGTTAATCCAAGCATCCCAGAATTAGCTGGTGCTCCACCTATTGAATCCTTCACCCGCAAGGATATTTTGGAAGCTCAACGCAATGACCCAGTCATTGGACCAGTATTGGGATTCAAGAATGAGAACAAAAGAACCTCTCCAAGGAATATTAGAAAACTTGCGTGAATGAAAGAAGCTGGTGGTGGACGACAATGGTATCCTTTACAGGCAGACAACAGTGCGAAAACAGTTAGTGCTCCCCAAATGCTTCCGCCATTTGGTGTATAAGAAACTTCACCAGGAAATGGGACATCTGGGATCTGAGAGAGTGACAGCTCTGACAAGAGACAGATTCTTCTGGCCGAAAATGCAAAGAGATATTGAGCATTTCACTATGAAAGTTTGCCCATGTGTGATGCAGAAGAAACCAAATAGACAAAACAAAGCTCCTTTATCACCAATCACTACAACCCAACCATTTGAACTGATCAACATTGATTTCCTGCACTTGGAGAGAAGCAGTGGTGGCTTTGAATACATACTCGTGATTACCGACCACTTTACAAAGTTTAGCCAAGCATATCCCACCCGTAACAAGTCAGCCAAGACAGCGGCAGACAAAATTTTCAATGACTTTATTCTGAGGTTTGGATTCCCACAGCGGATTCACCATGACCAAGGTGGGGAATTCCAGAATAGACTCTTCAAGAAGTTACACGAATACTCAAAGATTTCGTCATCACGCACAACCCCTTACCATCCAGAGGGAAACGGACAGGCTGAACGCTACAACCGAACACTTCTATCCATGTTGCGTACACTACCAGAGTCACAAAAGTCAAACTGGAAGGACTCCCTGAACAAGGTTGTACATGCCTACAACTGTACGCGCCACGACATCACAGGGTTTTCCCCATTCTTCCTTTTATTTGGAAGATCACCACGACTCCCAGTTGATCTCATGTTTGGACTTTCTTCGAACGAGCCCACAGCCAAGAAACCCACGGAACTTGCTGAAAGATGGAGGAATCAAATGAAAGAAGCCTACGCTCTTCGAGCAAGAGAACCAAACAATCAGGGGTCAAAAACAAAACTTATTACGACAAGAAAACAAACTGTGGAGGTCTTCAAGTAGGCGATAGGGTCCTTGTGCGCAACTCTGCCAATTTGGGAGGTCCAAGCAAGTTAAAATCCTTTTGGGAAGATGCGGTACATGTGGTTGTGAAACAGATGAATCCAGACTCGCCCGTTTACGAAGTGCAACCCGAGAAGGGAAATGGAAGGCCTCGAGTGGTTCATCGTAATCTCCTTCTCCCGTGTGACTTCATTCAGCTGGAATCTCTTCCTCCATTTAAGAATAACCCAGCAGAGGCTCAACAGGTGATTAATTCTAAACCCACGATAACCAAGGCAGCAGCAGCAGAAAGTTGTAGTGCAGTGGACAGTGAATCGGAGATCCCTTCCCCCCTTACATCGCCGAGCACCAGAATTCCAGGATACCAAGAAGGAAGTGCATTTGACTCTTCACCAGATCAGCATGAAGAACCACCATCAGAGTCTAACACCATGGTTTCCAGTGACACTGACAATCAACCAACTAGTAACCAGCAACACCCTACTGCCACCA
>JAIGNY010000042.1:0-2500 GCA_020152595.1 Chiridota heheva | reverse complement strand
TATATATATATATATATATATATATACATATATATATATATATATATATATATATATATATATATATATATATATATACATATATATATATATATATATATATATATATATATATATATATATATATATATATATATATATATATATATATATATATATATATATATAGTTATGTATACATACACACATATATATATATATATATATATATATATATATATATATGTATATACATATATATATATATCTATATGTATATATATATATCTATATGTATTAATATACAAAATATATACATATATATATATATATATATATATATATATATATATATATATATATATATATATATATATATATATATATATATATATATATATATAGATATATAGATATATATATATATATATATATATATATATATATATATATATATATATATATATATATATATATATATATATATATATATATATATATATATATATATATATATATATATATGTATATATGTATGTATAAAAGATCAATTCCGCGCATTGACCATTACAAACAAAACAAACTAGGAAAAAATGACAATGTCTCTAGCCAACAGATTTTTTTATAATTTAAATATTTCGAAAACTCCTGTTTCCTTCTTCAGTGGTATGAAGTTAAATGACGCTAGAAGATAACAGCGATGATTGCTTGCACGTTAGCACATTTCACAGAGCGCCAAAATTTGTACGCGTAAAATAGTAAGCGCAAAAGGGAAAAAGCGCGCAGAGTAAAAAACCGCCGCCAAAATGCGCAACGGCACGAAAACAACAGAAGGACTAATGAGACGAAGTGGAAGTGGAAACATTTTCTTAAAAACAGAAAAAGCAGAACAGAAAATGTACAAATTTAAAAGTTAGGCCTGCAAGTTCATGCTAATACAAGTTCAACAGGGCTATAATTGTTCAGTACTTGTAGAAGATAAGTATATTTACTAGGAATATAACGTCCCATTGCCTGCTTTACTTTTTTATAGAATCATTAGTCTTATCTGTAACATTAGGGCCTGAGCTTTCAAAAAGTGTTTACAACACAGATTAATGCTATAAGATAAAATACCTAAAATGTATATCAAAACAGTTAAACAGTTGAACGATAAGAATTAGCCTGGAAGTAATTTACATAAAACAATAAGGATACGTCAAGTACGATGGAGGGAATACAAAATAAATATTGTAGAATTATATAAAATTAATTATAAATCATATTAATAAAACTAAATACTTACATATGTATAAAAGTACTTACAGTAAGAAAGAAGAAATGAAAGATAAGATCTAACAATACAAGGAAAAGGAAATAATTACAAGATAACAACATTATCAGATAGGCTTATGCAATACCTGTATATCAAAACAGTTAAAAAAAAACCAATACAAACAAAAGACCTGAAGAAATTTATATAAAACAATATAAATACGAAAGCAGTGGCGATAATTTTTTTTTTTTTAAACTGTTTGAAACATAAAACATTTAAAAAAAGTTAAGATAACTATCACTAAGTGAATTGAACGCTATTTTCTTAAAACAGTTTGGGCCCACTAAGGAGATTAAAACGGTTTGGGCCCACTAAGGAGATGGTAGGGCAAAGTATTCCAAAGTTTAGGTGCAGAATAGTAAAAGTCTCTAAAAGAGGTCTTGGCCACGAAGACACTTCAAAGTTAACAATAAAATTTTAAAATTAATCCTAACTGGGAGCCAATCTGCCAATGCAAACTTTAGAACACAGGTGTAATATTATACTATACTTGAAGGTTCTAGTAACAAGTTTGACAGCTGCGTTTTGGACCAACTGCAATTTTTGTAAGAGACTGTCAGGCAAATTCAAAATTTGAACTATAAGGAGTTGCAATAATCAATGTGAGAGGTTATAAAAACGTGTACCAGATATTCACACGAAGCATCATCAAGGTATTTGCGGATTTGCCAAAGTTTGCAAATGATGTATGAAACTTTCTTACACACAGCAGCTATTTGTGAGTTAAAAGAGAGATTCTTGTCTAAAATGAGGCCAAGATTACGAACAATATTAACACTTCGGACTGTAACCGTTCCAACTTTGAGATATCAGGTAAGTTAGTAGGTTGTTGTTTAGAGCCGATAATTATTACTTCTGTTTTCTTGTCATTTATTTTAAGGTAATTGTTTAGAAACCAGTGTCGTACATCAGAAATACAATGTTCCATAGTAGTCAGTGCTGCATCTCTGGAACGGTCATTACCAGCATTAGTCTGGTTGCAAATAGCAAAAAGATGCTTCTAAATCGATTTGCTAAACATTTTGGGTACAAGCTGGAAACAGGTCCATATAGATAAAATAGGTATAGGAGATAACAAAATACCTGTTTCAATTTTTCTTTTTTTTGGCCGCCATTTTGAATTTCAAAATGGTCGCCTTATTGAACATAGTATATATAAATTCTCTCAACTTTTATGTTAGATACAGGACTATTGTAGGTATTATG
>JAIGNY010000041.1:27500-150000 GCA_020152595.1 Chiridota heheva | reverse complement strand
TCTCATCCCAATCCATAGCATCTCAGTGCCTCTCATCCCCAATCCATAGCATCTCAGTGCCTCCCATCATCCCAATCCATAGCATCTCAGTGCCTCTCATCCCCATCCATAGCATCTCAGTGCCTCCCCATCCATCCCAGTGCCTCTCATCCAATAGCATCTCAGTGCCTCTCATCCCCATCCATCTCAATGCCTCTCATCCCAATCCATAGCATCTCAGTGCCTCATCCCAATCCCATCTCAGTGCCTCTCATCCCCATCCATCGATAGCATCTCAGTGCCTCTCATCCCAATCCATAGCATCTCAGTGCCTCTCATCCCAATCCATAGCATCTCAGTGCCTCTCATCCCATCCATAGCATCTCAATGCCTCTCATCCCAATCCATAGCATCTCAGTGCCTCATCATGCCTCTCATCCCAATCCATAGCATCTCAGTGCCTCTCATCCCAATCAGCATCTCAATGCCTCTCAATCCATAGCATCCCTCATCAATCCATGCCTCTCCTCTCTCCCATCCAATCTCATAGCATCTCAGTGCCTCTCATCCCAATCCATAGCAACTCAGTGCCTCTCATCCCCATCCATAGCATCAATGCCTCTTATCCCAATGCCTCAGTGCCTCTCATCCCAATCCATAGCATCTCAGTGCCTCTCATCCCATCCATAGCAACTCAATGCCTCTCATCCCAATCCATAGCATCTCATAGCAACTGCCTCTCATCCCATCCATAGCATCTCAATGCCTCTCATCCCAATCCAGCATCTCAGTGCCTCTCATCCCCATCCATAGCCCATCCATAGCATCTCATCCCAATCCATAGCATCTCAGTCATAGCATCTCAGTGCCTCTCATCCCAATCCATAGCATCTCAGTGCCTCCCCCATCCATAGCATCTCAGCATCTCAGTGCCTCCATATCCCAATCATCTCAGTGCCTCTCATCCCAATCCATAGCATCTCAGTGCCTCTCATCCCCATCCATAGCATCTCAATGCCTCTTATCCCAATCCATAGCATGTGCCTCTCATCCCAATCGATAGCATCTCAGTGCCTCTCATCCCAATCCATAGCATCTCAATGCCTCATCCCCATCCATCCAGCATCCCAATCCATAGCATCTCAGTGCCTCTCATCCCAATCCATAGCATCTCAATGTGCCCAATCCATAGCATCTCATCCTCTCATCCACCATAGCATCTCAGTGCCTCTCATCCCATCCATAGCATCTCAGTGCCTCTCATCCCAATCCATAGCATCTCAGTGCCTCATCCCATCCATAGCATCTCAGTGCATCCATAGCATGCCTCTCATCCCAATCCATAGCATCTCAGTGCCTCATCCCCATCCAGTGCATCTCAATGCCTCTCATCCCAATCCATAGCATCTCAGTGCCTCTCATCCCAATCCATAGCATCTCAGTCATCTCAGTGCCTCTCATCCCCCAAGCATCCATGCCATCCCAATCATAGCATCTCAATGCCTCTCATCCCAATCCATAGCATCTCAGTCCCCCATCATCCCCTCTCATCCATAGCATCTCAGTGCCTCTCATCCCAATCCATAGCATCTCAGTGCATCTCAGTGCCTCTCATCCCAATCCATAGCATCTCAGTGCCTCTCATCCCTCATCCATAGCATCTCAATGCCTCTCATCCCAATCCATAGCATCTCAGTGCCTCTCATCCCAATCCATAGCATCTCAGTGCCTCTCATCCCAATCCATAGCATCTCAATGCCTCTCTCCCAATCCATAGCATCTCAGTGCCTCTCCCCAATCGATCCAGTGCCTCTCATCCCCATAGCATCTCAGTGCCTCTCATCCCAATCCATAGCATCTCAGTGCCTCCATCCCAATCAATGCCTAGCATCTCATCTCATCCCCATCCATAGCATCTCAATGCCTCTTATCCCAATCCATAGCATCTCAGTGCCTCTCATCCCAATCCATAGCATCTCAGTGCCTCTCATCCCCATCCATAGCATCTCAATGCCTCTCATCCCAATCCATAGCATCTCAGTGCCTCTCATCCCAATCCATAGCATCTCAGTGCCTCTCATCCCAATCCATAGCATCTCAGTGCCTCTCATCCCAATCCATAGCATCTCAATGCCTCTCATCCCAATCCATAGCATCTCAGTGCCTCTCATCCCAATCCATAGCATCTCAGTGCCTCTCATCCCAATCCATAGCATCTCAGTGCCTCTCATCCCAATCCATAGCATCTCAGTGCCTCTCATCCCAATCCATAGCATCTCAGTGCCTCTTATCCCAATCCATAGCATCTCAGTGCCTCTCATCCCCATCCATCCTCAATGCCTCTCATCCCAGCATCTCAGTGCCTCAGTGCTTCTCATCCCAATCCATAGCATCTCAGTGCCATAGCATCTCAGTGCTCTCATCCCAATCCATAGCATCTCAGTGCCTCTCATCCCAATCCATAGCATCTCAGTGCCTCTCCCATCCCAATCCCATAGCATCTCAGTGCCTCTCATCCCAATCCATAGCATCTCAGTGCCTCTCATCCCAATCCATAGCATCTCAGTGTGCCTCTCATCCCCATCCCAATCAATGCATAATCCATAGCATCTCAGTGCCTCTCATCCCAATCCATAGCATCTCAGTGCCTCTCATCCCATCCATAGCATCTCAGTGCCTCTCATCCCAATCCATCCCAATCCATAGCATCTCAGTGCCTCTCATCCCAATCCATAGCATCTCATCCCAGCATCTCAGTGCCTCATCCCAATCCATAGCATCTCAGTGCCTCTCATCCCAATCGATAGCATCTCAGTGCCTCTCCCCAATCCATAGCATCTCAGTGCCTCTCATCCCCCCATAGCATCTCAGTGCCTCTGCATCCCAATCCATAGCATCTCAGTGCCTCTCATCCCCATCCATAGCAACTCAATGCCTCTTATCCCAATCCATAGCATCTCAGTGCCTCTCATCCCAATCCATAGCATCTCAGTGCCTCTCCCCCCATTCATAGCATCTCAATGCCTCTCATCCCAATCCATAGCATCTCAGTGCATCATCTCAGTGCCTCTCATCCCCAATCCAATGCCTCTCATCCATAGCATCTCAGTGCCTCATCCCCATCCATAGCATCTCAGTGCCTCTCATCCCAATCCATAGCATCTCAGTGCCTCTCATCCCAATCCATAGCATCTCATGCCTCTCATCCCAATCCATAGCATCTCAGTGCCTCTCCCAATCCATCTCAATCCCATCCAGCATCTCAGCATCTCAATGCCTCTCATCCCAATCCATAGCATCTCAGTGCCTCTCATCCCCATCCATAGCATCTCAATGCCTCTCATCCCAAATCCATAGCATCTCAGTGCCTCTCATCCCAATCCATAGCATCTCAGTGCCTCTCATCCCAATCCATAGCATCTCAGCATCTCAATGCCTCTCATCCCAATCCATAGCATCTCAGTGCCTCTCATCCCAATCCATAGCATCTCAGTGCCTCATCCCAATCCCATCTCATCCATAGCATCTCAGTGCCTCTCATCCCAATCCATAGCATCTCAGTGCCTCTCATCCCCAATCCAGTGCCTCAGCATCATCTCAGTGCCTCTCATCCCAATCCATAGCATCTCAGTGCCTCTCATCCCAATCCATAGCATCTCAATGCCTCTCATCCCAATAGCATCTCAGTGCAATCCATAGCATCTCAGTGCCTCTCATCCCCATCCATAGCATCTCAGTGCCTCTCATCCCAATCATCTCATAGCATCTCAGTGCCTCTCATCCCAATCCATAGCATCTCAGTGCCTCTCATCCCAATCCATAGCATCTCAGTGCCTCTCATCCCAATCCATCAGCATCTCATGCAACTCAATGCATCCCAATCCATCATCTCAGTGCCTCATCCCAATCCATAGCATCTCAGTGCCTCTCATCCCATTCATAGCATCTCAATGCCTCTCCCATCCATAGCATCTCAATGCCTCTCATCCCAATCCATAGCATCTCAGTGCCTCTCATCCCAATCCATAGCATCTCAGTGCCTCTCATCCCCATCCATAGCAACTCAATGCCTCTTATCCCAATCCATAGCATCTCAGTGCCTCTCATCCCAATCGATAGCATCTCAGTGCCTCTCATCCCAATCCATAGCATCTCAGTGCCTCTCATCCCAATCCATAGCATCTCAGTGCCTCTCATCCCAATCCATAGCATCTCAGTGCCTCTCATCCCAATCGATAGCATCTCTCAGCATCTCAGTGCTCAAATCGCCAGTCTCATCCCAATCCATAGCATCTCAGTGCCTCTTCTATCCCAATCCATAGCATCTCAGTGCCTCTCATCCCAATCCATAGCATATCAGTGCTCTCATCCAAACCATAGCATCTCAGTGCCTCTCCCATCCCAATCCATAGCATCTCAGTGCCTCTCATCCCAATCCATAGCATCTCAGTGCCTCTTATCCCAATCCATAGCATCTCAGTGCCTCTCATCCCAATCCATAGCATCTCAGTGCCTCTAATCCCCATCCATAGCATCTCAGTGCCTCTCATCCCAATCCATAGCATCTCAGTGTCTCTCATCCCAAACCATAGCATCTCAGTGCCTCTCATCCCAATCCATAGTATCTCAGTGCCTCTCATCCCAATCCATAGCATCTCAAGTAACATGTAGTGTCGAACAGATGCAGTTTTCAATTAAAACAATAACAATTATACAGGTAAGAGATTTCTGGTGAAGAATTTTAAAATGTTTTACTTTTTGTAAGTTGAAGTGCAATTTCTGAAATTGATTGAGATGCGACGATAAAGCAAAATAGCTATGTTAGCTTTTTTAAGTAAATATTGATGATATATTACAAAAATAAAAAAGGTATCTTCGTTTAGTTCTCGATGGGGTTCCGATCATTTTTCTGAATACAAAGCTGGCTGATTGTATTATGGAAAACAGATACCACAGCTACAGTCCCAGACAAAAGTACTTTGCACTTTTTTACATCCCCTTATACCCTTCTTCAATATTGCATATATTACCAAAACCATTTCTTGCAAATCGCCATAGCATTATTGAATAGAGGTGGAACGGGAAAAAGTGCCAGGACTTTTGTTCCTGACATATAGCTTTCAATTTCCCATAGATCGCGTGAGAAACGACGAACCTGCTAAACATAACTGTATGTGTTTATATAGAACGTAGACCGAGTAGCTTGTTTATAACACTAATTTAGCGAGTAGTAGAAACTTTCAGTGGATCTCTTTAAATTAAATTGTTGTAATTTTGTTAAAAATACTACCAGAAACAGTAAGTCTTCAAAACTACTATTTACAGCATAATGGAACGCAAGTTTACCAAACAGTTGTGGTATTAAGCTTGTAACCTATATCTGCTTAGTGAATTCGAAAGCGCAAAGTGTGATCGGAATGAAAATGGCCGAACCTGTCTAGCTCGCTTATCACGGGAATTTAATGTACTAATCAGTACAAGCAAATAGTTTTAGTATATCATTTTGGTAATCTCTTTTTCATGTAACGCATTCAAATATATGTTAATAAATAATAGATAACGTAATAATAAATATAATGTATGATGCGCATATACCACCTATAAGATGCTCATGGCGCAAGTACAATCTGACAATAACATTAAAATACAAATAAAAATAAACAAACGATGATAGTAAAACAAAAGGATACAGAAATTATGAAAAAGCTTTAGTCATTAGGTGAGTTTTTAAATCTTTCTTAAATCTATAGAGAGATGAGGAGGCGGAGTTGGTTCCAAAGGTATGAACAACAAATGACCCCAAAAATAATTTGACTTAAGCTCACGCAACAAGAATTTAGAGGTGGATCTTAGAGTACGTTAGGAGACACATATATTCAGCAAATCATAAATATAAAAAAGGAGCTTGCCCATTAATTGCTTTATAAACAACTCACATAATTTGATACTTTATGCGAAATGATACGGGTAACCATCAATAACTCATGGAAATAGGAGGGATATGGCAACGCTTATTAGAACAAGTAATACTACCTGCAGCACAATTTGGTGAAACAAATGACTGGTGTAGGAGGAAATTTTGTTCCGCCGTCACCGCGTAGCCCTCTCTGTACTTGTGGATTTGCTACTTTGTACGTTTAACATGACATGACAACAGATTTGAGTAATTGTGTGCTACGACACGCTTCTACTTCTTTAACCTTTTGAAAACTTGCATTTCAGATTCGAGTGATGCGACTTTCCGTTTACATGGTGGCTACCTCCCATCCGAAGGTTTCTTTCAAATGAAATGTGCCGAGGAAGATCCATGGGCAAACTTTTGTTCAAATGAAAACTGGGACATTAGAGAAGGACGGTCATTTGCAGGGACCTCTCATTTGCAGGGACTTCCCTTACCTTGCGAAAGTAAAATCTGTGCAGGAAAGATATGGTGATGCAATATTGCACCCATCAACTATTTATTGTAGCGGCGGTGAAACGAGCATCTTTGACTGTTTGATTTTCAGTGGTGGGTTAACAAGGTCAATGGGCACATGCAGCTCTATAGGAGGTGCTCTAGTTTGGGTCACATGTGCAATTGGTGAGTCATTTAACGCAAGTAGGTTTTTCAAACCACTTCACTGATATCATGACAGCAAATATTGTGTAATTTGCTTTCATTTGTACTATATCAAGCATTTTGAAACAAAATAAAATCAGCCAATATTCAACTCTTCAATATGAGAAGGCAGTTGAATTCTGAAAATTCAATAAAATAAAAATATAGAGTTTTTTTCTTCCCACAAATTTGAGTAATATCATAGTACAGGTTGCAGTGTTCTTAAAATGGTTGGTCAATCTGCTGTGTTCATTGGCCATAAATCTGCAACAATGAAAGATGGAAAATATGAAAAGTCATCATGAAATTATAATCATAGAGATAAATTCATCTTGGTTGTGTGAGGCGAGGTGGGGGAGGTGGGGTCGGGGATAAGGGGAATAGGGGACAAGGGTGGAGAATCGGGATATCTATTTTGTCTGAAATAAATTATCCTATATAATCTAGAGCTATTTTTGTCACAGATCGAACTAAAAAAAGATACAAAATATGTCATCAAAGTTTTGATGTTGCCGACATTTCGATGCTACCCGCATCTGCAAACAAATTACGTACACATTCCGGACAAATTTTGCACTACATGAAATTTTTTAAATTGATTAGCATAAAATCTATAATTAGGGCTATAGCAGAAGTAAAATTTTGACATACGGTTTCGGGTATAGGGTTTACACAATGAAATACACCTAATTTTGGCCGAAATACAATGTTTTTTCTGGCACCATCAAGGTTTCAACATAATTGTACAAGCTTAGCAGGCACCTAGCCAGACATGATGATCGGGGAGGGGGGGGAGGGGGGGGGGGGGGGGGAGGGGCACATTTGGCCGACAGCTCTGATGAAATATTACACTCGTTTTGGACATTATCAATGGTACCATTAACCACGCAAGTTGTGCATGTAACGGATGTAACCAAAGGCGGGGCAGTAGCAGTAGTACTTTCTTTCCGGTTGGTAAAATTGGAAAAGGGTAATATCAAATTGAACAATAATATAAAACTAAAGAAAGATTAGGTAAAATGAAAACAAAAATTGGTTAAATTATACAAATATTTGGTAATATTAGAAACTTTAGCAACATTTTCCCAAAATTAAAGAAAATTTCCGGAAAAAGAAGGAAAATAAAGATAATTTTTTCCGAAAAATTTCCGAAACTGAATGAATTTACCAGAAATTTGAAGGTAATATCCCAAACATGAAGAAAATTGAAGAAACTTTTCCGAAAATAAAGAAAAATTGAAGAAAATGAAGAAAATTTCCCAAAATAGTGCGAAACTGTAGGAAATTGAATTTACTTTCCCGAAAATGAAGGAAATTGTCAGAAAATTTGAAATAAATATTTTATAAATGAAGGAATTTCCCGAAAATAGAAACAGGATTTTCAGATAATTATCATTAGTCTAAATGAAGAGCATACTGAAATTTGAAAATACTTACTGAATTATCATTCCTTGTTTGTCAATCCAAGACATCAGTGTTTTTCCAGAAATGGTTAGTGTCACACACATATGCAGTAGTCGGCTGCCACACTATTATTTGCTACATTTAAGAGATGAAGATGAAATTCTTCGCATCTTACACATTATATAGTCCTTGAAATTGAAATGACAGAATGTGCATTTTGCAACTGTCACAATCATGTCCTTTTTGACCACTCCTTAAATTTATCTCAATGGTAATCCTAAATCTTACCATGTATTTATCCTTAGTCTCAGCGTATGTGAAAACCATAATTAACACTTAATACTGGGATTGGTGGTAAAAGGAAGGGTCAGAGGGCGATGAAAGGGTAAATGTACAGGTAAAAATTCAACAAAATCTTAAGATTGTTCACTAAGAATGTGTAATCAAGATAGCAAAACTTTTAATACATCAAGTATTATTCCGCCCACTATCTCACATTAAAACCATGATTTCATGACAGTTTATGTCTACCTGACCTAAAAACCCATTGATTTTAACAATTTTTGCCAAGATTTCATAGCAATTTAAGGATTTTTCTATTGTAAAACCCCAGGTCATATGGAACTATTTTGTATTTCTTGGGATGAACCCTACGTACTGAAAACGTATGTTAAAACGTATGTGGAGTGATATGGCAGTAAAAAAGCTAATTGAGGGAGCACATGTGTAATATGCACATTGTCTTGAGTCTGTGTATTGAATTTTTTTTAAAGGCCAAAGAAGAAAGAAAGAAAGGAAGACAATAAACGTTAGAGGGGATGTATGTGATATTATTAGTCAATTTAATTGAAATAAGACTAGAGGGGGCATATGTATATATTCTGTACCAGGCGGACACCAATCATAGGCAGATTGACCAACCTCGCATTGCTCTCTGGTAAGAAATGTTCATTTTAAGTAACTTTTTTTCCATCAAAGGTTGGACGGGTACCAACCCAGCAAACAATTGGACGTTTTAAAACACGTTTTGTGAAAGTAACTTTTACGTTTTAAAACGTTTTGTACAAACGTTTTAAAACGTATTTGTGTGGAGGGTTTTGACTCTTAAAACTATTGACTTAAAACTTTGATTAACATTCAAATAAAAAGCTTCTAAAATGCGTTTGGAGAACGTTTCTAAGGCGAAGACGTATAAGACCAACTCTGAACCTAACAAAACGTTTTCTGGACGTTATGTGTTTGCTGGGAAATTAAACACTTATCTCTTTAGGGGGTTCTAGCGGCGCTACATGATCCTCTCAAAGGTCAAAGATCATTACATGAATGTGCATCTCAAATCACTTTACCCATTTTTAAGTTACACGTGATTTAAGGGTGAACCCTTAAGTGAAGCTTATGATATTTACATAAACATTCACCTGATTTATGCTTTGAACATAATGTCAAAGTTATAAAAGTACCCCGATCAATTTGATTAAATTGATTATCATTTTTTTTTCAGAAGCGAACATCAATGAAAGAGAAGAAATACTTTGTGGGAGTGACCATACATGTCTCAATCGCTGTGGAGGTTGGCGCGACGGTAAAGCTTGTAAGTGCGATGCTAAATGTGTTGATTTTGGAGACTGTTGCTCTGATTATACAACTTACTGTGTAAATAGCCGCGTTCAGACGTTACACATCGATGAACCGTTTCCTTCGCAGTATGGAGTAGAATCATACTCGTGTATTGAAATAGATTCGTCGACTTATCTTCATGATAGCTGACTGTCTACCAAAGTATTTTCATTCTATTGCACATCTACAATGCCTTGATGGTTATCGCTAGCATTGACGTGCTTATAAACCTACCCGTCTATGATCAACACGGAGTTGTGTACCGCAATATTTTCTGCGCCATGTGTAATGGTTTAGATTGGACATCAACAGGCACATGGGACATCCGCGATGAATTTGAAGAGTTTGCGATCTTTTATGAAAGCAGTGATTTTGGGACACTTCTGCCGGTACGCGGTAAACGGAATATATACCCCCCTACGAATCGCACAGGCAGAGGGAGATCCTGTTTAATACAACTAATTGACACCTGCAAAGAGACAGATAACACTTGCTCATCTATTTACGCCCCAATACATGACACAGATCTGTATATCTTAATTCTCACTGTTTGAATTGTAACAAAGATACATTGGATCTAAAACAACCTGACCAATATTGTGACAAATCTAAAATAAGATGTGATATAGAAAACGTTTTTCAACCTTGTATTTATGGTGTTAGATTTAATCAACATTCAGTTCTCAGTGTATCAATTTTATTTGATTTTTCTAAATCAAAAGAATACGGATTATTAAATGGCGTAGTTTGTGATGAATTGTCGGAAATTTATGATGTTTTTGAGAAGAGTTGTCGCAAGTTAGGTTGCTCTAGAGGACTCGAAAACGCTCCATCGACTTGTACCCTTTCAATCAAGTCAGTTATGAGAGACAATGCATTCAGAACATGCTATCATTGAAGGAGAAGGATTATCGAAACTTAAGCATTATTGAAACTCAAAAAAGCTTTAATGACACTTCGTCTATGACTATGAGAATTGTTAACGTAGCATTGCTGGAGGCAAGAAGTATGTTGGAAGCAACAAAACTTGGATCTCTGATTGAAACTAGGGAACGATATTTTGGGTTAAATGATGTGTTTGAAGAGTGCTTTGTTCACGCGCTAATGGTTGCAGTGACTGCAACAACAAAAGGGTTAACAGATTCTTGTAAAGAAACGCATTTTCCTCCTGAGTATGAGAATATACATCCTTTCTTGGTTCTGTATAAGTTTGAGTATTATGCTCCTAACAGAAATTACACCAAGAGTTCTGCTCCCGCGAAGTGTTGGGAAGAGCTGAGTACACATCTTAGTTGTGACACTGTATTCATCACTCCAGAAATGTATAATATACTTTCAGTGGAACAACAAACGGTCCAACATATAGAAACTGGGTCTATACTCCATCAATCAGACTACAAAGTCCTAAAAAATGGTTCAATTGAAGTTTGCGTGAATCAGCTGTTTAAGCTTACATACAAAGATGTACTCCAATCTTGTTGTTATGTTCTTTCTAATCTTGCTATTCTTTTTACTTGTGCGACTTACATAGTTTTTCCAAAATTAAGAAATTTACCTGGAGTATGTTTGATGAACCTCATCATTGGGCTTTTTTTCGGAAATACAATATTTTTGCTTCATGCACAATTATCCAAAATACAAACCATATGCTTTGTAGCAGCAATCAGTGCACATTTTGCTTGGTTGTCAGCTTTTTTCTGGATGTCAGTTATTTCTTTTAATCTTGCCTATACATTTCGTTCCTACTCTATGACGATTTCAAATTCCCACTTTTCAAATAAGCAGCATCGTCTTAATCTGTACTCTCTGTATGCATGGGGAATTCCATTAGCAGTAGTAGTTGCAAGCATACTTCTCCAACAGTGTGGGTGCACTGGATTTGACATCACATACGCCGCTGACGGTCTTTGCTGGATCGCAGGCGACGGAAGACTGTACTTTTTTGGAATTCCGGTTATTGTGACGCTTTTGGCTGATCTTCTTCTGTTTACCTTTACTGCGTGTTCAATTCGATGGAACAGAAGTAAAACACAAATACTGAGAAAGGACAACAATGTCGTGGAGGACGCTGTTAAAGAATTTTTCATCTTCTTAAGAGTAAGTAGCAGAATGTTCGTTCTCTCTTTTCTAAGTATCCTGAAGTTATTTACTTCTATAAATGACATTCGCTGGACTCGAGTAATATTGAAATGAAATTCACGAAAAATATATAAAATAGATTAACAATTTAGTAATGAAGGTTTGAATTTTAAAGCCTAATGTTTCAAGAAAATAAGAAAATTTGTTAAGCTATCAAATACTTTTATGCGCTTATGTGTATCAATATTTTCTCATATTCTGCTACAATAGAAGAAGAATTTGAAGAAGAACACGTGGATTTAAAAAATTGAGACTTGAATATACCCGCATATTCCGTTTACTTTAAAAAGAAGTACTCAACCTTTCTTTTATTTACAGTGAAAAACTAATATAGTTACAAATGACATACAAGTGTTTACAAATATTGGAAAAGCTTGCTCTTTATGTAATAAAATCGTCCCCGTTCGATATTAAGTCTTTCTGGTTAAAAATCAAACTTTATATTTTCTTTATTTCACAGCTCTTCTTTATAATGGGGGTCAGCTGGACCCCTGGTGTTGCCCTCATCTTTTGGAACAACTCTGTTTTGGATCTCGTATTTTCTTTTCTGAACTCTCTACAAGGCGTTTTCATATTCATACTTTTTGTGATGAAGGGAGACATCATTGCTATGTGGAAGAATCGCTTCTTTGGTAGCAAACAAGAAATTTTGGACTCTAGTAGAATTCCCTTAGAAATACCATCGAGAACAACCTTGGATTCTGTGGTTACTTATGATTCAGCATTGTAAGGTTTTGCCGTAGTGTCGTCATGAACATTATGGTAAATACTATTGCAACATTTTATCGATAAAATTCATTAATTCATTAATTCATTTTCATTTATTAATTTGGTTGGGTCAGCAATAAAAACATTTTGTTTTAATGAAATCATTTGATTCACCAATAAACTGATAAAATACTCAAAAATAGAATTTTCCAAAAAAAAAAATTCTTAAATCATTTCAATAATAAAGAAAGAATATCACTTGCCGGATTGAGGAGCGGCTGATAATCCCAGGGACGTCAATTTCAGTACCTTCATCCAAACATAAGTTTATTACTGGATACATATAGACCTGTGAGAAAAAATGTTTTACAAATTTAGGGGTAGGGGAACAAAATATAACAAAAATCAAACTTCTTAAGACGATGACATAAGTCATTTTGCGCAATTACGTATTCAAGTGACTTTTCGGCTTTAGGTTGAAATAAAAAATAGAAAAATTACTTTCGGCCATGTCACAAACTTCACTCAAAATATAATTTTAAAAGAATCAAATTTTCAGCCAGAATTAGACTTAACGCATTTTTTCATCCTTTGAAATGAATAAATCCTAACTGTGATAAATTTCCGATATTTTTTTGTATAGTGGACAGCTTACTGTTCAATTTATTAACTTTAATTATTATCGTAGGCATACCCTTTTACCCCTAACGCAAAACAGCTTTATCCCCTAACCATACCCTTTACTCGGCAAAACAAATTCTCACAATTGTCGGCACATGATTGCATGGATGGTTGTAAAATTATTATTTTTTACCTTTTAGCACTGAAATACACTCCCTATCCCTAAAAAAAAAAAAAAAAAAAAATCTTCACCCTATAGGGTAAGGATTGTTTTAATAGCGTTAACGTTCGATTTAGAGTCAAGTTTGGCGAAGGCCAAACTTAATTTCTAAATCGAACGCTAAAAGCTATTTGGTATTCAGTACTCTAACCCTACCCCCCCCTCCCCAGATTTTCAATACACTTTGTATCAAGATTAATCTTATCCGATGCGCACTGGGTTTGATTTCCGGCAAGAGTCTAAGGTCTAACAGTTGTTTTTGTGCAAGATACTTTGTTCCAGTTAGCTTGCCTGCGCAAAAAAATGTTGCAAAATGATCAAGTTTAAACCGAGTCCATGAGTTTACCTGCGATAGATTGGTGTCTCGTCCAGGGAAAGTATTTGACTCTCATCACCAAGGAAACAGAAAATAATCACCAGTTATAGACATTTGTGGCTCTGAAATAATCAAACTTTGAAAGCTCCTAATACTAAAGTTTTACCATAAACAATTTATGAGGGTGCAGGGATGATGTTGAGAATATGTTGGTGCGTATGTGCTCCTGCAGATATATTTATTTTTATTTTTGACATGTTGTTGTACAACTACACACTTAAAACTTATATTGTACTTAAGTATCTTTGCAAAACCCCAGTGACTGGTTTCTGTATATAGTATAAATTTTTAATGACTAATCAAAGTTGTGATGTAGAACAGTTCAAAATCTTTAATGTACTTCTTTAAATTCTGTCCTAAATTTCAGTCACTGAAAATTACCAAACTGCATTCTCTTGCTAAATATTGAATGGGGTATCCCAGTAAACACAATAATGTTTTAAAACATCATGAAATCAAATTTTCAAAATTGTTAATAATCTTTAATAATATAATTTTGTGGGTTATAAAATGTATTAATGTATTTAAAAAAAGGGTTTTCAAAAACATACAAATGATATAATCAAAACATTTTATGCATAATATTAAATAAAAATGTTTTAATAATGTTTTCATGACACTACTTTTTGATATTATTAAAAATTATTAACACAAAATGTATACAAACAAAAGTGTTGTGTTTTCTGGGATGATAGAGATTCAAAACCTCTTTGTTATATTCAACCTCTCCCATTCAAATAAGGTTGACAAAATTGGTTTTCCCGTGTCGATGTCACAAAATTTTAATGAAATTTGCATATTTTTTATAATAAGGCCTTAAAATTAAAAATGCAAAATGGTTACACAAACCAATTTTAATGTTATTTTGCTTTTTCTTTTCTTTCAGTTAATATCAAGTTGTTGCTATCTTTCTGTAAATCGTTAAACCAATTGGAAAAATGTGAAATATTCTAATTTTATTGGTGCAACAGAACGATGAAAATATTTTCTTCATTTTATCCAGCGTAAATTTGACTATCACCGGAAAATTACAAAGTAATCTTCCAAAATTCATTTGAATAGTTTAATAGAAAAAAACTCAAATTGTACAACAAAGAATTTTAAGTTCCAGAAATAATAATTTCAATATAATTTTCGCAACACAAAAAGTACCGTTTAGAATAACAGAATTTCAAAAGCAGAAATATGTTTAACGGCTGAACTCATTAGAAATAGTTTAAATTATGGTCACTGCGCATGTCTTGAACTTCCAATCAGGTGATCTCTCGATCGGGAGTGTGGACCGGACTAATAAATATTTTAAATTTGAAAACTTGATAGATATTTGACAGAAACGTGAAAACGGAAATTTTGTTAGTCCTAATAAGTTCAAAATCTTATAGTCATCTATACTTACAAAAATTACCAAAGGCAAACGTTTTCCATTAACATTTTAAATATTATCTGATAATCTGACGTCTTTAAAACCATTCATATAATTAGACCAGTATATAAAGTGAATATTATATTGTCGAAGCGAAGATTCTATCTCGGTAATCACGAAGACACTGTTCTATGTAAAATCTAAGAATCTTTATAACAAATCGCAAGTAATGAAACCGATTACGTGTTAAACTTTTCATTTGATTATCCAGGACCTGACTGCCTGATAATTGTAACACTAATTTTGTATTTGAAAAATACCTCAGAATTCAATGTGCATTATAACAGTCAGGAGATGTCTTACTTTTATGGATAGGCAGTATCCCTTTCTTCTAGTGACAGAATATTCATGTCGATAACGTAACCTCTTTCGTGCTATTTCACCTGCTCTATTGAACAGTTTCCGTGATGAATTTCTTGAAAACTATAATATAGTCACAAGTTTTTTATTCCTTTATAACCCATTCACTCTAATATTCAAGTTTGTCACCGAAGCTTATGAAAAATTCCAGAGGCTTTAATCCCTACACTCAACAAGTAAAACAAGAATGCTGCATCATGGGTAGACATGTTTAATGGCGGCTTCCATACAGCTTTTGGTCCGTAGTAGTAAGGGCATTTTCCGAACTGAATAAAAGGTGATTAAATATTTGGTGCATATAGACCGTAAAGAAATCTTCCTGTTCTCTTTGTTCTTCTTTCAAGAAGAGTTTTATATCTCCTCATATGAGGTTTCGAGATGACGGAGGAATCTTTGTGTGGGTTGCTTTTCACGAAAAAACAAATAGTAATATCTTTAGATGTATTTTAGGATGACTTTTATTTTTATGTGTATTATTTTGATTTTCATTGGTCTGTATTCCGTAAAATATATAAGTCAATCCGAAGAATATGTAGATGTTTGTTTTCTTATTTTAAAAAATAAACAAGCTTATGAATATGCAAATTACGTATTATCATATTATTATATTTCTTATTAAATCAGTCTAAATCATTCCGATTTTTGTATCTGTGACTTCGTAATAATCACTAAACCTCTCTTTTACAAAAATATGTCATGAAATTATGTTATTCTGCACCGAAAAATATATGACCGTCAATCGGGTAAAATGGCTCTACAAGTTGAATTGTGTTTAATAAAAAGGAATTGAATGAAGCTTAATAATATCTTTTTCCAAAATATTCAAGTGGAATAACCAAATGATAAATTTAATGAAAGGAAAATTAGTTGATGATAACCGAAAAGCATTAATTGTCAGATTGTGTTATTCTAAGTTGAAATCGATTAATACACGTTATGGGTCAGTTGATTATGATAAATTTAGAAAAATGATGGGGAAACTAAAAATACTGTAAGTTATGGAGTTCATTATATTTCAAAAAATCAAAAAAAAAAAAAAAAAAAAAAAAGGTTTCATTTTTGTATAGCAATTTGAAGCAAAATTAATCAAAAAACTTTCGATGAATTTTGTTGATGCTTTAGGATATGATTATGAAAACTTGCTTTATAACACCAACACCAGACTAGAAAATAGACAGAAATGTTGTTGAGAGTTCATGAAAAACCCTAAACGTCGAATCGTCACAGAAAAAAAAAGAAATATTTTGTTACACACATAAACGTTCGCGAGATGTAACCTTTTCCTAATAATTACACATTACGTTTGTCTGGCTTACAAGTTGTTGCCCAAAACTGAAGAACAAAAAGCGTGTGGTGGTTATAATCCGTGCATACAACTTCTTTTCTTTCTGAATGCTATATATTGATACTGTTATTAGAGAATTGTCACGGATTATTGGAATTCTTATTTAATTGTTCTTTCTTATAACATCATGCCTCCATTTTGGCTCCGATGCGATACCATCAGGAATCTATGTGGTCATGATGGCGTGAGTATGTATGTATGTGTGTATGTATGTGTGTGTGTATGTATGTATGTATGCATGCATGTATGTGTGTGGTGGGTGTGTGTATGTATGTATGTATGAATGAATGCATGCATGCATGTATATATGCATGTATGTTTGTATGTATGTATGTAAAAAAAACGTTTGTAAGCAAGATATCTCAAAATCTGTGAGCTGGATTCACGTCATGTGTGGTACACAGATAGCTTATGGTCTGTAGATGTGCCCAATTGTTTTTTCGTGTGATTTCATTCATATTGATAAGTAGACGGGGCCTAATATAAAAATCTCTAAATGTTTTTATTTTGACAATCACATGTCTGCGTTGTTTAATATTTGTTTTAAAAAATGATGTTAGCTAGTGTGCATGTGTTCATTGTATAAAACCGTTGACTTTCATTAATATGCATAATGAACGAGGTTCAATATAATTTTGTAAACAAGAAGTAATCACGATATTTAAAAAACAATGAACTTTATTCACGCCATGTGTGGCACGCAGATAGCTTATATTTTGCAGATGTGCCCCAAAGTTTTTAGTGGTGATATCATGTATATTATCAAGTGGGCTAGGATTAAGTGAAAATTTAGAAAGTGAGCAAGTGTATGTTAATTTTGCGTCATATTGGGCATGGTTATATTGTTGGTTACTGTGTGTACATGGTTATGTTATCAACAGATGTCATTAATATGGCATGGCTTGATGTGAAAGTGCTAAAGGATGTAAACATACTGTATCTTATGAACGGTATATCGGATTTATGTCATATTTTGTACACAGATGGATCCTGGTCTGCCACATATGGTATAATATTGTGGTAGTGATATTAGAAATATTAATGAATAGGCGCGGCTTACTGACAAATTTTTCAAATAGGATAAATGAGCATCCGTTTTTGCATCATACTTGCTATCATAATGCTTTTAATTATTCTGAGAATGCTAATGTTGTCAATAATTTTATAGATATACATGGTGGTTGTGACTTATGAATAAATATCATGGAACAAATATTTCATGATATGCAATGACATTACAGTTAATATAATTTTTGCAATTTAATCAGTTTATGAAATAAGCATCGGAACCACAAAAACGTTGGGTTTTGGTTTATATACTACTTTGTTTGAAATGATACATATATGGAATTTCATGGTTGAGGTCCAAGGTGTACGGGTAAAAGACGTGAACCTCTACTTTCAACATCTTATCGCGGCGTGAAAATCAAGCTAGGAATGACATATTTTAAACATCAGAATGGAAATATTTAGCCAGCGTTTCATTTATCATTATCCCACCGTGCTTAGTCCGATTTGTGTAAAAACACTGGTAGCACATGGGTTCAATGATGATGCAGCCTTATCGAGGGTTTAAGAGCTTAGCCCTTGACCTTCTTCTTGTGGTAAAATTCAAGTTGTGACAAGTGAGATGATTTTCAATCGTATTATATTCAATCTTATCCGAGATAGTTGTCATGTTTTTGTTGAAACTACCTGATGTTATTCGTAAAATACATCAGTCTTGTTCTTACCCCAATCAGAAAAACAGTTTTTCTCCCGATTAGAGGATCTTATACAGAAGTATTTCACAATTCATCAATCCAAATTCAAAGTTTGTATAGAAATAACATAAAAATCAGACACATTTCGAGCTTGGGAAACGCAAGCACTGCAAAAAGATTCAATTTTTTTATCACGATTTGAAACAATAGCCTTTGAATTATCTTTTCACCTTACTCACAAAGTGCACTTTTCAAATTTACATGTTTTAAAGTGGAATTTTCGAGAAATTTGAAGAAAAGAAGTGACTTCGTATTATGTGTTACCATTATGCAGTCGCGTTTTAACAAAAGTTTCTGAAGAAAAATACATTTAAAGTTTTGTTTGGAAATTCTTCTTGACCAACTTGGTAACGCTGTCAAAAAATTCCCAAACAAAGCTTAAAATGGGTTTTTCTTCAGAAAATCTTGTTAAAACGAGACTACCAAACCGTAACACATAATAAGAAGTCACCACTTTTCTTTATATTTTCCGAAAATTCCACAGGGTGGCGGAGCGTTCAAAATATATTTTGAAAGCGACATGTGATAAAAAAAAATATTTCATGTCATTATTTTAACTCGTGAAGAAAATTTTGAACCCATCGTAGTCCCCTGCCCACGTTTGAAATGTGTCTGATTCTTATATTATTCTTATGCAAAGTTTAAAGTTGGATAGATGCATTGTGGGATACTTCTGTATTAGATCCTCGATCGGGAGAACAAAGCTGTTCTCCCGATTGGGGGTAATCTGAACTGGACTGTACATGCGCGTTAATTCTATGCACTTCACATGGTAGAGGACGAAAATGGTGAAAACGTTGTTGGTATGTTATTCTTACAAACAGGGTATTCAAAAATTTTGAGAGGTGTAGAACAAATACAAATTTCAGCACCCTTTGGCCAACATTTTGCGACAATCAGTATTAGTTTGAGAATGTAGCAGGAATGGAAAATAGGGCGCAATTTCTACCCAGTGAAGAAGTATCTAGATAAAAATCAAACCAGTTATTATAGCATTTTGTGTTTCGATTAAATATTCAGTTATGGGAAGAAAAAAAAATGGATTGTCCTCCAAATTGCTGTTCTTTTGTAATTTTGCAGTTATGGCTCAGAAAAAAGGGATTTTTGTTACAATGATGCATCCTATTGTGTAAAATAAAATACCTTTGCCCCATTGACAGTTGAAGAAAATTTAAGACAAGAAATTCACTAGGCAGAATTATGAATTACGCATAGCCATTTTGCCTACATACAAACTTTTTAAAATATATATTTTTGATGATTTGACACATCCACACAAACGCAGCATACAATCTCATCCCTAACTATTACTATTCCCATTAAATAAAAGAAAATGCAAAAATAACTGAACATACAGAGGTCCTGAAATGTTATTTCAATACCAGATATTAAATAAAGTAATGACTTGCAAGGTAGGACAGAAGTCTATGGTAATTGCACATCTACAGTATGCAGTCATTTTATTTCATTTATTCGTTTCTTCACAACAAACAATAATAATAATAATAATTATTCAAAATGACACCTAGGTGGACTGCTTATCGCAAAGATGTAATTGTTAACTTCAATGAGTCTTCAATCCTCCCGTAATCTTATTCATTCTTGAGATGGAAATTGAATTAATTCATTTATTCAATTCTAAATTTTTATGTACAACTTCAATAATTTCATAAATTATACTTGTTCAAAGATCTAAATAGCATACACGCAAAGAGATGGCTTTTTGTGGACCTGCCAATATTTGTGAAGTGATCACAATCTGCTGGTTACTATACTGTAAAGAAGTAGGCGTGTTCGAGATCTGAATAGTATATTATGACAATTGGTCAAAGTTCACTAAAATCTCATGAAAGTTTGGATACGATAAACAAAAGTATTTTCTAATTTATTTTGAGATTGTTAACCCAAATTTCATGATTCAACAATCAACATTATACAAGGATTGGGTATGAACATTTCCGTATAATTTTTATAATAATATAAGTCCAATTTGTAAATGTTTTTTGGTATTTTAAGCGCAATTTTCATTCACTTTAGCGAGGCAGGCCTACACAAGTGTGTGTGTTAACAATTACTTGCATGCTTCGTGCCCTGTGTACATTATGCAGTGCCAGGTACATACGATGGCAATTTTACAAAATACGCCCGAAATTCAAGGGCTTGTCGTAACCAAAGACGCCAGGCAAAAATTATAACGCAACCTCTGTGTGGTGGCCAATGTGTAAAAGTAATTTTTTTATTTTGGACATAATAACGAAGGTGCATTAACAACGATTCATACATACCTAGTATATAGAATGTATTGCGAATGATCATGCATTATCCTGTGCTGAATGCATGAGTGCATTAAATCATGCACGCACACTATAACTTTGGCAGCGCCTGTAAAATTTCCGTTGTTCTCGTGTGGTGTACAATGGGCATAATTTTAAACGATGCGCCATAATTGTACACATGTTCATATTGTCATGTTAAAAAATTACTCCAAAAGTATTATTTTGTTAATTTTTTTCAATGTATGTCCCCGCTTTTTAAATAAAATTTATTCAATATATATATACATGAACAGGGTTAATGAATAACGCGCTGTGCGTTCGGCACATGATAATTTATAGAAGCTGGTTGCACACATATCGCTGTTTGCACTCAGGCTCCGCCCTTGTGCTTCACTCAAAATGTGCCCAGCTTCTATGCATTATCCTGTACTGAACGCACAGAGCGGTAATCATTATCCCTTTAATGCTTTATTGAATGGAAGTATTTATGATTTACAGGTATTTGATTACCTATTATTTAATTAAGATAATTGATTAATTATAGATGAGGAAAAGAAACATATCAATCAAGAGTTCAAACACATTCTTCAGTATGTCAAAACGTAAAACAAAACCATTTTCGGTCACCAGACATGTACATTGGTCACTACGTCAAAACAGGGAGCAATCGTTCCACTCAGATATCAAGACCACTTTCAATGAGCTAATAAAGGGTTTCTTTTGACGTCCCTTATTTCCCGTCTCTACGGTTCAACGTTGTCCCATAATATCTGTCAAATGTTTGTTTGTTTGTTTGATGTCTTAACGGCACCAAGACAGTGAGGGTCAAATTGTGCCTGAGAGGTTAGATCATTCCACAGGTAGGAAAGAAAGAAAACAGGGGAGATTGAGAGAAACACAAGTCAACTCAGAAATTCTACTGATTATCCGAATTTCAAACTTGAAATCTCACCAAGAAAAATACACACGCAACATTTTCTCCACTTTGTAACATCAGTTTCATCTGCTCTGCGCAATACATCTTTCAAACTTCAATTTTTATATGCACTTGGTCCCTACTGTCCTCAAATACAGGAAATGTCTTTCGACGAGCAAAGTTCATTTCTTCACACCATTTAGGGATCCAAGTCGTATTTCAAGCTCTGGATAAGCTTTCAAAAGCTGCAACTTCTCCTTTTATGATTTTTCGCTCTTATCGTACAAAAATCTCCAGTATCCAACTTTCATTCTATCCCAAATTGCTGAGGGCGAGTCTAATGCGGGTCTCACATCCAAAATGGCGAACCTGTATGTGCTGTTGTCCACTACTCCGCTGTCGTAATAATCAATGATGTACCGCACCTTTTTGCCGCATCTATCAACGGTCCAATCATGTCTGTCAAATGGTCTCTCATACCTACAAGGAGAAATAAACACTAAATTCAACACTAAAATCAACAACTTCTGAATACACTGAAGCAAAAGTGCATTGATTCTTGAGTAAAACAGTCAGTTTGTAAACAGATTTGAAAAATGTTTAATTTACAGCATTGGTTCAATGGTAAGACAAGTTAATCTTATATAAAAGAGGGCTTCAAAAGAAACAAAACGGTGAAGAAAGCATTCATAAACCTGACTAGATGTGATGCTACATCCTCAGATTTATCAAAATCTTTATGCGTCCTCACATTTTATTTCTTGCAATTTTGTGGCTTAAAACCCACTCGTTATGTCAGGAAAGTAGTAAAACAGAATCTATTAACTAACTTCTTCAATGACATCTTTAATGACTCTTTTAAGTACTTTAATGACTCTTCTTTATTTCATAAATGCACAAAACGATTAACGAGAGTAAAGACTGACTTTCCTGTCAACTCTACAGTACACTACAACCCTTGCGCAACTGAAACTGTTAAAATGTTGTAGTAAGTATAACGTCACACTCACGGTCGACCTCAAACAGTCAAAACCTATCCTTGCTGGCAGAAAGTTATCCAGGGCATTACAGTATGTTAATACATAGGTTTTACGACTTAACATATATAGGGGAGTATGAAATACATCAAATTAAACATGGACATTTTGTACCTATTTGTGACAATAAGAGACCTATACTAAGTTCAAAAATAATGGAGAAAACACAAAAATACTGTTCAACATACATGTAACAACACTTTATTCTACAAATTTTCTAACAACACTTTAATCTACAAATTGATTTAAACATTCTCAAAGTAAACCAAGGACCTTCCCTTGGTAAAAATGTTGTCAATTGCAAGCCATGTGGAAGTATTGACAGTTTAAAAATCATTGGGGAGGGGGTCTCTTACAGCTAATAAAAAAGGGAATAGCCCAAATGTTTTAACTGAAAATTCTGAGTGATGGAACTAGCATTTGTGTTTGGTTTCAAGCATCTCCCTGCATGTATTACGATGCACTATGTCCGTATGTATACTGTTGCTTGGTGTTATTGGCGCCATGGGGTTTGTGGGGACAGAGTAACGGTATAAAAATTCAGGATTAGGATGCCAGTAATTTTGGGGCAGTAAAGAATAAAGGTATTTCATGCTAACGAAATATTTTCAGTACATTTAGAACTCAAAGAAATTTTGATTTTGGTCGTCAAGTGTTATTTTTCTGGCAAATAAAATCAAGAATGTCGGCAAGAATGAAGATTTCTTCACCATGGTGACAGAAATTGTCTAGGGTTCCTAATTATAATTTACCACCAACCTGAAGAAAGTTTGAGAAAAAATAATTTAAATAGTAAAAAAGTTAAATTAATTTTTCTTAAAATACAGGAGGGGGACTCTAACCTTTAGAGTATTCTAACTATACCCATCTTTACATAGATAATACTGAACTTTAAACTTGAATTTTTTCTTAGCCAAATAAGAATATTAAAGAAGTTTCTTCACCATTTTGTTTCTATTTCAGTTCTCTCTCATAAGACTAACTTTCTTGACCACTTCGCTAATCCTTTAAAAAGAAAACAAAATTTGCTTACCCCATCCACATCCTTATTTTGGCTCGTGGAGAAAGATCTTCATACTTGCCACCAAAACTGGATAGTTTGGGTTGAGTACATTCCTGGGATGGAAGAAATTAGACTTGTACTTCAAATTTTCTCATCAAACTTACAGTTTAATGGTCCACGAACATTAAATCAAGTACCTGATTTATATCAAAAGTATTCAATCCGCTAAAAAGTGAATTCCATACTAGAGCCATGAAGGCCCATCAGACCAGTGTCTATCCCCGGTTTCCTTGGTGTAAGCTGATGAGAGCACATGACTCAACCTAGAAATGACGCCAGTCCATCCATACTAGAGCCATGATGCCCACATCAGACCAGTGTTTATCCCCGGTTTTCTTGGTGTAAGCAGATGAGAGCACATGACTTAACCTGGAAATGACGCCAGTCCATCCATACTAGAGCCATGAAGGCCCATCAGACCAGTGTTTATCCCCGGTTTCCTTGGTGTAAGCGGATGAGAGCACATGTCTCAACCTGGACAGGATGCCAGTCCATCCATACTAGAGCCATGAAGGCCCACATCAGACCAGTGTTTGTCAACGGTTTTCTTGGTGTAAGCGGATGAGAGCACATGACTCCCCTGGATAGGATGCCAGTCCATCCATACTAGAGCCATGAAGGCCCACATCAGACCAGTGTTTATCACCGGTTTCCTTGGTGCAAGAGAATAAGAGCACATGACTTAACCTGGAAATGACGCCAGTCCATCCATACTAGAGCCATAAAGGCCCACATCAGACCAGTGTTTATCCCCGGTTTTCTTGGTGTAAGCAGATGAGAGCACATGACTTAACCTGGAAATGACGCCAGTCCATCCATACTAGAGCCATGAAGGCCCATCAGACCAGTGTTTATCCCCGGTTTCCTTGGTGTAAGCGGATGAGAGCACATGTCTCAACCTGGACAGGATGCCAGTCCATCCATACTAGAGCCATGAAGGCCCACATCAGACCAGTGTTTGTCACCGGTTTCCTTGGTGTAAGCGGATGAAAGCACATGACTCCCCTGGATAGGATGCCAGTCCATCCATACTAGAGCCATGAAGGCCCACATCAGACCAGTGTTTATCACCGGTTTCCTTGGTGCAAGAGAATGAGAGCACATGACTTAACCTGGAAATGACGCCAGTCCATCCATACTAGAGCCATAAAGGCCCACATCAGACCAGTGTTTATTACCGGTTTCCTTGGTGTAAGAGGATGAGAGCACACGACTCAACCTAGGCAGGATGCCAGTCCATCCATACTAGAGCCATAAAGGCCCATCAGACCAGTGTTTATTACCCGGTTTCCTTGGTGTAAGAGGATGAGAGCACACGACTCAACCTAGGCAGGATGCCAGTCCATCCATACTAGAGCCATAAAGGCCCACATCAGACCAGTGTTTATCACCGGTTTCCTTGGTGCAAGAGGATGAGAGCACAAGACTCAACCTGGACAGGATGCCAGTCCATCCATACCAGAGCCATAAAGGCCCACATCAGACCAGTGTTTATTACCGGTTTCCTTGGTGTAAGAGGATGAGAGCACACGACTCAACCTAGGCAGGATGCCAGTCCATCCATACCAGAGCCATAAAGGCCCACATCAGACCAGTGTTTATTACCGGTTTCCTTGGTGTAAGAGGATAAGAGCACACGACTCAACCTAGGCAGGATGCCAGTCCATCCATACCAGAGCCATGAAGGCCCACATCAGACCAGTGTTTATCCCCAGTTTCCTTGGTGTAAGAGGATGAGAGCACACGACTCAACCTAGGCAGGATGCCAGTCCATCCATACTAGAGCCATAAAGGCCCATCAGACCAGTGTTTATCACCAAATTTCCTTAGCATTAGCAGATGAGAGCACATGACTCTCACTGGACAAGATGCCAGTTCATCGCAGGTCAACTCCCAGCAGTGCTGGTACTCATTTTACAGCCAGAGCAAGTGAAGTGAAGTGTCTTGCTCCAGGACACAATGCAGGGCTCACGGCGGGAATCAATCATGGTACCTTTCCATGTGAGCATGACTCCTTAACCACTGCAGCTCTTTCGCTCTGTAAATGGCTTTAAATCCTATCTTTTAGACTTTAGTTTTCTTTTTCTTCAAAAGTTTACATTTATTCCCTTTATCTTATATTTTGCATGCATGTTTATAAGATGCATCACTTATAAGATGTTTGGGCCATCTTTCAAATCATCGCTGTAACTCCTTTTTTTCCTATGACAAAAATGTAAGGCTGTAAAATATATGCCATTGATATTTTCTTTTATATATCTTATTGCTGTGATACAAAAATGCAAAATACAAAATGTATTTGTTTATGATATCAAAGTATCTGTAAATTAGTGATGACTTGAGTAAATGCTTAAGAAATTAAATTGAATGAATTGGATTCTGTTATGGAATAAAAATAGAAAAGCAACAGAAGAATGCCAAAAGATAAAATCAAGATCAGTGACTTTGAAATTGAATTAAGTGTATTCAAAATTTTAAAGACTTCTTTCAATAAACAATATATAATACTCTAAAAGTTACCCCACTAAACGTAGGGGGATATTTATGAGAGTTATACTTACCTTCCATGCTATTAATATGCAATCTGGTCACATGACCTGATTCTAACTCACACTTCCCTCCTCCACTTAACATTCCACCGTGGCCTGAAGGAGAGGGGAGGCGGGCGGGATGCATGGAAGGTAAGTATAACTCTCAAAAATATCCCGCTAGCTTAGCGGGTAAATTTATTTCTAGTTATACATTACCTTCCATGCTAATAATATGCAATCAGATTGCAACCAGGATAGGAAGGGAGTTCAGGTCGGCACAATTTTCTAAAGGCTGGTACTAAAACTCCCTAATCTTATCCCACTTAAAGGACAAAATTCCTTCTCCTCTTAAAAGGACGGAAGATCTCCGAATAGGAACTATCAAAAATAGTAACCAACTGCTAGTTATGACAAGAAAACAGAAAACAATCTGTTGAGAATAGCCGAGGTAAAATGTCTACAGAACAAAGGTTAATCATCCGTGAAAACATGCGAACACACACCATTAGTGAACAGAATCAAACTGTAAACAACGATGACGAAAACTCACCAGGTTCGTCAGAGGACCGGTTTAGGAAAGCATAAAGTGATCAAACCGTCTGTAAAGTTAAACTAAGCAGAAGCTGCCAGAACCGCAGAAGTTAGTAAACATAAACGAAATAAAAGGTGCCAAAGACCGCAAAATTTCATTAGTAAAATAACGAAAAAAATCGCCAAAACAACGGCAAAGTTTCGTTAGTAGGAATAAACAAAATACCAAGAGCCCGAACAGCCAAAAATTTTGTAGTAAAAAGAAACAAATTAAACGTGCCAGAACAGCGCCAAAATCCATTAATGAACGATTAAAATGTTAAGAAAATTAACGTAAGAACCCCAACAGAATGATAGAATGTGAATAATCAAAAATGAGAATATTCATCTCAAGAAAGGGGTGGTCCTCTTCTAGAAAGAACGGCTCTTGCAACTCCGCCTTGATAATCTGGCATGTCCTTTAGATATGCAGAGATGAATGTGGCTGGTGTTTTCCATACTGCAGCACGAAGAATCTTGTTAAGGGAAACCCCACCAAAAGCACAATAATGTAGCTATGCCTCATACCTGATGTGCCTTAACCGACATTCCGTGAATAACGCAGATTTATTGTACGTGATTGCCTGAACAATCCAATGTGAAATCGTATCACGCGAAACGATGCAATGCGGTTTTGTAAGGACACGAATAGGGCGGTGACAATCCAAAAGATTGCGTCGTTGATATAGTGTTTGAGACATCAAACGGGACACCAGGCCTTGTCCTCTGCCGTGTCAGAAAATGCAGCAAGTGACGGAAGGAAAATAGGTTCCGTAAAAACTCTAATGTCCGATTCTTGGCAAAGAAGGCGGGTCAGGCACAAGTCGAACCCCCTCCCACCTTTCAAATCGAATATGGCCCTCTTTGAGCAAAAGCAAGTGAATGGCGCCTCTCGCCTAGCCCGTGCCAATGTCTCGAAAACCACCTGCATATCCCAAGGGGAACAAGGTTCGAACTAAAGGTCTTTGTTAGAACATTCCTTTAATCAATCTTTCCAGAGGCTTGCGCGTCGGTGACGGTCGAGCCATCTAGAAAGCTCTGGTGGATAGCTGCTATGGCTGTCCTGAACCCCTTGGCTGTATTGATGGATTTATTAAGATTACACTGGACCAACAAAAAAATCCGCTCGCACCAAGAGGCGCCGTATGTGGAGAAACCGATCTATCCTGGCACCAGTCTCAGAACATTCCGAGTCTGGAAGCATACATCCCCAAAGTGAAAATCTCCGGTTGGGCTGCCATTTGGGCAGCTGCCTCCGAAAGACCCTGCGACACAAGGGATCACGGATAGAGACCACACAGTCAAATGGAAAGGTCTTGGATTGTGGTGCAGTTTGCGGAGCCCGGGATTGAGACTAACTCATCCGTGACCAGAAGCTCCCACGGAAAACCTGCGACAAGATTGAGCAGCTGAGGGAACCACAGTTGGCCAGGCCACTTGGGAGCTACCAGAAGAAACATGGAACACTGATCGTACATCATCTTGCCCAGTACTCTCAGTACCAGAGCGAATGGTGGAAGGCATAGCCCACGAAGTGGGTCCACCTAATCATAAACGCGACAACTTTCCAGACTCCAGTCCGATGTCAGAGTGCAAAAATTGGTAGCTTGTGGTTGTTTGGGACGCAAACAGATCTACGTCTGGGAGACCGAAGGTCAAACAGATCACCTCTGCCACCTGCAGGAGGAGGGCCCATTCTATAAAGGGCTCCTTGGAGGCGGACAACAGATCTGCAATCATGTTCTCCTTGCCTGGCAGGTGGATTGCCTGGAGTGTGACCTTCTTCGTCATGCACCAAGACAGAAGGGACTTGGCTAGGATCCAAAGACTCCTGGATCTCGTGCCTCCTGTCTGTTGATAAACGTGGTGTTGTCGGTGCGTATGAGAACCGCCTTGTTCTGTCCCCGTGGTAGAAATGAACAAGAACCCGCGTACTGCCTCTAGTTCCAACAGATTGATGTGCTGATCACACCAAGTGTCTGTCCAAAATCCCGCGACTTGAAACCACGCTTACATGCGCTCCTCACCCGTCAAAGACGATCGGTCGCCACTGACACTGAGAGTCTGAAGGGTGGAAAAATCACTCCATGTGACAGGTGAGAGTGGATGCACCACCACCAAATATGGGGACCACCGCCTGTGTACAGGGGACAAGGACACTGAGTTCTCTCCTGGATGGTATGAAATGATCCCAGTAGATGAAATTGTAGATCCGCATGTAAAACCTGCACATGGGGACTACATCTACTAGGCTGGCTAGGTATCCCAAGAATACCAGCCAAGCTCTCGCCCGCAATGCTGGTAGCAAGAGAAGGACGTTGGCTCCCGGCCCTCACGGCTAGTATCCACTCCTCCGTCGGTCGATACGATCTTGAGTAAAATACAGGACTGCTCCCAGAAAAGTGGGAGTCTGAGACGGAACTAGGTTGGACTTGGCGAGGTTGATTACCCACCTTAAGTCCTGTGCCACTCTTATGACCACGTTCGTGTGTTCCGCGACGGTGGCTGCATCCACTGCAACGATCAGCCAGTCGCCTAGGTACATAAAGATTCTGATGCCTTGCCTTCGTAGGAAGGCCACTAAAACTCTCGTTATCCAGGTGAAGACCCTGGGGCAGTCGATAGCCCAAAGGGTAACGCCTGAATGTGTACGAACTCCCGAATGGAAACGACAGAAAACGCCTGTGTTCCTCGAGCATTGGCACATGGAGAAATGCATCCGTGAGGTCAACGGAGGTGGCCCACAGGCCCCTCGTCAACTGAGGGAGGATGGAGTGAAGAGTCTCTATCTTGAACTCCAACGGACGAATGAACCTGTTGAGTGGTCTCAGATTGATTATCGGGTGCCACTTGTTCCCCTTCTTGGGGGCCAGGAAAAATGTGGACATTACGAGGTGTCTGGGAGGATTCGAAATGGGGGTGATGGCGTTCTTCATCAGCAGTTCCCCGATTTCTGTCCTCAACAACTCTGCGTGGTCGCTCAGACAAGGCATGGAGGTGGAGCAAAAGACTGCCCTGGGGCGGGGAGTCGTGAACTCTAGACAGTAACCCTGCCGAATGGTTTGTAGCAGCACCATTTGTCTGTGGTGACTCTCTCCCATGCCTCTGAAAATTTCCCAAAATGCCCCGACTGGAACGCCGTTCAACGGATGTGGGTCAAAAACGCTGTCCCTTGCCCTTCCCCTCCCTCGGGAGGAGGAGGTACCGCTCTGCGTGCAGAGGGGAAAGAGGTTTGACTGGTCCCTGCCACGCGTTCACTCTGCCGGTCCACGGCGTGACTCCTGGCGAGAGGAAGAAGCTGTAGAAGGCCTTATGACTGTGTCGGGTGACGACAGGTCTGTCATTGGTTAGACACACCTCGGCCTCGTCACGGGGCTAAGAGGCGGCGATGTGCGGAAAGAGAAGAAAAATACTTCGTCTTCGCTAACAGCTTTTATGTCTTCCAAGATCGTCCTGGCAGCCAACTAGGCGTGACAGAACATCTTTAAAGTGACCTACAAATAGGTGCGGGCCTTCTGTTGGTAACTGCCGAAGGTTCCCTGACTGGCGTCAGAGTCCAAGGAGAGGGAGAACATTTTCGCGCCTCTCCCGGACTACCTTTGCAGAGGCTCGGGCGAGTTGGTCTACTGTCGCGCGAGCAAATCCCAGAGTCCTTTAACAAAGGCAGGGTCCCAGAGTAACAAAGAAGGCCTGCTGGTAGATGCCTACGCAAAACTGAGTCTAAGCCCTCTGTCACCCATACAGCAAGGGTTTGGTATTTAAAACTCCCCCGTGCGGCCTGGTTGACAGCTGTTAGGAATCTTCCCTCTGCTGGACCGCAGGGTTAAGAAATTTCTTAGCCCTGGCCACAGAGCTGGACATCGCTGCGGTGCCGCTCGCCAGCTGGGGAGGAGCTTGCCACACTCTATCCGGGATCAGGGGTGTTTATGAGCGCCTGATAGGCAGCTGGTTGGACACGCGTGGCCTTATCAACTTCTTTGTTGTAGTTTGTCCAGCCCTTGTCCGGGGTCCTAGCCCAATGCCGAACCCTGGACACCAGGAAGGCATCAATGGGAAATTGCCTAGCCGTTGGCTTAGTATCCTTCGGAGCTGAGCTGAGCAGTCTATGCTGAGACTGTGGGCCAGCCTCTACAAGAGGTGCTTCTGTAATATCTAGCTTGATTCCCATTCTAGAAAGTCCATAAGCTGGGCAACCTGCTCCCCATTCTAAAAAGGGGCAGTCCACTGAGAGGAGGTGGCGGGAAGAGGACCGTCCGGTCCGGTAGGATACGGGGTCTTATCTAGTGCAATCTGCATCATTGATGCACTGGGGACGGCTTGAACTGGGGTAGGAGTTCAAAATGTCCAAAAATTGACTTCCTCTCCCAAGGGATAGATGTCGAGGGCATCCTCCTTTGAGACCTCAGGGTCAGAGGGATGCCATGCCGCAGCAGTGGCTGCTGCCGGGAGGCGAGGAGCAGGAGCAGTAGCCTCCGCTCCAGCGCCTGGGACACCAAAGTCTCAAGTGTTTTCTTGAGTGAGTCCTGGAAGGTGGGTTTCCCCTGCTTCGCTTCCCTACGCCTCCGCCTGATTCAGGGAGGATGAGGAAGAGAGGACTCAAGAGGCCTTCAGGGGTTAATCAGGAAAAAGCTAACACAGTAAACTACAAACACAGGCCTCCATGACTCAGTAATCTTATCGAGAAGGTGGCCATGGCGTAAGTAGAAACTCTGAGACTAATTGATTTATATCACCTCTTGGTGTCTATTTTCTGAAAAATAAATATATATATATATATATATGAATGCATACATATACAAATACACCAAGATGCCCCTACAACCCCAACCCTCAATCACGTATAGAGAGGCAAGCCACAGCAATTTAGTGCATCCAAAAAATAATTATCACAACATTTTTCTATCTGAAAAAATTTAAGAACCCGAAAAAGCATTAAACAAAAATTTTTTATTAGCGTAGGGGTAGTGTGGAAAACACAAACCACTGAGTAACTTGGTGTCTGTGGAGATAAAAGAAAAGATTAGATCTCCTGTAAAGACAACGTGGGAGAGACCCCTTCAAGGTCTCTCCAACGCCTCAAAATACAAGCTTGAAAATTAAAACTTTGTCTTAATTTTATGAAAAACGAAAACACGATATACACTGGTAATGTTAATTATAATATAGGCTCTATTGTAACAACTGTAGCTCCTTGGAGCTGTGAGAAGCCAACTCCTCCAACACTCTGTGGTGACGTCGACCCAATACGCATGCGCCAACATCCATTGAAGAAATTGGCCTAATGCATACGAGAACCTGTACTGAAGATATCGTAACATGTTAATACAATGCATAGTATAATGCTAGGCTCTCCTCATGGAAGGGTGGGGCCGAGGGTGAAAAACACTTAAGCCCAGGGGCAAGAGGTCCACTAGACAGGCACACGTGGTGCTCTAGGGCCTGACAACACCCGCCATGAGAGTGGGACACTCTCGAACTAGCCACCCGCTTTGTTCTGATGGAGCCAAAAACACTCTATCCTGAGTGTAGGCTACACAGGAAAGTCCTGTGAGTCGAACCGAAGAAAACCTGGGCCCAAGGCTACCTCGTCTTACCTAAGACGACTTGAAAAGGAAAACTGGATAAGAAAGAGCAACAGAAAAACCTGCCTTGTTAGAAATTGTTAGAAAAAGATTAAATTAACAAAAGAAAATTTGACCAGTTCCAGCGATGTTGCGCAAACAACGCGCTGAAAGAAAGTGAGGGTTAGTAGAGGTAATATGGAGGTCAGGACTGGGCTGGTAACTGCGTTTTTAAGGTCGGTTAGAGGTGCGTTAGAATCAGGTCATGTGACCAGATTGCATATTAATAGCATGGAAGGTAAGGTATAACTAGAAGTAAATTTAGACTACTTAAGTATCTGAACCTGACTGTGATAGTAAAGATGATGCGCTACCTGTATGGTCTCTCTGTCTGTCTGTCTGTGGGTGGCGTTAGTCCTTTATTATTCCAAGATATTAATGATCCAGTTCCACGAAGAATAATAACATTGATCAATGCTATGATTTCTCTCAAAGTTTTAAATTCGTCAGAGTTTATGATTACTAACAGCTGTAAGATCCACTTTTTATGATACATATCGGCAAACAGTTTAAGACAAAGATTTTCTCTGATGATTATGTCCTCAAGCAACAATCAACAAAAATCAAGTTGACTTTAATAAATATCCACGCACTGAATGAATGAAGGCAGGCAATTCTTGATGTAACAGAACACAGCACAGTTGATTGAAAGTTAATAAAACGTCAAAATATTATTGAAAACAGCTGTTTATATAGATAATTTGCAAGTTTTTTTTAAGAAATAGGCATAGCAGGTGTAGTCCCCTGATTAATGTTTTAATTTTAGAATATATTGTCATGTTTCAAATCGAGAAGATTGCATCAGATGAGCACAATATGAGATTATCTTATAATTTTCTCGAACTACGCCACTCAGTTATTGAACATAGTGTCAATGTGCAATTTTCGTCTCCCTCAGGAATATTGTTGATATGTTGTGAAAGATCGCAAGTAACAATGTGAATCTTTAGCATAACTGCTAAAAACAAACCTTACATAACAAAGTACAAAATTGATTTGCAGAACAACTACAATGTGTTTCCTTACTGTCACAAACGATCTTAAAAAGGATCTGGATACGACAAAATAACAACAACAAAATTAATGAAAAAGAAACACAAGCCACGATAACAAGCAATATTTATAAAATCTTTTTCACCACTGTTGTGCCCTCCTTCCAACAACTATAAACACTGCAAAAATAACATTTTGAACGTGAGCCCATTATTTCCTACCAACTCACTTACTTTGCATGTAAAGCTTCCCATTTCAGCACCTCATTCCAAGCCTGCTCGTTGTTTGCATTGTGAATTTTGATTATATTGTGCATATCATTTTGTTCAATGTCGCCCTCATTCCACCTCCACCCCTTCCGAAGCATAGCGTTCCCAGAACATTTGCTCTGATGGGTAGACCCACTTTTCCTCTTCTTTTCCTGCCTTGGGAATACTGGAAACTTGTCGATCCATGCTCAGGGCAAATGGCTGATCTGGGGCTGGGCGTTGATTTGGTGGAGGCATCTATAAATAAAAGGAGGAAAAAGGTATGTACATTCACTCAAAGGATTAGTTTTGTGGTTAGAAAAACCCATCTTGTATTGCAAAGGACAGAAAGCCAAACAGAACTATGAATAACTCTTGATACCTAAATACACTCTCCTTATAACACATATCATCTCTGTTACATATACCATCCTAATACACCTGCCATCTTCAATGTAAAAGCACAATCCTCCAATCCTGTCCACCTACAATCCTCCAACCCTGTCCACCTACCCTCCAGCCCTGTCCACCTACAATCCTCCAACCCTGTCCACCTACAATCCTCCAACCCTGTCCACCTACAATCCTCCAACCCCACCTGTCCACCTACAATCCTCCAACCCTGTCCACATACAATCCTCCAACCCTGTCCACCTACAATCCTCCAACCCTGTCCACCTACAACAACCCTGTCCACCTCAATCAACCCTGTCCACCTACAATCCTCAACCCTGTCCACCTACAATCCTCCAAGCCTGTCCACCTACAATCCTCCAACCCTGTCCACCTCCAACCTCCAACCCTGTCCACCTACAATCCTCAACCCTGTCCACCTCAATCAACCCTGTCCACCTACAATCCTCCAACCCTGTCCACCTCAATCCTCCAAACCCTGTCCACCTACCTGCATCCTCCAACCCTGTCCACCTACAATCCCCCAACCCTGTCCACCTACAATCCTTCACCTACATTATCCCATTCTCACCTTCTGCATCTACCTACCATCTACCCAATGTGCATTCACCTATCCTTCCCATTACTACCCTCTCTATCAATGTTTACTCATTTACCCTCTTTCTACTCTGTACCCATCACCCAAACTCCACTCAAACACCCAGCCCAATACCAACCCATCCTCCCCACCTCTGTTAATAACCCTTACTCTACCACATATCATCACCATTTTCAAAACACATTTTGTTGAGAATAAAATCCGAAACTTACCAAAGTCCTATAGGAGTAATCTTAGTATCATTTTCAATTACTCCAATATTTCTTTTACAAAACATAACTTTTTTTATAGGAGTCATATTACAGATTGTTGAGAAAAAGTAGTTTGAAAATGGCTAAAACTTAAAACTTGCTAAATAATTGACAAATTTTTGTTTGTTTTTATTGTCTTCTTTTAAGTCTTACAATAACTTCAAGAGTACATTTTTGCTCAAAATAAAACACGCAACTTCTAACATGATAGTCTTGGTTTCTGGTCCAATTTTTATAATCCCTACCAGCATTTTTTGTTCTGGAGAAACCTTTTCAAAATTTATAATTGCTGCCATTTTTAACTTTAATTTTTTTTTTTTTAAAAAACGTGTACCAAAACCATACATCACACATGCTTTGTTGAACTGCCTTTCAAAACTGTTTGCAATTTCCTTTCATTTGTTATATAAATAAAGGCATACCCCCTCTATTTGAATCCACTGCTACAATAATTTAATTTCACCATAGCATTTTCAATGATAACATACAGTATGTAGTGGATGTAAACACGACTAGCATGCGAGCGCGCACCAGGTTAGAGTCTTGCTGAGACTACTGCACTATAATTTTTCTGCTGCTGTTTTTAAGTTATTTGACTAAAATCATTTTAGTGTTGTTTCATCTTTCCCTTCTTGCTAAAAATCGTAGATTAGTATCATTGGAAAAATTTTTTATAAAGAATCAAAATATGTAACACAAATCTCCGTTTTCAACATTCAAAAGAAATTATTTTCATGCAAAGATTGACCCATTTGTTGACCAAATTCAGCCAAAAAGAACTTAACTTCCATATTTTTGTCCAATTTTTCCTAATATGGTTTCATTACTCAAAGGATCAATATCTTAGCTTCCATTCAAACCAAAAACTTGTAATGAAAGAAAATAAAAAAACTTGTCAAAAATGACATATTAATTTTTTTTTTTTACGAAAATTGGGCTCGTATTTTTCAAACCCCTGGTCAAGTAAGGGTTAAAGGTCTATTGGTGTCTAGAGTTAAACAGCCTATCAAAAAAAAGTTTTACTTTAGGTAGAACAACAAGGCTTTCTTATTTTGAGTTGGTGACAGCTATGAATGACAGCAGCTATGACAGCTATGAGCTATGACAGCTATGTATGACAGCTATGTATGACAGCTAGCTATGTATGCCAGCTATGTATAACAGCTATGTATAACATCTATGTATGACAGCTATGTATGACAGCTATAAATGACAGCTATGTATGCCAGCTATGTATGCCAGCTATGTATGCCAGCTATGTATGCCAGCTATGTATGCCAGCTATGTATGACAGCTATGTATGCCAGCTATGTATGCCAGCTATGTATGACAGCTATGTATGACAGCTGACAGCTATGTATGACAGCTATGTAAGACAGCCAGCTATGTATGTACAGCTATGTATGCCAGCTATGACCAGCTATGTATGCCAGCTATGTATGACAGCTAGCAGCTATGTATGACAGCTATGTATGACAGCTATGTATGACAGCTATGATGACAACTTAAGAAATTTTCAGTACATGCTGATATTTTGTTGTATGACTGAGAGGATAGTTTAAATTTCAGAACTTGCTTGGAGGTATGGCAAAGGCTCAACATTGTTAGGTCATAAATTGCTGTATCCTTCAATGAAAACACTTCAAAACAAATTGATTTAAGAAAATCCCATGTAAAGTGCCAGAAATTAGCACAATTTGCATATTGAACCTAAAAGTTAAAAGATGCAAAAGGGACAGTTTTAATCAGTTTGACAATTTTAATACATTTAATAATACATTAGCTAGTGTTACCTTTACACATCCATAGACCTTTTCAAGTGTGATGGACATATTAGATCCTAATCTGAAATTGTGTACAGTTATCACAATCCAACTGTAAGTTTGGGGTGGAAGCTATCCAGAAAGGCATAGGAAGGTGGAAAGACAAAAGATGACAAGGAGGAGAATGTGAAGAAGGAAAGAGACAGAGCAGCCTGGTGGAGAAGGAAAGAGACAGAGCAGCCTGGTGGAGAAGGAAAGAGACAGAGCAGCCTGGTGGAGAAGAAAAGAGACAGAGCAGCCTGCTGGAGAAGGAAAGAGACAGAGCAGCCTGGTAGAAGGAAAGAAAGAGACAGAGCAGCCTGGTGGAGAAGGAAAGAGACAGAGCAGCCTGGTGGAGAAGGAAAGAGACAGAGCAGCCTGGTGGAGAAGGAAAGAGACAGAGCAGCCTGGTGGAGAAGGAGAGAGACAGAGCAGCCTGGTGGAGAAGGAAAGAGACAGAGCAGCCTGGTGGAGAAGGAAAGAGACAGAGCAGCCTGGTGGAGAAGGAAAGAGACAGAGCAGCCTGATGGAGAAGGAAAGAGACAGAGCAGCAGAAGGAAAGAGACAGCAGCCTGGTGGAGAAGGAAAGAGACAGAGCAGCCTGGTGGAGAAGGAAAGAGACAGAGCAGCCTGGTGGAGCAGCCTGGTGGAGAAGGAAAGAGACAGAGCAGCCTGGTGGAGAAGGAAAGAGACAGAGCAGCCTGGTGGAGAAGGAAAGAGACAGAGCAGCCTGGTGGAGAAGGAAAGAGACAGAGCAGCCTGGTGGAGAAGGAAAGAGACAGAGCAGCCTGGTGGAGAAGGAAAGAGACAGAGCAGCCTGGTGGAGAAGGAAAGAGACAGAGCAGCCTGGTGGAGAAGGAAAGAGACAGAGCAGCCTGGTGGAGAAGGAAAGAGACAGAGCAGCCTGGTGGAGAAGGAAAGAGACAGAGCAGCCTGGTGGAGAAGGAAAGAGACAGAGCAGCCTGGTGGAGAAGGAAAGAGACAGAGCAGCCTGGTGGAGAAGGAAAGAGACAGAGCAGCCTGGTGGAGAAGGAAAGAGACAGAGCAGCCTGGTGGAGAAGGGTGGAGAGACAGAGCAGCCTGGTAAAGAAGGAGACAGAGCAGCCTGGTGGAGAAGGAAAGAGACAGAGCAGCCTGGTGGAGAAGGAAAGAGACAGAGCAGCCTGGTGGAGAAGGAAAGAGACAGAGCAGCCTGGTGGAGAAGGAAAGAGACAGAGCAGCCTGGTGGAGAAGGAAAGAGACAGAGCAGCCTGGTGGAGAAGGAAAGAGACAGAGCAGCCTGGTGGAGAAGGAAAGAGACAGAGCAGCCTGGTGGAGAAGAAAGAAGAGCAGCCTGTGGAGACAGAGCAGCCTGGTGGAGAAGGAAAGAGACAGAGCAGCCTGGTGGAGAAGGAAAGACAGAGCAGCAGAGCAGCCTGGTGGAGAAGGAAAGAGACAGAGCAGCCTGGTGGAGAAGGAAAGAGACAGAGCAGCCTGGTGGAGAAGGAAAGAGACAGAGCAGCCTGGTGGAGAAGGAAAGAGACAGAGCAGCCTGGTGGAGAAGGAAAGAGACAGAGCAGCCTGGTGGAGAAGGAAAGAGACAGAGCAGCCTGGTGGAGAAGGAAAGAGACAGAGCAGCCTGGTGGAAAAAGACAGAGCAGCCTGGTGGAGAAGGAAAGAGACAGAGCAGCCTGGTGGAGAAGGAAAGAGACAGAGCAGCCTGGTGGAGAAGGAAAGAGACAGAGCAGCCTGGTGGAGAAGGAAAGAGACAGAGCAGCCTGGTGGAGAAGGAAAGAGACAGAGCAGCCTGGTGGAGAAGGAAAGAGACAGAGCAGCCTGGTGGAGAAGGAAAGAGACAGAGCAGCCTGGTGGAGAAGGAAAGAGACAGAGCAGCCTGGTGGAGAAGGAAAGAGACAGAGCAGCCTGGTGGAGAAGGAAAGAGACAGAGCAGCCTGGTGGAGAAGGAAAGAGACAGAGCAGCCTGGTGGAGAAGGAAAGAGACAGAGCAGCCTGGTGGAGAAGGAAAGAGACAGAGCAGCCTGGTGGAGAAGGAAAGAGACAGAGCAGCCTGGTGGAGAAGGAAAGACACAGAGCAGCCTGGTGGAGAAGGAAAGAGACAGAGCAGCCTGGTGGAGAAGGAAAGAGACAGAGCAGCCTGGTGGAGAAGGAAAGAGACAGAGCAGCCTGGTGGAGAAGGAAAGAGACAGAGCAGCCTGGTGGAGAAGGAAAGAGACAGAGCAGCCTGGTGGAGAAGGAAAGAGACAGAGCAGCCTGGTGGAGAAGGAAAGAGACAGAGCAGCCTGGTGGAGAAGGAAAGAGACAGAGCAGCCTGGTGGAGAAGGAAAGAGACAGAGCAGCCTGGTGGAGAAGGAAAGAGACAGAGCAGCCTGGTGGAGAAGGAAAGAGACAGAGCAGCCTGGTGGAGAAGGAAAGAGACAGAGCAGCCTGGTGGAGAAGGAAAAGAGACAGAGCAGCCTGGTGGAGAAGGAAAGAGACAGAGCAGCCTGGTAGAGAAGGAAAGAGACAGAGCAGCCTGGTGGAGAAGGAAGAGACAGAGCAGCCTGGTAGAGAAGCAGAGCAGCCTGGTGGAGAAGGAAAGAGACAGAGCAGCCTGGTGGAGAAGAAAAGAGACAGAGCAGCCTGGTGGAGAAGGAAAGAGACAGAGCAGCCTGGTGGAGAAGGAAAGAGACAGAGCAGCCTGGTAGAAAAGGAAAGAGACAGAGCAGCCTGGTAGAGAAGAAAAGAGACAGAGCAGCCTGGTAGAGAAGGAAAGAGACAGAGCAGCCTGGTGGAGAAGGAAAGAGACAGAGCAGCCTGGTAGAGAAAGGAAAGAGACAGAGCAGCCTGGTGGAGAAGGAAAGAGACAGAGCAGCCTGGTGGAGAAGGAAAGAGACAGAGCAGCCTGGTGGATATCATGGACAGATGTATTAGAAGGAGAGCAGATGATAAAAGTGGATGAGGAGTTGATCTTAGGCACCTTCTGATGCAAAAGAATTAAGGTCAAACTTAATGTAACATCACATCCACAGAAGAATACTTACCATGTTTCTGGGATCTATGTCATCCGATTTATCTGGCAGCATAACGACCTCAGGTTGGGCCACTCCGGCATCTGACATCGGGCACCCACTCACAACATATTCTGATGTTGACTGGAAAAAATAAAAAAACTGTAAAACATTGCTCAATTGTAAAATGTAAGATATAGATATACTGTATATGTATATAGATATACTGTATATGTATATAGATATACTGTATATGTATATACTGTATATGTATATAGATATACTGTATATGTATATAGATATACTGTATATGTATATAGATATACTGTATATGTATATAATATACTACACACAAAATTCTTTTAAAATGTCTCATGTCCCATTAAGACGAGGGAATAGAAATGTCATAAATGTTCAAACCAGAACGTTTCCATTTTCTTCTCATTTCAATCAGGCAAATAATAGTAAGGATTATGTGCCATCAAGCATGGGGTGTTTTATACTGTAAACCTTTTAGGGCCATCAACATCCTTGAATGGTAACAAACCAAAACAAACAATAGCAATACCTAGAAGATATTAAAAGAATTATAATAATGGGAACAAATCCCAGCCATTTCCCAGGGAAACTGGTTACAAAAAAGTAGACCATTTTAGAGTTTGCTTTTTATTTTCCGACCTAATTATTCAAGAAAATATGTTGATTTGTGATGTCATCAGTTTAATCAGTCTCCAGTCCAATCCTTCCAACCATTTTGTAGTGATAGTTAATAGGAGCACAGCTGCATATAACTGAACATTTGGTCATTTTGGTCATTGAACATTTGGTCAACATTTAAACAATCAGCCTATTGATGGGAAAAATAATAACTGATATTAAAAGATATCAATGGCTGGCTTTGAGAGCAGAACTTATGGAATTGTTGAAAGATCTTGATGTTGAATTAATCTGCATATTATCAAAACATCTGTGGTACTTTAAACACCACACCACTTTGAGAAATCAAGTACAAGTACTGTAAACAGTAAACAGAATTTAAAGACAATTTCTTTTGCTTACAATTTAATGTTCTTTTAAATGTAAAGTGTGGATAGATTTGAGAGATACTGTACTGTACCAATAGAACTTTCAAGATTACATATAATGCACTTGGCATTTGTACGACGACACCTCTACACCACCGGACAAGGTGAGTCATTGCACCAAAGTGGTTGACCAAAACATGTACATTGATGCACCCTTCAGTCACTTAGGTGACTGACATTTCTTCTGAAATGACACACCCCAAATCACTCACTGCTGTACAAAGTCAATAGGTCTGGAAGTAAATTGAATCACCCCAGAGTTACTCTGACGACTGGCAATTTGGTATAATGACGCACATGTGAGTCACTTTTTCAGATGTCAATAGGGGTAGTAGGGGTGAGTCACAAAACATGATACTGAAGAAATCTAGTGTTCTACAAATAGGACTTTCTGCAAAAGAACGCCATACTTTATCTTGACCTTTCAGTGTTTGACCAAAAGAATCATTGAATAACGCCATACACTATCTTGACCTTTCAGTGTTTGACCTTCTCAGTGTTTATAACATTACAGTATTACTGACTGATATTTTAGATCTAACATTTTACTTGCTGGTAGGAGAAGCAGACCTTTTTGAGGAAATGCCTTTAACCATATTGGTATAATTTTTTCTGCTGGTAAGAGCATACACATTAATGTTGGTAAGAGCATACACCTTAATGACATTATATAACGAAGGTACACATACTGGTCAGTAGTTTGCTTTGTTTATATTCGTATATTTTGTTAGTAGTAAAAACATTTAGTCTCCTTTAAATTTGGTATCTCAATGATAATTCTTATTCTATATCCTAATTCTCAGCAATTAAGTTTACACTTGAAAAGCTTTAAGGACATGTAGTCATTTCTATATTAGATGAAAGAGTATTACAATCTGAGCAGATCAGTTTTTGAATTGTGAAAATAGAACTTTCAGTTTTTGGGTTATAGCTGATCAAATTTTCCATGCAAAATTTGTGATGTATGACTGCCTGAAATCTTTATATAATTCTTTAAATTTTATTTCCTAAATCTATGTCACTGTAAATGATGGCAAAGTCTAATCCTGCTATAATTTTATGGAGGAAGAAGAAGAAAGGGTGGGGGAAGGGGGAAGGGGGCATGGCAAAGATTTAAAAGTTCTGGTCAGAATTTGGTGCACCACTTTAAAGAAATATTAGACATTGAAAAAAAACAAGAGATTAATACAAGAAAATACCAAGGTCGCCCTGTAATACATCTCAAAATATGCATGAAATTTGCAAATTGAAGACTGAAATTAAAAAGGTGGTAAAATGGTCAATATTTAAATAGTTTTGATTTCAAGGTTGGTTTCATTTGCGTCGAAATGATTAGTGTGTGTGTGTGTGGAAAGACTACAGTAGGTCTACTGTCTATTAATGCATTTTAATAAAAATTATTTAAAATTGTTTATTATTTGAATTGTTTCTTCAAACTTTGTTCAGGTGGTGAAATATATAGCGATTACCTTATCACATTCAGTTTTACCAACTTACCTTCTAATCAAATAATTTTCAAGCCACAATATTACAGAAAATTATTAGAACTCCTGAACCAAATAACATTTTTGAGTGCTTTCTCTACCATTTTGATTCTTTAAGTCCTCTTTTATACAGGGATCAATAAATCAACAACAAAAATGTTTGTCTACACGCAATGCAAACTTTGCTCAAAACTCAAGTTGTCAAGTCAGTGGTGGCGAAGGAAAATAATATTGGGGGCCCACTGAACAGGCGTAAATCCATTTTTGTTTTTAATTGTGGGGATGATTTTTAAGATTTGTCTGTTAAGGTGACACTGAAGGTGTTCTTTTCAGGGCCTGCTAAAGCCTAAGGGCTCCCTGGTGGGGTCCAGGGCAAAACCCTGGTAAAGGTCCAAGCTCTCACAACATGGACATTTGAAGGGCACAAAAGTACATACGTCTACAACGCATAGGAAGAAGGTATATTATACATGTCAAAGTTGATGTCAAAGAGAGCTATAATACACAATATACAAAAACAAAATCATGCATGTGGAAATATGTTTTATTGTTCACGTTTCTGTGCATGGATATAGGTCTATGGTCACTCTTTGAAAAATATGTGTAGTGTTAAAAAAATGTTTGATAACTTCCAATGCTCCCTTCACTTAGTCATTAATCTCAAGTTTTCATCCGTCAATAGTGCCAACATTTAATAAAGCCCACTAATAACGTGTTAGAATTAGGCCAGGGAGGCGAGTTGTCATTGATCAGACGTAATGCAAGTAATTATCACCATATGAATGGACATTTTCCATTCTAGTCTTTTGTTTTGTATAATTGAAGAATATTGTAATTGTGGATTGCATGATCTAAGCTATCATATAAAGAGAACGTATGAATTAAATCTCAGGGGTGATTAAAAATATAAATTACAAATGATTATTGGGGTTCCGGTCCCCCCTCCCCCTCTTAAAATTATTGAGGGGCCAGGGGCTTCCGCCGCCTATGCAAGTAAATATCATGGTTGCTCAGATAAGATTTTTGGTTGTCCCGAAAAGCCAGATCGTCCCTGACATATGATTTGACGAACCCTGCTATTATATAAAATCATGACCACAGAATTAATTTAGCCACATACCTCACCAACACAGACTCACCTTCTCTGTTGTAGCTCCGCTCTTGGCATGCATAGGGCATTCAGGTGGAGGTGTGGCCTTCGATGAGGAGACATTTTCAACATGAGCATCCAGGGTGACACCCCTGGGGTCTGTATCTCGCGGCGCTGACGTAGAAGCCCCCATCAGTCTTCAATTAAGTCACACTGATGACAATAAATATAAAAATTCAAAATCAAAATTTTAACCTTGATTCCTTCCATATATACATTGTAATTGCTGTGCACATTATATTTAAGAGGTTTGTTTGTTTGATGAGGTCTTAAAACGACACCATGACAACGAGGGTCAAATTGTGCCTGAGAGGTTAGATGATTAAAGAGGTAGGAAGGAAAGAAAACAGGGGAGAATGAGAAAAAATTCAAGAACAAAAGTCAGAAAGCTGTGATCGAGAGAGGAGGTACATGGGTGAAACAAAAACAAAGTGGGGAGGGGTGGAAGAGGAGAATTAAATATGGCTGTAGAGGGAAGCATGATGAAAGAAGGAGATAACTTTATCTGGAGGATTTTTCTGGAAGAACTCAGCAATTGAGTTGTGGGGAGCGAGGGAAGCTCTGGGAAGGTTGTACAGGGGCAAGCAAGGAGAACGTTATGGATAGTGAGGATGCAGTGGCAATTGTTACAGAGGGGTTGGGAGGAACCAATAAGGAGGTGGGAGTGAGTGAGGTGGGTGTGACCAATCCTAAGACAGGTAATATAAACGTTGTCGATACGAGAGAGGTTGTTGATGGTGGATTTGATCGAATTGTGGGCTGGATGACATGGAGTTTGTTATCAATTTGGAAATTCCATGAGGTTTGCCAGCGGTCATGAACAAGAGAAGCAATAACCTGTTTAATGTCAGAGAGGGTTTTGGGAAAAGGGGTAGGGAGGAGGTTGAGGGCAAGCTTAGCGGCTGCATCAGCCCTGTCATTGCCAGGGATGCCAACATGGCTGGGTATCCAGAAGAAAAGAACTATTTTCCTGCAGAGGGTGGGAGAAAAGAGTTTCCTGAGGAGGAGGTGGCATGTGAGATTATCCCATTTCAGATTGAGTAATGAAGTAAGAACAGCCTTTGAGTCGAAGAAAATGGCAAAGTGGCTGAGAGGAGAGTACTCAATAAAGTTGAGGGCGAGGAGAATGGCCTTAGCCTTGGCTGAAAAGATGGATGAGTAGTCAGGAAGTCTGCTACTGAGGGTGATGTCTTGGATGATGGCAGCAGCAGCTGTCTTGTTGCCTTCCTTGGAGCCATAAAATGAATTCTCCATTCATCTAATCTTTGTGCCACTTACCACATTCAAGTATGAGTTGCAGGCAACCACACTTGAAATGGCAACCATAGAGGTCGTTAGTTTTAGGCTGCATGGAAAAGCCTCAACCTCTTACTTTAAAACTCCCCAACCCCTAGTCATGAAACACTTAATGATTGCAAGATAAATTTAACAATCCATTCCTGCATAAAAAATAATAAAAAATATTACTCTTTGGGTGCAAAATCAGGGAAAATTAAGACATCTTTTATGGCCTTAAAATAAAATTCCATTTATTTGTTATCACAAAAAAAAAAAAGGTTAATGCACACTTTTAACATATGATTTAAAAAAATCTGAAATTTGGGGTGAAAATACCTTTCCAAAAATGTGTTGGCGTTACGATATTTAGTCATTTATTAAATACTTACCTCGATGAATTCGACAGTGGATGCAAACAAACAGTTGTTTTAAGTCTAATGTGGCTTTTAGAATAGCTTCATACTTTCCTTAATTTTGCACCGAGAAAGGTTTTTAACATTTTTGCAGGGAATGGATAATATTTTATTAATGAATTCATCTTACAATTTTTAAGAATTTCATGATAGGGATAAAAGAGATTTTAAATGAGAATCAAAATTCAACACAATTTGAGATTTTTCCTATGCAGCCTAACACTAATGACTCCATGGTTACCATTTTCAAATGTGGCCTACTGTATATTTTAGATGTTTGACCATAAAATGAGTTCTGCAGTCTTTCTGGTTCAGGAAGAATCTTGATAATACAGTACTGGTATCTTGGCTTACTTTGTGAATACCACTCAACTAAATAAATTATAACTCCTCGGATTTACCACATTCAATTATGAGTTGAATAAGGTCGGTGTCGAGGCAACTTAAGCTAAATTGCACTAAAATCTATTAAAACCATTTGGCAAAAGATTGCATCAAAATCAGTCAAACATTGACCATTGAAAATAATTGGCATATTTTATGCAATTCTTGATGCATTCGAGGAGGACGAATGCATCACCTCAAGTGGTGTTTTCTTTTAAGAGTCCTTTGTTTTTGAAATGTCTATCAAATTGGTTATTGAAGTCGTATACAGTGGTACTGTAAGACTTGTTTAAGTGGCTTGCAATTAATGGGGGCCCAAAGTTTGTGCACCCCAATAATTCTACTTAGCCAATACATACCATCAAAGATTAAAACTCATGATTCCACCAGAGTTGGGGCTTTCTTCTCTTTTAACGTTTACTGACTATATTTTCAAGGAATAAATAAGCACTTTAAAAATTTATATTTTTCAAATGATTGCTTCCTTTGTTTTCGTTCAAGCCTGCACACTTTAATAATACTGGCACAGTTATTGAAAGTTACATAGGCCCGACTGTATGTTCATCATAGGTGCACAAACTTCCAGGTTTCCACAGATTAAAAAAAAATAATAATAAATTGATAGAAAATAATAAAAAAAATTGAAGAATTTATCATGGATATGAAAAGGAGAAATGAAAGAATTTATTTATATTTTTAACAAAAAACATTTTTTTATTTTTATTTCAAAGGTCACACCTGAATTGGCAACTATTGGGGTTCATTAGTGTTAGGCTGCATAAGAAAAACCTTAAATGTTGGTGATTTTTTTATTCTAATTTAAAAACTTCCATTTGTTTGTAACCTCTATCAAATTCATTGAGAAAACTAATTAATAAATGACTAAATAACAGTCGATATATTTTTGTGGAAGGGTATTTTGATCCCTAAATTGAGATAACTAATCAATAAATGACTAAAAACAGTTGATATTTTTTGTGGAAGGGTATTTTGATCCCTAATCTAAGATTTGTTCATGATCAATTGTAATTTGTTTGATTTTTAAGGCACATGAGTGTCCACAAAAGTGTCTAAACTTCCTCAGATTTTGCACCTTATGAGGAAAGTTTTTGAATATTTTTTGTTTTGCAGAGAATGACTGGATTGTTAGGCAATTTATCTTGCAATTTTCATGAGTTTCATACATGCCCAGAGATGCAAGAGTTAAATTTGTTTATTTCTTCAACACTCTCAACCCCTGGTCGTGAAACTCTTTAAAGGATTAGTTCAGGAGTCAAGCATGTCCATCTTATATGAGAGACTTCAAAAGAAACAAACTGGTGAAGAAAGCATTTTTAAGTTTAAAACTCTGTGTAGAAATGACTGGTGTAGTAAGTCTACTATGAAGTGTTGGCATCTTCATCCTCACATTCTTAACAATTGTAAATGTATTTGAAGAAATTTTATTTAAATTTCTACTCAGACTTTCTTCTAGTGGTATAATATAAATACTCTTCCTAGATTCAGTTTTACTACTTTTTTGACATATCCCATTCTTTTTAAAGCCACAAAATCGGCAGAACAAAATATGATAAAATACATACAGACTTTAAGGAATCTGAGGCTATGACATCACAACTAGTCCAATTTCAGTCGTTTCTACACAAGTGATACCAAACTTTAAACTTTGATATCTCCTAACACAAAAAGATTTATTGAATGCTTTCTTCACTACTTCGATTCGTTTGAAGTCCTCTTTCACATAAGATAGACTTGCTTGACCTCTGAACTAACCCTTTAAAGAGGCTAAGTCATCACAATGTTTAGAATTCCATTAAAATTGTTTGATTGGATGATATCTCAACCAATTGCTGCACGATTCATTGGTGCTTATTTCCAGGCATTTGTTTACTGAAAACTTGAAGGTCAATACATTTAAATAATATAATAGCCCAGTTGGTTTAGGGTGATGGTTTTTGTTCTTTTCAAACCAACAGTTGTGAGTTCGAGCCCGGTAGAATCAGTTATTTCAATTTTCATCTAGTGACCACTATTGTAAATTATGATACTAATATTTCACTTTCGCTTTTTTTTTTCTGACAAACATGTTGAGAAAAAAACATTATTGTAATGTAATACAATGTGCATAAAACTTCACACAAAAACGTGCCACAGATAACACATGGATATCGCGTTCCACAACTGAAAGTAACATAAATGTTCCCATCCTGTTCTCATTATACAATTTTACTGAGACAAGCCATACTCTTTAATTATTGCAAGGAAAATTCCTTTCAAATATATTCCCATAAAAAAGTTCAAATATTTTTCTCCATATGAGCAAAAAGGGGTAATTTAACCTTCTTTGAAAGCCATGCTAGAACTGGTGTTTGTTTAACACCTTCAAAAGTATTGAAATAACTAATTAATAATTGACAAAATCAGTCAATCAATAATTGGCAAAATCTGGCAAAATATTTATGAAATGGTATTTTTACTCCAAATTTAAGCTTTGATCATGTAAATATTTTGATTTTACTTACTTTTTAATGCTAATAAAAACAACTGGAATTTCATTTTTAAGGTACATGGGAGTCTCAAAGTTTTGAGGCCTTAAAATAAAATTCCAGTCATTTTTTTTTTTTATAACTAAAATTTATCTGATCATGAACAAATCTGATCATGGTTATCTCAATTAATTTGATAGATGCTGCAAACAAACAGAAAGTCTAACATGGCTTTCAAAATAGCTTCATATTTCCCCAATTTTGCATCTTTTTCATTTTTTGCAGGGAATGGATTGTTAAGAATTTATCTTGCCATTTCTTAGAGTTTCATGACCAGAGATGCAAGAGTTTTAAAATAAGAATCAAAATTTAACAAAAATGAGATTTTCCTATGCAGCCTAACACTAATGACCCATTTCAAGTGTGGCCAAAAAGGAGAAAGAATGAGATATCTCATCCTGATCAATTCAAGTTTTGTATTCTTTGCCAGACCCTTAGCTTTGCTGTTTTACAAGGGCAGCCCACCCTTCCCCACCCCTGGGTCCAACCTGCCCCTGGGGTCTGCCCTACCCCCTATGAGAACAATTATATACATCTTCTTTTTTTTTAAGTTAATAATCTTAATAAACCTCAAAAATGAATACAGAACACAGAATGATAGCATAGTAAGCAATTGTCTTGTTTGTAAAGGGCCCCTGGACTCCATGCCGAAAAGACGCAGCACTTCGCGCTCATTAATGTGCCCTCAACAAGTCTAGCACCCTGTTCCTATTTAAATCAAGCTAGAGTCGTTTGCCATGGTTGCAATCAAATTCTAACAGTAACACTGTATGTCAGTAACAGGAATAAACCTTTCCATCATCTTCAGAGACTTGGAGATAAATTTGAAGTAATAGGGTCCTAAACACTTTCTAGCAGGACAAGCAGAGCAATTTTTGAAGTGGGGAGGGGGTCTGAGGTAATTGGTGAAAATTAAAGGCGACATCACATTCATATTTGATCCTGTACACCAACTCCTATCGCTTGACAATTTTGATCATTTTGGGGCAATTTTAAGGAAAAGGTCAACTTTCACAAAATTATATTTAAATTATTTTTTGTATTAATTTTCTATAATTTTCGGAAAATTTATTGACAGTTTTTAAATAATGTTACCAAATTTTTCTTCAAATTTACCTTAATTTTTGCAAATCGTTTTTGATTTTCAAGTAATTTCATTCATTTTTGGCCACTTTCCTTTTAACTTCAGAGAACTGTTTGTCAACTGTAGGGATTTTTTTCTTCATTTTTTGCAATTTTCAGGAAATTTCCATCATTTTTAGGCAAATTTCTTTGAATTTGAGGAAATTTTTGTCAATTTTTGAAAAATTTGTTAACAAATTACATTCATATAAATTTACCAAATTTTTCTTTCAATTTTATGTTAATAATTTTCCAATTTAAACTCCCAACCTAAAACGAAAGGTGCTATCCTCTAAGGTCATTTTTTTTTTTTTTTGAAATATATATGGTTGACCAACCCCCTTCCCCCTTTCTGCTCCCTCCTCTAAAATGGGTAATTTCAAAAATACTGGCTATGCCAGTGCTAGGTCCTAACTGATATCTGCCCAGATTTTTAACACATTTTCAACCAATTTAAGTATTCAGTCATCCAGGCATTTTATCGAAGTTATTTTTTCACGCACACTAACTAACCAATATGGCTTTCTGATTTTGTTATAATTTACACTGTTATTTTCTTTTAATCAAGAGAATCAAATATTTTAAAAACTTTGGCATATGTTGATCTTCCATATTCTTTATAATATCAAGTCAATTTGTAATCCATAGGCAGCAGGTAAATAAAGAATATCATTGCCTAGTAGATATGATCGCTAATACATAACCTCTCCTACAGTACAGTGGTCACAAAGAACATGAAAATTAGCACTGGCACCCTCAATTTTTCCCAAATGTAACCATACACTGTATGATACAGACATAAACCTAAGAAACTTATTTCAACTTACGTTTTGATAGATTTTTTCAATTCTTTGTATAAAAGGGTAAAAGTAGTCAAATATAAAAAGAAATCAAGTGTTTTGTACAAAGGATAATAGCATTCCATTTAATGTTGCAAACGCATGCATACAACTTGAAAAAGAGAGGGGCCAAAACGGACGCAGATACAACAAAAATCACACTGCGTGTCCATAACAAGATGCGACAATTGCATACTATTATAAATGTTCAAATTTGACTACCTCAACGCCCTTGTTCTTTTATACATGTTGTACCAACATAAGTGACATGCATGTAGGATACACAAGGGTATGTTCATATGCTCAAGGCTGCACAGGGGATACAGATACAAATGTCAATAATTTTGTTATCACCTATGGGTTTAATGCTTACGTATGCTACATTTTTGTCAACATGCTCGCTAAAAATGTGCTAAAAAAATACAATTGAACAACAAATTTGTAGGCTATGCTTTTAGGATGAAATTCAATTATTATGATATTCACAATATGAAAAACAAATTCAAGTTTCCGTGTTCTGATTTTCAGGTTAAAACATTGAAGTCTTCATATCTAAAATCAATTTGCCCTAAATTTCTGGGCAACTTTTTTTAAACAAACGTTGAGAAGTGTGTAAATGGATATAATGGAGGCCTAGGCCTAATCGTTCAGATTCAGAGCGTAGGGTTTGAGTAGGCCTATGACAGTTCGTACCTAACGTTGGGCATCCTTGCCCAACCAAAGTTGGTTGCAGGGTTTGTTTTCATCAACAATAAGGCCTATGCGCACACACAGTGACGACAGACAGAATACTCGAATAGAAATTGTTACATGTACATAACTAATTTAACGTTACAACTTACAAGTTTTAACTTACATTAGGCCCCTACGTTAGGCCTATTACATTTGCAATTTCACTTTGCAGTAGGCTACACAAGTTATACACTACTAGGGCCTAGTACACTACACTGTACACTCTATTGACGTTTAGTATATGGCCTGATGTTAAAACACACTGCACGTCGGACTAGCAAAAAATGGTCTAGGCTAGGCCTAACTCCCCAAGTTCTAAGCCTACCGGTGCATTAAAAAAGGCTCTCGGTGCGACGAAAATTCGCTGTCTTCTACTTTTCCCAAAAGTTGAACGGTTCTATAATTCTGGATGAAACACATCAGCTGTTGAAAAATAAAATTAATCATTTCCAACACTCATGGTCGATCATAATTCGCACGTTTCGTCAATGGTAAATTCCAAAAGTTACGCAATATAAAGTCGAATTGAAGTTAGCTGACAGTTGTTGTTCAGTAAGTCATAACATTTTCGAGAATACAAAAACCTCGGGCAGACGGGAAACATGACTCCAAAACCGCACTTCGTTATTCGTTAAGTTAATTTTCGCTAACGATTTTTATTTCATTCTTAGAAAACGTAGACTCAGACTCTCAGTGGCGGAATGGGATCTTGGTTCCTGACGGAACTTAAGATTTGTTCTACTACTAACGTTAGTATGTTCCGGGTCCGGCCAGAACTCAAGGTTCTTGAGGTTGTAAAATAAATTTTGGCCGCAGCCTTTATTTCCTAGGAAATATGGCCCCCCCCCCCCTCCTTGTAAATTTGGTCCCCATCATGGTAAAAACGGTCTGCTAGGAAATTTGGTCCCCGGTCCCTCTTTACTAGAAAATTTGTTCCCTCCCCACCCCCCCCCAGACTATAAAGCCGTAGCCATCCAGTAGATTTGGTTCCTCCATCATAAAAAAACAGTCCGCGCTCATCAATATAGGACGCAATTTCATAGGCTACAACTTTGATGACCGACGATGACGCGAGGTGTTTTGAAAACAAACAAAAACGGATTTTCAGAGCTTTAGTTTTAATCGTCTACATTTGCTTCAATCCTGAGGTGAGAAAACAAGAAAGTTATAATGAGAGTTGTGTCGATGTTATTGTCATACCTTAAAAATCCAGATTTGGAAGTTGGAATTGTCTAGTTGTAGGAGTTTGCTTAATTACGCAACATGGGTTATCAAATTATATTGTGATTACTTTTCAAGTCTTTACTGCTGACCTCTTTGCGTAATGGTGTTGCCTAATTATATCTATGGATTAATTTCTTGTAAGAAAAAAAAAAAAAAAAAACCAGCACATTGTTTGTGGTCAAATTCTACGAGTACAGCGGCGCTTGTATTCCGTACATAAACATATCAATTTCGGTTTTAGCTTATCACTTCAGTACACAAAATTAATTGAAGGACAACTTAAATGTAAACACACCAGTAAAAGCAGTCCGGGGGGACCAGTTCACTAGACATTCCTTAGAAAACAAGTTAAGACCTGGGGGCCCAAATTTACGGGGTACAGATTTTACTATCACACCGGAACAGGAGCTTCACAATGTTTTTGTTATGATATATTCTCCACAACAGCATATCAATGCTCATCATGGCCATTTAAAATAAATTTGGAGTGTGTGTGTGGGGTTAGGAAGGGGGGAAGGAGGGGTTGGTGGATGGGAAATATGCAGAAGAAACCTGTCATCTCCATATAATTGATAAAGTTAACGGCGTAGGAAGATAATTGATATGGGCGGGGTGAGGCGAATTTTCTTTCAACTTCCAAAAACTGAAAATTTTCAGAGAAAAAGGAAATTTCCCAGATTTTACGAAAATGATAAAAAATCCCCAAAATGAAGGAAATTTCCCGAAATTGAAGGAAAATTCCCAAAATGAAACCAAATTTTCCAGATTGTACGAAATTTAAGAAATTTTCCAGAAAATGACGGAAATTTCTCGAGAATTATAGTAAATTTCACGAAAATGAAGAAAAATAGAAAATACTGGGCTAAAAAGTCCCGCTTTAATTTTCTTTGGCTAAATTCTCTTAACTTTAAGTAAGTATTTGTAAATGTTTAGGAAAGGTAATAACACAAACTGATATAGTTTTACACTGGTAAGAATCTATTGGGTTGAGAAGCAGATGTGTCGTAGATTTCTGATAATAAAACAATGATGGCAGTTTTTGGTCTTTACTCATAAAATTTGACCTAAATTTAGTAAATTATTATTACATTTATTGTATTTTCAACCCTTACTTATCTTGACATTGATGTTAAAGCTATGTTTGAGCACTTTTGAGTTAGTGCCAAATATAATACCAGGGGTGAAGGAAAACATCTCTCATCTGGCAAGAACCATTAAACAAAATTCCTATTTACAAGCGAAAAAATTCAAATTAATTTTCGGGTAATTTTTCTTCATGATTTTCACTAATTTTTCGTCATGATTTTCGAAATTTTCTGAAAATTTCCACCAATTTTCTAAGCGTCCAACACTTGTAGCAAAGCTTCCTCATACCCACCCCCTCCCCTCTCCTTCCTCTTTCTCCTTCCCTCCACACACCCAAGGTTTTGGCCTATAAGAGACTCATACATTTTTATACGAAGTTGTTGGGACAAAAATCAAATATATCTGCGGCTCCCAACGTCAAATACGTTCCTACCTACCTACGCCACTGGCTATGTGGCTTAGTCCTGACCTCACCCCTACCCATCCTCCCACCCCTACTCCCACCCTCCCACCCCTCCCACACATACACATACACACCTCCCACGCTTCTTGACCACAGTGCCCCCATACACTTAACTGCTGAAATTAGGTATATACGATCCAAAAACTGTTATCAGAATCTTAACAACTCCCTGGAATCCACTTCCTTCAGCAATGTACATAAATAAGTTTTCCACAAGTAAAAGGCATTTTTGATCTGACATACCTGAGTATCAAGTATATCAAGTTCCCTGAGTTGTTATGTGTGGGTGACGCCAATAAGATTTTGATTTTTTTGCAGTTGACAGTAAGTAAGCTAACTTCAGATATGTTTGCTTATGGGCGGAGTATCAACTTTGCTAAGATCCTGTCGTTTTTCTTTTGTTTTGTTTTGTTTTTTCAATCAATTAATTACCGATCAAGGATAGTCAGCAATGTGGAAAAAAAAAATCATTCAATCAACTTTAGGAAAATGAATTAATTCAAACGGCGACTTGATAAATTGCCAGAAAAACATGACATTTACAGTGTTCATGTTCAAATATGGGTTAACGATACGCAGAATGATATTAAAAATGCATGCAATTTAAGCTTAGACAAGACTTATGATTTACAATGAAGGCGGAGTCTTAAATAATGTATCATTTTTATTAAGTTAACTTACCATTGTAGCAATTGTGGTAGCAGATTCCAAATAATTACTGTATTTGTGCGATAAAATATAGTTTGCACTGGGTTGAAAACGTTTTAAAAATCATTATCAGATACCTAAAATGTGTATGGTTGATGTTTTGTATTTATACTAACCAAACTTTTGTAGAGGTACTAATACTCTTCACTTTTCAATCCCCGTTCTTCTCTGAACACTATTCGAAAAATCTTTGAATGAGTCTTTTGAGAATCATGAAACTGAATCTCTTTTTGAGATATCATGACGCTTGTCAAACGTTTTGCTTATCAACTGTTTGTTTGGAATTAAAATGAAGGAAATTTCTCTGGAAGCCCTAACTGAAATGTAAATTTGAGCACCTTAACGTCAAGTCTGCAGTGGTATATTCAGAAAGGAGGGATGGGGGAGGGGAGGGGGTGGCATGGCCCACTGAGATATTTCGGATAGTACTTTTTACCATGAGATAATTCTTAGTTACGATTTATGTCTTCTCAATTTTATGAAAGTTTAATTCAATGTTTGGGAATCTCTTTCAATCTTCGGAAAATTTCCTTGATTCTCGTGCAATTTTCGGAAAATTTTGGGGCAATTTTTCTTCAATTTTCTGTGAATTTTCTTCAAATCGAAAGAAATTTCCTTCAATATTTATGAAATTTCTTTCAATTTTTGGCATTTCTCTTAATTCGCCAATTTGGAAAATGTCCTTCATTCTTGGACAATTTTTTGTCCGAATGTTTGAAAAATCACTTTCAATAGTTGAGAAATATCTTTCATTCTCGTGTAAATTTTTTCATGTTCGTGTAAATTTTCAATTTTCGGACATTTTCCTTAATTTTAGAGCAGTTTTTTCTTCGATTTTCTGCAATTTTCGGATTTACTTTCAATATTTATGATAATCCCTTTCAATGTTTTGAAATTTCTTTCATTCTCGTGCAATTTTCGGAAAATTTTCTTTTATTTTGGGGGGCAATTTTTTTTTCTTTCCATTTTCGGTAAATTTTGCGAAAAATGTTCCCAAATTTACAAAATTTCTAATAAATTTGTCCAATTTTTCTTTAATTTTTTGTTTATAATTTCTCAATTTTCCCAAGCGAAAGAAAAACTTGCAATAGGCTCAGTTAAATCCTTTCAGCTGTTCAAGGAGTATACCCTTCTCTCTGCTTCCCGCTTATAAGACTCTGCACTCTTTCCCCAATATAATCATCACAAAACTGCTCGTAAAACACGTTATTACATCATCCCTGGTTTGGTTTGGCTTCCTCCTCACCTGACATTTTATTTTTTATCCTAGCTCCGCCCGCGTAAGTCTGATAGAATATATGCATCAACTTTATTCCATTTGATGTTGTATGTTTTAAAAACTTTTATTCTACGACTGTATTGGAGCAGCCAATTTGTTACGGAAGGCGCAAATCCTGGTCGCCCAGTGCATTATAATTTTGTTAAGTGGGCGACAAAAATTAATCACTGGGCGACCTAATAAGTTCACCTATGGAAGTTCTATTTTTGTAGTTATTTAAGTGGCAGTCAGGTCAGTCCTTAATGCTACTGGTAACCATGTAACCAGTACTACCTGTCCAGTGGTCGGTGACTAATCCGGATCCCCATTCAGCTTGCTAAATGACGAGGGTAGTGGATCCCCAATTGCCAATAGGACCAAAAATAAAATCTGTTAAAGGGCGGATGAACTCCTTATGAGTCAACGGCCATCCACGAGTACCTGCTGCCTTGAAGGAAGATGTTGGTTCGTCAAAGGCTATCAGAGTAAACTGTATGCAAACCGGCAGAAGGCAAGGGGAAACCACTGCTGCATTTCCCCAAGTATAATCATGACTCGCTCCAAACACAGAATAAGAGTAACAGCGTGAAGCATTTAGCTCTAAACAGAAGTGACTGAGGGCCATGATCGCCAGACTCGGCACGTAGAGAGAGTTAGTTAGTATGCTAACTTCAGAGATGTTTATGATTATGGCCGGAATATCAACTCCGCTAAATCTTGGCGGTTTGTTTGTTTGTTTTGGGGTTTGTTTTTTCACGGCCAATTAATTATCGATCAAGCATAGTATTAGCAATTTGGGAAAAACAATTTCCACTCAACTTTAAGAAAATGAATTAATTCAAACAACTACTTGAAAGGTTGCCGGACAAACATGCCCAAAATGGGTTAAAGATACGCAGACTGAAATTTTGAACGCATCCAATTCAAGCTTGGGCGCGGTTTATGATTTATAATAAAGGCGGAGTCTTAAATGTTATACAAATTTTATTACGTTGACTTACCTTTGTAGCAATTTTAAAGCAGATTCTAAATAATCACCGGATTTGTGCGGTAAATGATAGTTTGCACGGTGATAATTTTTTTAAAAGTTTTGATAAGAATCTTCAAATGTTTATAGTTGAAGTTTTTTATTTAAATTAACCAAAATTTTGTAGAGGTACTAATACTCTCCACTTCCATTGCACGTTCTCTGAACACTTTTCGAAAAGAATCTTTGTAAGACTGAGTCTCTTTTGAGACATCATGTCTTTGTAACCCTTGTCCTGAATTTAGGTTGCAAGTTTTAACATTTGTAATTAGGAGCGACTTACATTGCAATAGGAGGTTATGACGTAATAATTACTGCCTAAGGAACGCTAAGAGGGCAATAACACATACAGTACTAAATACTCAAAAAGTAATGCATCTCCTGTAAATTACTGTCTACTTGACCTCAAAAACGGTTTTAAGGATAGTTGATCCCAGGCCTTTTGTTTATGTATTTGTTTGGGAATTGATATCTGTTATAAAAGCAGGAGAAATGTAGGCTACATGTCCGCAAAATAATATTGAGGTCAAAAATGTGACATTTAAAGATGTTTTTTTTGTCTCTGTTATAGCCGTACGGATGTTGAGCCTGTTATTTTTCTGATGATACTTATTTTACGATTAGATTTTTGTTAATTAGGGTTTACGTGTTAAATTCTCTTCAGTTTTCGGAAAACTCATTCAATCTTTGGGAAATTTTTCTTATTTCTCGTGCAATTTCTTCAATTTTTGGAAAATTTCGTTTATTTTGGGGCAATTTTTCTTCATGAATTTCCTGTTAGTAAATTTTCTGGGAAATCTCCTTCAATGTTTGGCAATTTTTCTTCAATTTTCGATCAGTTTTGTTCAATTTTCGGAAAATTTCATCAATGCTCGGGACATTTCTTTCAATATTGGAAAAATTTCTTTCATACTCGAGTAATTTTCGGAAATTCCCCATTCTGGCGTAATTTTCCTTCGATTTTCGGTAAATTACTTCAATTTTCGAGTCATTTAATTCAATGTTTAGGAAATCACTTTCAATACTTGACAATTTCTTTCATTCTCGTGTAATTTTCGGAAATTTTCTTCATTCTGGGGTATTTATTTTAATTTTCAGGAAAATTCCTTCAATATTTGTGATATCCCTTTCAATGTTTGGGAAATTTGTTTCACTTTCGTAGTTTTTGGAAAATTTCCTTAATTTTGGGTGCAATTTTTCTTCGATTTTAGGTACATTTTCTTCAATTTTCCAGTCTCATTTTGGGACAATTTTTCTTTGATTTTCGTTACATATTCTTCAATTTTCGGTAAATTTTCTAATTTTGGAGCAATTTTTCTTCCATTTTCGGTATGTTTTCTTCAATTTTTGGAAGTCTCAGATGTTTAGAAAATTTCTTCAGTCTCGTGCAATTTCCCTTAATTTTTGGAAAATTTCTTTCATTTTCGGGGCAAATCCTGAGTAGGCCTACTTTTCTTTCTAACCCCCGCTTTCGTGATGTATATTGACAAGACTGCTAAAGGTGGATCAATAATCTCCCGGTGGATCAACTCTTCCCTCCCCCCTCCCCACACACACAAACACACACATTTTTCCCCATTCATGTTTTGCCCTTCCAACTATAATATTTTACAACTACCTGGCCCTATGACATGTATGATCATACCCAAGGATATGTTTGGGCAAATCTAACTTTATTTGTGGGCCCTATATCAAATAATCTTAATTTTTCTTCAGTTTTACAAAAGTTAATAATTACTATTTACCTCACATCGGGCAGTCGGGAAGAAAACATACATGTAAACTGGTAAAGTGAAATCCTCTCAGAGAGACAGTTTTTCTCAAGTGCAGTGTAATATGTTAATTTGAGGTCGTCGGTAATATTATCACACCCTCATCTGTTTATGCAGTAAGAAATCTACAAACGCGCCGATTATCCCTGTTATTTCTTGACGGGAGGATATGTGCGAAATGTACTGGGCCTAAGTTTTGTCATGAACTGGCGAAAATTCGCTCCTCTAATTTTTTGTTAAAAACCCTGCCAGTTTGGATATCAGGCATTGACATGTGCATATGCAGGGTGGACTTCGGTCGAGGTGCATACCTCAAAACGAACTGCACGGGGAGAGTCTGAGCCCCGGTGGGCGCGTCCGGGCTTCTCCGGCGGTGTTCACTGACGCTTTGCATAGGCGTCACCAAGGAGGAAGGGAAGGGGAAGGGAGGGAGAGGGGGGAGGGGGTGAGAACGACCCCGTGTTTTTCGTTCAACAAAATTTAATGTTATGTTTTTAAAGGTGTTTTAATAAATCATATGCATCACCAAAGAGGGTGGGCGGCCTATTAGAAAATATTCCTTCAAAAAGTTACGAAATAGGCCTATCCCAAAATTGACGTATTTCTACACGGTACTACATCGACAAATTACGTAGATGCAATGATGGTATGCTGTACTGTACACAGCTCTAGCTCTAAAGCGAGTCCGTGGATAACCCGCCCCTGAACCCCCATGATTGTACCTATATGTTAGTAACCAAGGCTATGAAATATATGCCCTGGTATATAGGTCTAGTTCCTAGCAGCAATTATACTACATTCACAGAAAGTATAGAAATACGTGTGGCACGAAAAACTTCCTGAAATGATGCAATCATTTGAATGCTGTAGCACCACTCCCGTGGCCTTTCAGTTACACATACCCCAGGTGTGTAGAAAAAAAGCATGCAAAGATTAAAATTCCATCAACTTTTAGGTCCTCATGATGACTAAAATCGCAAAGCATTTGGGGACTTTGCCTTGGACCCCAACCTGGGCTTTGCCTTTCGACTCCACAAGGGCACTTAAGGGCCCAGTGGGTGGTGGGTCATGTTTTACTAGGGGCCAAGGAAATTTGAGCGACCCCCTTCCCTCTCGAAGAAAAAAAGCTCATAAGAATAAAACGTTAGGCACATAGAAGTAAATTGGCATGCCACCGTTTTGGAAATTGCTTCAATTCAAGTGTTTTGAATCTAGGAACCATTAAAGCCCTGAAGGGGTCCAGCCTGAGGGCGAGCATCCAGAAGCGCTGCTTTGATAAAATTTGCCCGAATATTGAAAACAATTTCCCAAATATTAAAGAAAACTTCGGAAAATGAAGGAAATTTCCTGAAAATAAAGGAAATCTCCCAAAATGAAAAAAAAATCCAAAATTAAAAAAATTTCCCAAACATTGAAAAAAACTGCCCAAAATTGAAAAAAAATATCCCAAAATTTTCGCAAAATAAAGAAAATTGAAGAAAATATCCTGAATATGTAGGAAAATTAACGAATATAGAAGCAAATTTCACGAAAATTAAAGAAATTTTACAAAATGAAAGAAATTTCACAAAAACGAAATAAATTTCACAAAAAATGAAGAAAACTTTGAAGAAAATTTCCGAAAAATGAGGGAAATTTTCTGAAAATTGAAGAAAATTGCCCAAATTGTAACTGATTAAAGAAAATATAACTTTTCCAAAATTAACTGAAGAAAATTTCCCGAAAATGAAAAACTTGTAGGAAATTTACAAAATGGAAGCAAATTTCAGGAAAATTTGAAAAAATTTCTGAAAAGTGGGGAAATTTCCTGAAAATTGAAGAAAATTGCCAAGATATTGAACTGATTAAAGAAAATATAACGAAAATTTCCGCAAATGAACTTGAAGAAAATTTCCGAAAATTGATGTGAACTTTTTCAAATATTGAAAAAAATCCTGAAAATGAAGGAAACTTTCCAAAAATTGAAGAAAATTTTCCGCAAAATGAAAGAAATTTTGCAAAGTATAAAGAAAACTTCCCAAATATTGAAAAAATATCCCGAAATGAAGAAAATTTCATAAAATGGAAGCAAATTTCACGAAAACGAAGGGAAATTCTTGAAAATTGAAGATTTCCCAGAAATTGGAGGAGATTTTCCAAAATCAAAGGATATTTTCCTGAAGTTGCAGATTTCCCGAAGAAAATAAATTTGTAACATGTTCATTCTTGGGGACGAGGGGTGGAGGAGGGGGGTGGGGGTGGGGGGGTGGGGGAGGCTTAAAATTGTGTCAACTCTAGGCATGCTATAAGGACGAAGGTCGCGAAGATCTGGTGGGGACCTAGGGTTTCGCAGGAAGCCCTACGTTTGTCATGGTTTTAATAGCAGAGAATGGCTTTAAAATGTGTCATCTATCAGTCTATTGGGCGAAGCTGCACGTAGGGGCGCTGAGGCGAAACACCAGGAATCTCTGCATTTCTCACGATTTTCAGAGCAGAAAATTGCTTAATATTGTGTCAAATCCAGGGTCGACGTCCTAGGCGCCGAAGGGAAAAAGCTCCAGGAAGCTAGTTGCGTGTTTTTATTTTGGCGTGATTTTGGTAGCAGAAAATTGCTCAAAATCGTGTCAATTCCGAACAAAAAGTTAGTTAAAAGGAATATTATTTTGAAACGAATGCAGGATCCCATTGACTTCAATAAGTGTTTTAGTTGGGGTCTAGAAATGGTTTTCATGTTTCTGATGTAAGAATAAAGCTTTGAGAAAAATATCTACTACGTTGACAATAAAAGCATATAAGAGTATATTTTCATAACATTTTTGCGCCCCTGTGAGCATTCGGTGATATTGCCGACCTTCATGGCAGCTTTAAATATTGCTATGCATAGGTTTCTGTCCGAGCGTGAAATCCAGGTGCCCGCCGAGTGCTAATCATGGTGGGAAAATTTTGTCTTTCAGTAGAAAATGTATGCGCTTTTGGACTACACAAATGGAATATTACTTGCTTTAAATAGGAAGAAGTTATTGTTTAATACGTAAATTAACCCAATTCCTAATTTCCTTCTTTTTTCTTCTCGGGACGATTTGGGCGCCCCTCAGAAAGCTTCGTTGGTGGAAGGGGGAGTCTGTTGCCACCACGCCTCTAAGCTGCCCCTGGCCCTATGTTGATTATCTCGTGGAAAAAGTCAAGTAGGACGCCATCATTTTGTGATTCGACCTTTTATATTCTCTGGTGACGCCTATGCATTGTGCGGCATATTAGACACTATTTTGAAGCACGGGGGCACGGGGGCCGGGCGGATCGGTCATTGACCGATGGACCGACTGGCCAGTCCACCCTGTGTATATGATGTGGGCATAAAATCCTGCAGTAGTGAAAATAGCCTCCCCATCAGGGCGCAACTTAAGGGTAGGCGTGTTACGCCCAGAGAAAGAAAAAAAAATCGCAGGGCAAATCCAATTTAAATATTTCGTCGGGCAAAAAATAGCCCAGTTTTGAAAAAAAAGTACATTATAGGAATTTTGAAACTAAAAGGCCTAGAATATTACCTTTTGTTTTTGTTTCTTCACCAAAAGGCACAACACTTTTGAAAATTATCTGGATAATGTCAGATTTGTTTTGCTATCTTCGTGCCATATGAGCCCCCTCCCCATACCCCTTCTTCCCCACACCGATCTTAGTCAGGCAGAACCCCAGATGTACTTGTATCAGAGTATATCTCATTCAACCAGTAGAAATTTAAAATTCATGAGGTGTCATTTTTAGATTGCTTCCAAGTGATGAACCTGGACCGTTTTTTCAGCAACTGGAACCAGTGGAAATTTGATATTCATGAGGTGTTTAATACTAGCATGAAAGCCTGCCGCATGCAATTTAAATTTCTTGTACACTTTCGAATAAATATTTCATTTTTAGATTGCTTCCAAGTGATGAACCTGGACCATTTTGCAGCAACTGGAGCCAGTAGAAATTTGATATTCATCAGAAAAAAGATAAACTTAAAAATCAAAGAACACATAATCTTGCAAATTACAACATAACATGTATAGTTCGTTAAACTAATAAAGTATGAATGAAAATACACTGTAGCTTAAAACATTTTTTTCTCTCTAAATTTTGTCAGTTTGTGTAGATTTTCAGCCATTTTGGCATGTTTGGGGCATCAAAGACAAGAAATATTCAGAGCTTTCGGAAGTTTTACCCCTGGACCCCGTTCAATGGTCTCTCCTGGATCCCTACCCTTGTTTAGCCCAAAGACCCATGATTTTTCATTTACATTTTAGAATTTTTGTCGATAATAAGCCATTTTGGGGTATCAAAACAAGAAACTTTTAGACCAAGGATTCTCCCATGAACGCCTGCACAATTTTGCCCGATTTTCGCATTTTTCCAGAAAATTGCCCGGAAATCAAGGAGCTCCCAATATTAAGAATAATTTCCGGAAATTGGCCAAAAAGACCTGTCCGAAAATGAAGGAAATTTCCTGAAATTCCACGATGTTTTCAAAGGTAATACCCCCTTCCCCTTCCTCCTCCCTCCAAAACCCAAAACTGTGGTGAAACCATTTCTCCAAATTAGATTCTTTATTCACTGCGAATTCATTGCGAATTTTCGTTGTAATAGGTTTTCGAGTCTGGCAAAACCCGTACGGACATGAAAGAACAGTATTTAATTTATGAAATCGGCTGGACACCGATCTTATAGTCAGGGAGAGATTTAGAATCATCGGATAAACTTGTAATATACTTTCAGTGTATATCTCAGCCATTAGCAGATTAGGCCATGCCCGACTTAGCTACTATTCAAATCATGTTCTGCTGACCGCCGACTCGACATGATGCTGACAACATCATCCTATTTGGGCACTTTGTCGGACGAGATGTAAAATGTTGTCGATGCAACGGCGAAGGGATGGGGAAGTACCCCCACACACACACACTTTTCTATATATAAAAACTCCTTCAGATGCTTATTTTGTGATTTAGTCTATATTATTGCTTGAAGTTTGCCATGTAAAGTAAAGCAATGTAAACAGTACATGGTAATCTTAACTCTTTTCTTTAACAGATTTAAACGCATCTGCCGTGATAGTCAGGCTACTAAAAGGTATGCAAATGTGACTCCTAAATTTGAACCCTACACCCCTCCCTATCCCACTCAGAAATTCGCCTCAATCATGTCCAAACCGGGTGTCCGAATCGTCTAGATATCAGAAACATATCCTGCTGACTCGGCATTATGATGCTAACAACATCATAATTTGACAATTAATCGGGCAGAGATTTAAAATGTCAGGTGTACATGTTTAAATCAGATATACTCTCAATCGTTCATGCTCGAGTCGTCTAGATATTAGAGATATCTCCACTCGACTCTATGATGCTGATTGGGCTTGGTTGGGTACTTGGGACGTATATATGAAAGACGCCCGCCAGCCCCCATTTAAAATCCAGAACCCCGATAATCATGGCCCACTTTTGGGCAACAGAAAATATAAATCTTCAAAAATCTTCCGGCGAATTCGCCCTTATACCCTACCGTAGCTGCGTCAATGAATTGAATGCTAGTTTTCTGCTTAAGTCTGTTATTTGTACTATCCTGACTATTAATTTCTTTAACAAACAATGCTTTTATAAATTGTCTGGTAACATGGTGTCGCTATAATCAAAGATGCTAAAATGTTAAGAAACAATTACGAATTAACATACTTTGCTTCTAAAATAGCAAACTATATTTTTTCTTCTCAAAGATACATGTAACAGACGATTTTTCTTTAAAAACAGTCAATAATTTCGTTGCAGATATGTAGGTCCGTATTTTGACACACAAGATGCATTTATGGTTCTGCACCCAAGCTATACAATATCTCTCGGAAAAAATCAGCGGCTGCCAATTTAAAACTTAATCAATTTTTTGGAGAATTTATAAATTCAAAACGAAATAAACCGGATTTAACAGTTTAACTATCCAGCCACCTCAAAATCCTCAATTTATTTCACACTTTAGGCGTTTCTGGTAACATAAAGTTGGGATTATCAGTCCAATTCACGCTCCCGATCGGGAAATCTTCAATCAGGAGATTTCTTGTCATTATAACCCACAATGCATCTTTCCAAATTCAAATCTCTGTAAACTTGTAATACATAACGGTAAAATAGATTTAAGTACAAAATGCATGCGAAATATTCAAATGTTATTTTTGTAACAGAACAATTAAATTATTTTCTGCATTTTCACCAGCACAAATTTGACTTTCACCAGGAAATTTTAACGTAATCTTTCAAAATTATTTTCAATATTTTTTGAAGAGCAGATCTTTTAACAACTTATTCCTCAGCAAAGTTCAAATTATTCAGAAATATTATTTCCAATATCATTTCCAAAGTAAACTTTAGAATTACATAATTTGACAAGTAAAAAAATGTTAACGGCTGAGCTTATTAGCAACAATTTAAATCATGGTTATAGCGCATGTCTCGATCTCCCAATCGGAGATCTCCTGATCGTGAGCGTGGACTAGACTGATTATGACGTTGTACAGATTGAGTACTTTAATCAGTGTAATGCAATATCATTTTGGTCATGTATTATTTTCTGTTTTGCAGAAGCAAAATAATGCCCATAACATTGTTATCTACGACATGTGTACCTTAAAGGCCAGTTATTGTCTCTATAACGCGGGGTAAATATATTTCAATTCCTGTGTTTTGATTGGTCGAAACACAATGGTTAAATGTGCACTCAAATTGATAAGCCAATCATAATCGTTTGCGAATAAAATGTACGCCGCCACATTTTAATAACGATAGATGGCCTTTAGAAGTTGAATATGGGCGTGTATAGTTGCAATGTTACATAAAAACATTTCAAATTGATCAAAAACCATGAAAATAGTCAAAATTTTAATCAAAATGGGTTAAACATCGACTATTTATAGTATTTTTAAAGCTCAGGCAGCAATTTTTACATGTTGTATATTTGCTTAGTATTTTCTTTTGTGAAACCTTTGTTTTCTATCGCGATTGTTTGAAGTGGTGCAGCAAATTCTGACCGACATCTGAGAAAAATGTCCGACTATTTATTTCTGTTAATTAAATTTTCTGTCACAGTTAAGAAAACAGTATACGTTTTCGACACCCCGTCAATATCTAGCTTATTTAATGACTGAATTCAGGAACTAGTTTAAAAGAATTATGTAAATACTTTGCGTTGGCCATTTTCATGTATAACAGTTTCTCCATACTATGGGGACGTGTGAAACTTAAATCGGCATAACTCGGGAACTATAAGCGACAATAACTCGGGAACTATGGTGCTAACTTTCAGTCTTTAGGCCCAACATTTAGAAACTATTTCATGCATTAATCTATCTCTATTAAGCAAAGTTGCCACACACACACCCATGCACAGGTAGCTAAAGAAGGGTTCCTCTCATTTATCCAACGTGATTTTTGCTTTATCTTATTGTTGCACTCGTACTCTTACCCGTACTCGTATTCTTGTACTCGCGCGTACTCGTACTCAGGAAATAAAAATATGAAGTACTCGTACTCGTACTCATACTCATGGCTTTGGGACTCGTATCCGTACTCAGGTCCTTGTACTCGTACTCAAGAAAATGTACTCGACTACAAGTCTGGTAACCCTTATAACTGTATAAGGATTATTTAAGTAGATTTTAACATTATAATTGATATTTTTCTTCTTAATATTACTGAAATTTTCCGCTTCGCACATAAACTCCAATTTTGCTCGTTTCCTTTCAATTTTCAGCGGAAACTTCTCTTCTGCCTGTTAAGAAATAGTTACCTAGATTTTAACAACAGAATTTAAAATTGACTTTTTTTTCATCAACTAAATTTTCGAACTTTGTGTTGATTTTCAGCCATTTTATGGCAATACAACAAGAAAATTCAAAGCTTCCAAGGGCTTTGCTCCTGGGTCCTTATTAAGGTTTCGCCCCTGGACGTCGCTAGGGACCTTAAGCGGGTACATGCTGTTTCGTAGTTCTGTGTTTGGTACTTGACTGTGCGTCCAAGCCAAAGTGTCAGGCCATTCTGGTGGTACGGGGTCTGTTCCAAATTGTTCTATACTGTGTGATTGTAGACATTGTATTTCGTTTATAGATAAATAGGGATTTTTCTGTGCCCACAAGCCAAAATACTTGGCGATGCTGCTGCTGTGGGGAAGGGAAGAAGGGGGAGGTATGTTCCCATTTGTTCTATATTGTGTGATTGTAGACACGTGTATATCGTTTTTATATCGCAATTTTTGTCGGAAAAATGTGCTTTAATAGCATCCTTGCGCTCGAAGTCTGGTTGAGCCCCTGGGTATAGGGGTTTCGGGGGATAATTACCTTAGGTATATTCGAGGGCAACTGGGATGCTTTAGGCCGCGTTATCAAATAACTGAAGAGGGCTCAGGGAATAGGAATGATAAAATGTCATAATTAAAATGATAAGTTGATTGTTACATGTAAGTTCGACGTAACAAATATCTGAACATACAGACATAGGTCTAGTTAAAATGTGTATATTTGACAGTTCCCTGTGATTGTGAGGTAAGGGACCAGGGGCATATCCTAAGGGGTGTGGGGTTTTAAGAGGTGCAATGGCTCAATGCTTAAGGAGCCATGCTTGCTCGTATCCCAAAAGGTACTGAGTTCGATTCCCGTCGTGAGCACTGCATTGTGTCCATGAGCAAGACACTTCATTCTACTTGCTTCAGTCCACCCAGCTGTGACAAGTTTTGAAAATGACATTCATCACTAAGCATTTTTACATTCGTCACGATGCGGAAAGACTGAAAGAGGGACGAATGTTACTTGATTTTTCTCTACTTTCGCACATGAAAAAACAAGAAATCTTATGAGCTTTCAGGCTTGGGCCCTGGACCACTGCTAGGGTTTCGTAAAGGAGCCCCACACTTTCATCCGGATTTTCTTAATTTTCAGGAGAACTTGAATTTTTCTGTGTCTAGAAATGGTACCCCAAAAGCTTATCTGAGTAGATTTTAACATGAAAATCTAAAATTGTCTTTATCAATAAACTTTTAAACTTTCTGTTGATTTCGCCTTTTCAACCAATTAGTAGAAATCCTTAGAACTTGACGAAGATCCCTTAATCCTATACCAAGGATTCGCCCATGGACCTCGCCAGGGTCCTTAAGTGGGCACATGCGGGTTGTCACGCCGTGCCGTATTTTGTAATTCTTTATTGTGTCCCCAAGCCAAAATGTCTGGGGCCTTGGGTTGGGATCTATTCCCAATTGTTCTGTATTGTGTTATTGTAGACGCATGTATATTGTTTACAGACAGGGTCAGGTCAAGTGCAATTTTAACCAGGCATATTTGTGTTACACCCCAGTGCTCGAGGTCAAGTTACGCCCCGGAAGTGGCCCTGGCCCCTACTTCTAAAATGTTGATATTTGAAAATAAAAGGATGGAGGGAAGGGGACAAAAACTGGTTTATTTGCGGCCCGATGCTTCAAAGTCTACTAGTCCAGTGAAAAAAATACGACTACAGGATGTCAAAATTTGCTCGAAACGTCATATACTGTCATAGGAATTAGAATTATGTACTCGCATTACTCAGAGGCATAGGAGGTGGGGGAGTGGAGAGACCTGCAGATAATTAGACCTTCCCGGTTGCATACAATAGACTGACAGAAGTAAATTTGAGTAACACATGTAATTGGTCAAATTTTAGTAAAATTTAGCAACATTTCCGTATATTTGAAGAAAATTCCCCAAAATGAAGGAAATTTGCTGAAAACTGAAGAAAACTTTTTTTACAATCTTTATGAAAATGTAAGCAAATTTCACGAAAGTGAAGGAAGTCTGTAAAAAAATGAAAGAGATTTTTTAAAGTTGAAGAATATTTCCCGAAAGTTTAATCAAATGTCCTAAAAATGAAAGAAATTATACAACAATTCTGAAATTGAAGGAGACTTCTGGAAATTTGAAGATTTCCGGAAGAAAAGATGCCATGGAACTCTTCAATATCAATTCGTTAGACCTTCATTATTGGCAGTCCGGAAGCGTGCCTATTAATAGGAACATGTATAACACACGAGAATATTAAAGTCACGCAGCCACACTGTTCAGATGTTGCGATAAAATGGCAAAGTTTCTCATTTATGTACTTTAGATATTAAAAATCATTGGTTTGAGTAACATTTGAATTTTCAAATGGCTGTTTCGCGCCTAAAAGCCTAGCTCTATTGTCTCTAATTTCTAATATTTCGAAAAGGGAGTTTTAAACATATCAAATGGGAGTGGAAAAGTTTTAGCTATGACAGTAATGAAGGTATTTTCATAAGATTTAAGTTTTCCTAGCAAAGATACTTTTCCCAGACGTATTTCAAATTTAAAAATATCATTGCATAAGGCTTTAACGTTAGGATAGCAAAAGATCATGGGAAATATCACAAAATGGAGGCTTCCATGTAGCAAAATGTTCCTATTAATAGAACATTTATGTTCCCATTATTAGGTATGCTGCCGGTTTAATTGAAGGGGAAATGGTACTATGCCCCCAATAAAAATAATTGAGGGCGAAGGGGGCCTTTGCCCTCAATAATTTTGGCCGGTTCCTACGTCACTGAAGTAAAATATGTTTCCACCAAACGTTTCTTACCATCGGGAAATGTTCTTATAAATAATGACGTGACTGTGGTTTGGGGCAGGGGAAACTTCCCAGTGGAACTTTCTGAGTAGTCGCTAAATACTCACAGGGGCGCAAAATTTTCTTGAGAATATATTTTGTATTCCTTCTGATCCTAACTTAATCTGCAATCTGTATCATTACAAAACAAAATTGTTGTAAATGTTTTTCTCAAAGCTATATTCTTACATCAAAAACATGGAAATCATTTCTGGACCCCAACCAAAGATACAGTTTTTATAATCAATGGGTTCCTACATTTGAACCTTCGTTCCAAAATGTATATTCCTTCTTAACTAACTTGTACCTTCAGACTGTAGTGTGGAATTGACACGATTTACTGATACTAAAATCACACCAAACAAAAAAAAATAAGCTTCCGGGGGCTTCGCTTAGGGGTGTCGGAAGGAATTCGAAGAAAGGGCAGAAAATCAAGTGAGGGCACTTTTTAACAGTAATTGGGGCATTTCTCATTTTCAAAAGGGGCTCTTTTTTTAGTTTTCGAAAAATGGGGCACGTGTTTCCTCGCCCGGCTCCTACACGTATGGTTTAAGGATAGGCAGGATTTGGAGGAGCACTTGCCCCACCCCCACTTTTTTTCCCAAATGTATACTTTTGTATGGTGATTATTTTTGTATCTTAGCGTGATTTTTCTCTCACTCCTTCTTCCACTTGTGACTTTCTTTCGACTATAGGCAAATCCCACCTATGGGTTTGAGAATCTGGAGCCAGGACCAGTGATGGCAATTGCCCATTGGGTGAATAGTTAAAAGCCTCCTTTCGAAAATAACTGCTTTGAAAACTATTGGGGATGCCCCTTCCCCTTTCACCACGCGTAAACCAGCTATCAACAGATACAAATCACGAGAAACGTAGGGCTTCCGGTTTCTTCACAATTTAAACAATAATTTGCTATGAAAATTTCCAAAAGTGCATAGTTTCCGACGCCCTGCATGGGTTTCGTACGAGTTTAAACAATTTTCTGTTATCAAAATTACGGGATCTAAAACCGCAGGAAGTCCAGAAGTCAAAGGTAACTAAGAAGTAGGGATAACTTAAAGGGGCACTCGTAGACCGAAAAGTGAGGGCGTATTTTTAGGGGTTGAATGCTTATCTAGCACGCAACATTATATAGCAATTTTCTGGTTGATATGAATATTCAAGTAACGTTTGCCCTTGTCTTACGCTATGGAGGCCTGAAATGTATCGTTGTGTATCCGTATTGGACAATATATCTGTAAAATTCACAAGACGAGCGCCCCACTTTTCGGTTTAGTGCTCCTTTAAGACCTGTTTGAACAAATATTTTCATCCAGCAATTACGGCATGAATTCTATTGAATATATACCATGATTCAAGTTGGTGATGTCTTTCGGCCATTGATGACATTTTTAATTGTAGGGTTTTGACACATATATGTTGACAAATTAGTACTAATGCATAATTGAAGACGAAAATCCTGGTAATTATGCTCGAAGAACTTGCGTGCGTGGGGTTATAATTTATTCCCAATGCCGGCGATTACCTCCTTGAGCTGGTCAGCTGATGATTCAAAACACAGCTAGATTTGTGAGATTCGCCAATCCTAGCAGCAGACTAGCATTCCTTCATTTGGCCCACGAACCAATATTCCTCCATTTGGCCCACGAGTTACTTTTTGCATGGCCCTCCTTTTTAAAAATTGTGGTTCTTGTGCCCTCAATTTCGATTTATTCATTTAAGTTCGATTTGAAAGTATTTGCAATTTTGGGAGAACTTCCTGAGCTTTTCCTGGACCCCACCAGAAGCCCTTAAATGCGCCCCCTGAACCCCACGACGACAAGTCGAGCGCTTTGCGCTGATTCTGACACCTTCGGTGTTACCTTAACTACACACTATATATCAATTCAAATCCCCCCCCCTCCGCTTTCTCCCATATGAAAATCCTGGCTACGCCACTGACACTCGTTATACAATACCAAGTGTTTGAATCACCGTTGTAGCCTAAACACTCGTTAATCAACACCAAGTGGTTTGAATCACCGTTGTGGGCGAAACACTCGATATACAATACCAAGTGTTTGAAATCCCCTTCACGGTGGTGTAGCGAGCCGAAAGACTCAGTATACAATACCAAGTCGTAGTCTGGTAGTGAGCGAAATACTCAGTATGTCATACTAAGTGTTTGAATCACCGTGGTGAGCGAAAAGTGTTTGGACTACAACAGTGGTGTGGTTGGTTATGTTTCACTAGTAAGTAGGGGTGGGGAAGGGGAATTCCCCACACCCAAAAAATGCTCTTAAATAAAACAGGTACCTAGATCTGAATTGGCATGCACCGTTTAGGAAATTGCTTAAAATCAGTGTTTTAAATTTTGGGACAAAGCAAATCCCTACCCATTGAGTGAAAAGTGTTGGGACTGTAATGAGAGCGAAACTATTTTTCAATGACATGGAATGAAAGAATCAATGTGATGATGAGTGTTTCAAATTTAATCAAAAGAATATGGGCTGAAACATTCAGTCTTATGATGTTTCAATCAAAAGGATATGGAATTTACTTTAATGAAGCACTCGGTCTAATGGCGAGTGCATCAAGAGTGACATGGAATGAAGCTCTCTAATGACAGGTGTTTTTTCAAAAGGATATGGAATGAAACAATCCATCTAATGATGAGTATTTGATTAAAAGGCACATGTATTAAAACACTCGATGTAATGACAAGTGTTTCAATCCAAGAAGGATATAAAATGAAGCGCTTGGTCAAATGAAAGTGTTCCCATAGGGGAGGGAATTTCCCCAGAATTTGTATCTTTTGTATAGTGATTTTTGACTTTGCCTGCTCTCCCCCCCCACCACCCCCACCCCTCTCCTTTCTTCCCACAAACCCTCGGTCGGAATTTCTGCCCATGAGTGTTCCAATAGGGGCAACATGGAATGAAACACTTGGTCTAATGATCATGGGACATGGTATGAAACAATGAGTCTGATGACGAGTGTTTCATTCAATCAAAAGAGACATGGAATGAAATGACCCAGTCGAATGGCAAAGTGTTGCAAGTTTGAAAAGGGATAAAAAAAAAAACGTCTAATGGCATCAATTCAAGATTAATGCTGAGGCGGAGTGCTTATATGCGTGTTTAATGCACACTACTTTAGGAAGGGTATTCGCAAATACCAAATTCCTTTGAACCGTGCATATGAACAACCAAACCGAAGCGTGCATATAAACATGATGCCAGAGCATTAATCTTCTTATAAAATTTCTGTGAGTATCTGATTCTATGTTTTCTTGCATGATTTCCTAATGACAGGACAGCGGTTTAAGATAGTGACACCCCTGATGTGAAGATACCAATAAAGGACAAGAATGCAGAAATTTAGAGTTATCAACCTTTTACTAAACGACAAAAACATCCCTGCAACAAGAATATATACAGTCATCAGTAAAATAGCATAATACATAATAATGAGTATCAAATATGATATCCAAACTTGGAGGCATCGTGTCAATACATAAATCTAATTTATTAAACATCTTCCATTCCAACAGCATAGCCTAAGGATGAACATAAACATTTTACAGGATATATGATAACACTTTCCTTTTTAAAATATGTGAAATTCATGAAATGCTCAAAATAACTTTTCTCCATCACTCACATAGAATGTTTCCTACTGCTTGAATACATTCCTTTTTCAAAGAGGTTTACATGAATAATACATTTTGAAGATAAAATGTAATGACAATATCAGGCGTCCCAGGGCTTTTAACAAAGTAAAGGTTTTAAAGGTTAGTAATTATGACGATAAAGGTAGATAAAGGTCAACAAATATAAGTTAAATCATAACATATTTCAATTTCTGACTTAATTTCCAATGTTTTCTGGGTTTTAGTGGGAACCCCTCGAAATTAGACGTACTAAACTTAGATGCACTGCCATTTTTAAGGAAGTCCGCTACATGACTCCTTCCAACATCCAGCTCCCTGCAGAGCGTAATGGAAAACATACAAGACAAAACACAGGCACGTACCCATATAATAACTTCTCCATTTTTCACGATTTTTGCTCTTGATACTCCAGATCAATCAGAAAATGGAACTTACATCCGTCAAACATCTGCGCAATAACTGACATTAAAGAGGCGATATCGTCATATGTGCACAATATTTAGAAATCCTTTCAAATTTTTTGATTGGTTGAAATTTTGCTGCGCAATTCGTTGTCTCGTATTGCAAGGTATATAGTACTTCAAAACGCCTTGAGAGTCACCACACGAGATAGCCCAGATAGTTGCGGCGATCGTAAATAATTTTCTTTTTTCAAATCATGTCGTGAGTTCGAGCCCCGGTAGAATCGTTTATTTTGACTTTTGCTTTCATCTTCTTCTTCTTTTTTCTCAGTAATTTTCATTTGGTGACTATCATTGTAGTATTATAGTACTAAAATTTCACTTTCGCTTTCTGACAAAAGGCATTGAAAAAAACAAATACGTTTCTCGTCACTAACGTAATCTGGTAATGCACTGTGTATGTAATTCTGCACACACAACGTACATGCTGTACTGTGTGGTACAAACAGACAGATGATCGGATCTTGCCTCCACAACCGGAAGTGACGTCAAAATATAGTATTCCCCATTTTCACCGTATTTTACTGAGACGAGCCTCCCTCTTTAAGGTTTATATTCGAATCAAGTCTAGCAGACATGAATCTCCAGAAATTAGAAAGGCACACTTTAGAGTTTAGATGAATAGCGCTGCACTTCCACAGTGATATGTGTGTGATAACCATCGAAGGTGTTGGCAGTTTCAACCAGAATCAGAATCGGCATTTGTGAGTGTTCCAGGGCAGTTGTCAGCTACCACGAGTCAGTCAGAAGCTCATAATGCCAATAAATCCTGACGCCCTCCTAATGCATTGTTATCATTTAAAGTCCTCTCAAATCATGTTCAGAAACACAAAGGTTCACGTTTGTATGCTAGATAGTATTACTGTTGTGACACGGTCCTTGTTTTTGTTTAAAATGACTAGTTTCCATACTGTCCACAGATCCCACAATTTCACAAATGACCTCAGCCCCACCATGACACATGAGGTTTAAAGATTTTATAATTTTGACCCTCCAAATGCTCAGAAATTGTACTTCTCTGTTTTGATTTGAGACAATCAACATGTTCAAAAATAGCACACCACAACTGTAAATTGATCGTAGCAGTATAATTTTGTTCAAGATGTCATATAAGCATTAACTTAAATTTCATCAATACCTAATTAACTTACTGATGGATGATGGAACACGATATTTACTGCTCTCCTTTTTGGAGACCAGTGTCTATGAAAAAACGGTACCGACCTTTCATAGCTGCTCCCTAGACCCCCCAAGCTTCCACATTTTGATTGTTGAAAATTACCTCAAACCATATTCAGAAAAGTGGATCTCATTACAGGTATTCATTCAATATAAAAATACATCATAAACATAACAAGATGACGGGCTAAGAAGGGTGAATCACCCCATAAAAAGCCTAAACTAACACCACCACCACCACAGAAAAAAACAAAAAAACAAAGACGCCCAGAGTTAGTAAAGAAGTTATCAATGTTTACTTTGAAATTGTGAACAAAATTGGAGCTAACTACCCACTCAGGAAAAGCATTCCACACATTAAAAACTCTTGGCGAAACGCTAAAATTCCGAATATCTATCCGTGAGAACTCTTTGGTCAACTTCAAACTGTTACCACATCACGAAGCACATGTGACCATTGATTGAAAAAGCAGCAGTTTTGTGGCCTAAAAATCAAGGGGTAAAGACCCTTATCTGTAATTAGCTTCTATTCTAACATTGTGCCCCTGTTTTGTGTTGCAGCATCAGTATTAACGGAAAAGAAATGAAGCCTAAATACCAGAAAGAAAAACAAATTATCATCTTGTGCCTAATGAACCTCCTCTTATTCAGTCTTATCTATATGAGATTAAACACTTCCTCATATTATCATCAGATTTTTGCAATTAAAAAGTTACTATTTCAGATGACTGGGGGCACATAGTCCACCCTGTCGCAATGGCCACATGTGGCTGTTTTGTATTACGAATCATACCTACGTGTCCAATATGCAATATAGTTAGCTCGACTGAAATGTTTAGTATGAAACACTGTACATTAAATCTTACACATTTTTGTTGATCTTACATTTCATGACTCAAAACAAACAAATAAAGGTTTTCAAGAGCATTTTCTTTTCATAAATAAAGAGCCACTTTTGCAATAAAGGTTTTGCTGGGAACCCTGCTATGTCAAACAAATTTATGAAAAGAAGCTCTCTCTGAAATTAATTTAGAAGTATTGCACAACACTTTGCAACCAAAAATAAGTGAAGCAATTTCTAACTGGTAAATTGTAATAAGTCCTCAGATTATATTCCTACAGCAAATAATAGAACATACTGTAAAAATGCCCAAAAGAACATTAAAAAATGTTAACATGTACTTAACAAACTACTGTAACAGATTACTTAGCAAAACTGAACAGTTAAATGCAATCAAAGTCAGTGGTCTATCTTCACTTTGCCAAGATTTCACTTTTTCTTCTAAATTAATTTGGTCAAATGATAAAAACCGACCATTGCATAGTGCCAAATGTAGTATTGTTTCTTATTGTTCTGTTTGCGGGAAATAGCACCTATCATGTTTCAAAGGCTTGGAGTCAGGAAATAACTCGTTAAAGACAAAATGCTCAAGTGTCTTTCTCATTAAGGGTACTGATACAGCTGTACAGTGCCCTGTGCCACCTAATCATAGATCTTGTTCCTAACTTTAGGATGAAGATGTCTGGAAAAGCCACTTTCCATTGATACTTTGTGCATGTCATGCGCTGCTATCTGTGGAAGCTTCACATGGATAACATCTGTACCTTATACAGCAATTATTGACAACTTTGCTTCCAAAGATGCCATCTTTACAGATCGTTGCCTCTGTGTTGTTTGCTCCCCAACTTTGCAGTCATCATAAGTAAAAGAACAACATCACTGACATTGTAACTCAACCACAGGTTTTTTTTCTCAATAAAAATGTGATAAATTTGCATTACTTATTACATTTTATATTCAACTTTAATTTTGTCAGTAATCAATCTGAGGAATTGTTAACAGTGTGTCAAAAGCTAACAACTTTTTCTGGGACAATTCACCTACACTTAATACATGTTGTATACCAGGAGCTGTTACTTTGACAAGGTAACAGCTCCTGATTCAGCATCATCAGCACGTACCACCTGACTCACCACACACGCACGCACATGTATTTTGAAACATGATACCAATAACAGCAAAAATTCTGAAGAAAAAACATACTTTATCATACATACAAGTGCAAACATACAAAGAATCTTGAAAAGCGTTAAAAATCTCACAGCAGCAGAAATCTAGGGCAAAAGAAAAAAAAAATCATAGGAGATTCATTATTTTAAGCAAGAAAATTTGTGCTGAGTTCAATGAGAGCTACAACAAAATTGAAAAAAAAAACTCAATTCTCACTCTGTGTGGGTTGACTCTTTAGTTGAACTTAAACAAAATAAAATCACGACATAATCATATCCATAATCAAAGTATTCATTTCTTCATAGAAAAATTGAATATTGGTTCAAGAACTGAAAAGGCTTGTTATATTTCTACCAACATATATTAGGCATGGCAATAAAACAAAATAAAAATTGGAAATTAAGTACATATTGAACAGTATTTAGTTAGTAATATGATGTTTACAAAGTTACACCTTTCCATTTTGTTGAGGATTCCCGATGAATACGGAACTACTCTCTCATATAAACTGCAGGTTCCATACTATAAATAAGCATATAAAGATTGACATATGGCCGCAGTAAATCGTTCAATTTCACAAAACATGAACGGTCTCGTTTTTTTGTCTCACAGCCAATTTAAACTATCAACAAGACATCGCAAACCATAGAAATCTCCTCACCGCAAATAACATGCTTTCCAGCCTCTGTCACACCTGCCATCCCACCTTCTGTTCCACAGACCATACCATGCTACTTCCAGAAACCAAGCATGAAAATCCAAATGCCATTCCACCACATGACCCATATGTCATTACAGATGACATCCCAACATATGACTTGCCACCTTGTCTGTTGTCCCATGCCACTTTGTTGTCTTATTTGATAATATTTCATAAAGATAGAGCTTTACATGCAAGTAGGTCTGAATTGAATTGCAATTTGTAGCACGAATGTTCATGTCCAAATCACGCTACGACCAAAATCTTTTAACGTATTAAGGCATATATTTTTTAACTTCGAGGCCTAAATACCTCTGTCCTATCTATCTTCTTATTTTAATTATTTGCCTAGTATTTGCTAGTAGAACTATTAGTATAACGTTTGTTTATATTTGGCAATGAATCTTATTACAATAATTCTTAAAAAAGCCATGCACCAATTGAATGCTGTGTATGTATAGGCCTATTAATGTTTAATATTAACTTAGGCATTTAAAGAGGAATTCAGTCAAAATCTAAGAACGAAATCTATACATATAGCTCTTTAAATTCATCTGAAAACAGTTTTTGTCACTAACGCTACTACAGTAAGCCCCTAATTAAGACACGCAACTAAGAAGAAATTCGGCGTTATCGAATATCTAACGTTAGGCCAAATGTTCGGCATTTGACTTTTTGAACGAAATCTATACTTAAGTTAGGCCTAATCTGTCCATATATCTCGTAAGAATTGATTTTTTAAAAATTGTGGTTTTGACGCGAAAATAGGCTTCCAGAATAAAATAACAGTTCTTTTGAGTGAAATATGTACGGTTTTCGATAAGTTAAAAGGCTTTTTAGGAGCATTTTGGCAATTTTGCCTTTAATCAATCACCGAGAATCTAGTTTATTTGTTTACGTTTTCTACAGACACGTTTTCTACAAACAACCAACGATTTGGTTGTTTGCATTGCGCTTTGCCTACATGTACTAAAAACTTTGGAATTAGGTCTAAATATATATATATATATATATATATATATATATATATATATATATATATATATATATATATATATATATATATATATATATATATATATATATATATATATATATATATATATATATATATATATGTATATATATATATATATATATATATATGTGTGTATATATATATATATATATATATATATATATATAATACATATATATATATATATATATATATATATATATATATATATATATATATATATATATATATATATATTCATATACATATATACATATATTTATATATATATATATATATATATATACATATATATATATATATATATATATATATATATATATATATATATATATATATATATATATATATATATATATATATATATATATATATATATATATATATATATATATATATATATATATATATATATATATATATATATATATATATATATATATATATATATATATATATATATATATATATATATATATATATATATATATATATATATATATATATATAGTGTAGTCATTGTATGATTGTCCACGTTTTTAGCATGCGAAATAGAAAGTTACAAACATTAATGGTAATGCTATATAAACGCCAACTTTGAAAAGAAATATGATATTTCGCACAAGTTAGTACTTCGTCAGATGGACACCAAAAGATAATTAAATAAAGTACAATATAATACAACATAATACAACAATGATTAAAAGGTCACTTAATTAAAGTAGTTGAGGTTGGAGAGGAAAGCTATGTCTTTGTTTTGTTCGTCTGTTAAGTTGTTTGTGCCACGTAGGATAATCAGTTCAGTTTCCTTAAGTAGTCTTTTTCTGAGTCGTCTGAAAGTTGGCTTCTTAGTATTGAAAATCTGATAGATTATGTCCTGGGAATTAAAATAAGAGGATACTGAAAAGCCACACTTTTTTTGCCTGAAGCTGCTTTTATGATTGTTGAAACGGAGCCTGAATTTGGATTTTGTTTGTACTATGTCTTAAATGGAGCGGCAAAGGTTGCAAGTTAAGAGATGAATAATGTTAGAGCTGTCACAATTAAATGGACCTGGGTATATGGTTTTGCCATTAATGGTAATGGGTATAAGGTTTTGCCGTTTATGGTAATGGTTAATGGTAATGGATTTGTCATCTATTACGTGTCTACAAATTTGACACCTACTTTCATGATTCAGGTTTTTAAAATTCCTATCTGGTAGTGGTGCTTTGACTTCCTGTTATTTCTTGCAAGTTTCAGCTAATCCTCATCTGACACGTGGTAACAGTTTGAAGTTGCCCAAAGAGTTATCACGGATAGATATTAGGCTTTAGCTTTTCGCAAAGAGTTGTTAATGAGTGGAATAGTTTGCCTGAGTGGGTAGTTAGCTCCAATTTTGTTTACAATTTCAAAGTCAACATTGATAAGTTCTTTATTAACTTTGGGCGTCTTTGATTTTGTTTTATGGTGGTGGTCTTAGTTTGGGATTTTTTGGGAGTGACTAACCCTTCTTAGTCCGTCATCTTGTTATGTTAAACACTTGGTATTGTATACCGGGTGTTTCACCCACAACGGTGATTCAAACACTTGGTATTGTATACCGGGTGTTTCGCCCACAACGGTGATTCAAACACTTGGTATTGTATACTGAGTGTTTCGCCCACAACGGTGATTCAAACACTTGAGATTGTATACCGTGTTTCACCCACAGCGGTGATTCAAACACTTGGTATAGTAAACCGAGTGTTTGCCCACAACGGTGATTCAAACACTTGGTATTGTATACTGCGTGTTTCACTTACCACGGTGATTCAAATACTTGGTATAGTATACCGAGTGTTTCGCCCCCAACGGTGATTCAAACGCTTGGTATTGTATTTCGCCCACAATGGTGGTTTAAACAGTTAGCATAGCATAGCAAGGTTTAACGTCTCGAAAGCATCCAGTGCTGGACATTATATCTAGACGGCCACGGCCTTTGATAAAAAGGTGTGAACTCACTGGTTGCAGACCTACCGGTATTGGTTATTGTATACCAAACAGACCCATACTTGGTATAGTATATCGATTGTTTCGGCTACGACGGTGATTCAAACGCTTGGTATATCGAGTGTTTCGTGCTCCTGCAGTTTTTGACTTGATTTAATGAATTAGGTTTTCCACATTACTCTAAAAGTAACTACTGTCTTTATCTCTATCCCACCAAATTCAACAACTATACAATTTACGCACAAAAAAAAAAAAAGCCATTCAAAGTATGAGCAAATCTGAAACGGTAGCGTTGAAACGCTTGGTATCTAACAACAGCCGGTAAACTTGTGGCCGTGCCAGACCTAACAAATGGCCGCGCCCTGCGCCCTCAATTTTGTGTGCTGAGCAGCCGATGAATCACCGTGACAAAGTCAGAAAAATTGAAGTTAATTGCTGCAGCTACTGGTACTGGTTGAAGACTACAATTTGTTTAAGGTATAGAGGTCTATTTAAGGTATAGATCTTCTGTGTTCTTCAACTAAATGAATAAAAACTGAAACCCAGTCTAAGAATTTGCATAAATGTTTCCCGAAAAAGAGTAAAGCAGATTACAGTTGTCATTCATGTTAGGTAGTTCCGCTAATAAATCTTGCTTTTGAAAAGTGCCTGCAGAAGATAGGGCGTAATAAGTATTCTACCTCCATTTCACACTACCTTTCAGGATTACATGATATGCGTTCAGCTGATCAGCTTCAGTGTTCTTTTTGATCTCATGGAGTGAGGATGTGTTTTAACATCATCTCTTCATGTCTTCCATAATGTCTTCAGCTTTTTGGAGTTCATACTCAATACTAGTTCTTGGCTTCAATTCATTCAACAACCCTGCATTTTGTATCAAAGGAATTTGTCTATCTCAAAAGTCTGAGCGTTTTCATCCTTTTTTGTTGTTGTTGAACCACAACAGTGGGATAACATATGCAAGTGTTGGATCCGAAGTGTAAGTTTTGGCTTTATGCACTGCTTTTCAGTATATGCTTGGGTTGAATTTTACAAAAATTTAAGATTTAGCTAAAGTTACAGTATTTTGCTGTTTGCATCACTTTTCTAGCAGATATCAAAGAAAATTACTACTTACAAAACTTAGACTAAGTTACATTTGAACTTGTGCAGTTTGATTCTGGAAGACATACATGTACAGTAATGTAGCTCTTAACCAGTTTGTGTGTTTCCTCTTATTCACTTTGCTTAACAGGGGTCAAATTTGACACTGTTCCGCTGTTCGAGAACAGTGCTTTTAGGCAGGAGCAGTGAATTTTCAAACATCAGTGTTCTGGGAACTGTTCTTTTACAAACATGTGGCATGAATGATCAATAACTTGATTTTTGCTCAAAAAAGTGCATGTTGTCAAACAAGATTATCATTAAAATAATTTCTTCCAGTAAGAAAAAGTTTTTCCTACCTTGCCTGCAATTGTCAGCACAATTAATCATGAATACACATATGCATGGCTGCTTGCACATGTATGAGTTTTTAATGACTTCTGCAAGAGGATGCTACATCATGTAAATACTAATAATTAATTGACATACAGTTTTACACAAATTAACCAATAAAGTAGTTGTAAATTAAGCCCACTGCATTTTTAAGAAGGAATTTGTCCTGTTATCAGCAAAAGGTTGGAACAGTGTAATCTGATCAGGTACAGTATTATTTGAGAAAGTACTGTTAACAGTAGCGTAAATTTTAAATTTTGACCCCTGCTTAAAGAAGAAAAAATAGTATCTTCTTTCCACTTTATCAGCGTGGATTTCCAGTCAAAGATTAACTACTACTAAAGTCTAATGATAGCTATTATTTTTCAGTTTTTATTGTGGAGAATCTATCATTTTCATGGATAGTATTCACAATTTCAAATCTTTTATATTAGCTAAACTAATAATAGCATTGACGTTTGTTCATAACACTGAACTAATAAAATATCAGCATAGAAACCCAGTTGTATTCCTGTCGTGCAGGCATTTCAAATGTAAAGACTATGAAAGTATCACCATTTGGTTATTTTACCATTTGGTTATTACAGTACCAGTAGCGAGCATTTGCAACTGTTACTACAGTTTAGCGTACAACATTAATTAGCCATTGACTTTCCAGTCACTCGCAGCACAATGAAGGTCAAATGAAAAATAATATAATATTATGCTTTAGAGGAAGTATATATTTCCTTCTTGCATGTACATTATCCTCTACAGTATATACTGGAGAAGAATCAGGCATGGGTATCTAAATGCTTAGAAAGTTTGAAACCGCATGTATAAATAAGACTACTGTATTGTACCTTGAATGCAATCACATCAACAGCCCACCCAAAATTTATTTGAAAAAGTAACCTAAACATAAATGTTATTCAGTTCCAATGAAAGCCTCCATTTGTAAAAAAATTGGGATGATTTGAAGGAAAAAAAAAAGAAAAAAATTCCATGGCAAATATGGTCTTACACTGTCATATCATAGATTGGTAACAAATTGTTGGATTGTCAATCCCTACCATCAAGAATACACAGATAAAATTGTGATGAAAAGGGGAGATCTTCCCCTTTTTAAAGAAGTTATCATGAAACACTGCAAAATAAGACTATAATTGGTCTTACATTTACTGTCAGAAAGTAACATCATAAATGTTATTCAGTTCAATGCAAAAAAAATTGGGATGATTTGAAGGAAAAAAAAGGCTTGTCATTCCATTTGGTCTTACACTGTCATATCATAGATTGGTATACAAATTGAATTGGATTGTCAATTTGCAAATAGCATGTTGTTATCTACCAAGCTGAAAGATCAAGAATACACAAATAAAATTATGATGAAAAGGGAGATCTTCCCCTTTTTAGAAGAAGAGTTTAGTCATGAAACACTGCACAATTTCACATGACCTTCTTTCAGGCTATTGCTATATGTACATGTAAAATATACACCTTTGTGTCCTTGCTAACTAACTTTAGTGGTCATTCATTGGATTGTATGAGTTTTTACCTCAAAATACATTTGCATTTAATTCAAATGACATCACTGCAGATTACGCTACCTTATTATATTCATGGGAAACCGACCAAAAAGAAAATCATATCTTGGATAACAAACGGCCATAAAGGATTCTAAAGTAGATAAAAACTCCTAGAAGCAATTGTTCATTCCCAATATGGTGTCTGTCTACAAATAACAAAATATTCATTTAATGCCTATTCAATTGGAAAAGTTTACATTTAACAACTGCAAAATTCTATGATTGATTCACAATAAATAGCAGAAAATTATTGTGATATTAAACAACAATGAAACAAACTTTGTAATAAAAAATGTATAGGATATGCTTTACCTCCTGAATGTTCATCATTGGGCACTATTGTACCTTTTAAGCAATAAATATAGTATACGGTCTTTGAGATCGGAGATGTAGATGGTTGAATTATAAACATAGAGAATGTTTCACTGGATATCAGTGTTTATCTAAGCCTTGAAGTTAAAAACAAATTTCTTTTAACAAGACGAGTACAGTGAGTAGGTAGAACTTAGAACATTATATTTTTGGTTTTCCAGTAGGAAAAATCCAAAAGAAAATTTAAAGTCTCTAAACATAGGTGCTTAGACCGCATTTCCAGTGTCACAGCATATCTCAGCTTGGAGAGGCCTATGAAAATAAGAGCATTGAACATTTTATTCAGAATCATTAAATGACCAACTGACCATTGCTTTAGCATACTGTACAGACAGACAAGGTTGATCCATGATAAGAAAGCCTGCAGCATCTTTTCAAATGCACATTAGATATGACCCAGTCTTGAACGAATTTGTATACCAGCTGGACGACTTTACTTATCATAAGTTGTTAGTTGCTCAAGGAAAACATTATTGAACTTGAGCAGAAGGAATATCACAAATAAGGGCAACTGAAATGTGTGACAACTGGTTTGTAATGATAGTACTTGTTCATCTACAGTATACATAACAACACACTATAGTGTGTGTACTGATAACAACTGCAGTACCCTTTACCTGTATAGGATTCTATGTGGGAGTGCTCAGTTGGTACCTGCAATGGAACAAAACAAGTTGATGTGGCTTTACTATGTACAGTATATATAATGCAAATGATATTTTATGATTATGTACTGATACCAATTTGTGTGGCAAGTCTATTCACTTTCCGTAAGGCCTGAAGGTCAAGGTCAAGCAATCTGATACTTGAACAGATGCCCCTTCTACACAATGTCAGAATTATATTTTTATGCACTCTTCTAATTCATTACCACTAGGTTCATCTTTTGTAAGGAAAGTTTACTTTCCCTCGATATTGTTGGATAGTGCCAAAATGGTGGTCAATGTATTTCCTTTCAAATGGAGTATCAATGGGCTAAAGATATTATGACCATTGTCTTGCCAAACTTACTATATGTTAAGGTAAAGGGAGGTTCATACATATAAAGATGTATACACCATTGACAGCTTGCATGCTTTTTGTCAAGATTCTCAGAGCGTTAGAAAAACTTAGAATTGCATTGGAGAAAAATATATATATAATGTATGGAATTTATTATGGCACATTTTCTAGTTTAAAGAACTATTTAAATGTGCTCTAAAACTAACAGACTAGTTCTCCGGCTGCCTATCGGGTGCACATGAACTTAGTACTTGAAAGGGAAAGTGAATGAGCACTGCGTTTTAATGCTTTTTTCTAAAATAGTGTCAGAGAAGCAGGCAGAGGTGACTCCTTCATCGGGACCAACAACTAAACATCCCCCGAAGGACGGTGTGTGCCATTCAACCATTGTCACTTTTTCAATAGCTGAATGAAGAGTAGGAGCTAGGGGCTCCCAAAAACCTTTAAAACCTTTATTGACAAATTGAACCTTTATTTCTTTCAAAATAACCTTTAAAACCTTTAAAAACCTTTATTTTCAAAGTTAAGTAAGGTAAATGATTCGAGTGCTTTTTAATGGCATACCTGTTCTCAACACACATTTAAAAAGTAGTTTTCCAACTTCACGTAAGTAATGGACTTTTATCTGTTGCCTTTTGCCCCATAACTGTGGAAAATAATGAGTTAGATAAACCTTTTATTTAAATCCAAACTTTAAAAACCTGGAACCTTTCCAACATTTTAAAAAAGAGTCACTGGGAGGCCTGCTTTGATGTTTGCGTATCTGTCTGCATAGCTGTGGAAAAATCTAGACCTGATTTGGACCTCCAGCATTGTAAACTGAACTACCTATTTATATATTGTAAATTGAAACCTCTTACAGTTTGGTGTACAGTACATCCATTGGGAGCATACAGTACTACATGTATATATCAGCTATTCAAAATAATTGTGGAACTCCTGCACTATATCACTTGTTAACCTGACAGCCATCATCAACTTCTCAAGCTAACAGCAATAGTTAAGGGGTTATATCAGGAAGCTGAAAAGTCAACAAAAGGCAGCTATTGCACTTAAGGTCCACACCAAAACCATCTTAGCTTTAGATGAGCTTTTAATGACCGCATCAAAACATTCTAGCTTAAGATCAGTTTGGGATGTACTATCACAATGCAAGACAATGAAATTGAGCTATCTGCTGCATCTACTATGGAAATTTCAAATAAAACTTTCTTTTATCATTCATATGCTTTTATGCTCTGTAGGAGTTACTGTATATATTATAACTTATAGCGATTATATATCTATAACTTGATTTATAAAACAGATAAAGGAAGACAAACGTCCTTAAGAATTGGGGATGAAGAATAGAGAACTTGTTATAAACTGTGCCATATTTCAATAAAGAGTGTCAAATCAAGGATGTGTTCGTACATCCTTGGTCAAATGCAAGAAATAGTTCTGGCAACATGCATACAAAGTCATAAAATGTCTATAGTCTATAGATGCAAGACATTGTGAATGGTGCCGTTTACTGTTTCACAGTATGGACTGTAAAGGCCTGTACAGGGTTTACGGTGGAAGAAATATACCCATAACATACAGTTGTCATTGTAGTAAGGCCTACTATATGCAAAGTTTTGATAATATGAAAAAGTCATACTCCGCAGTAGCCCTTTAAAGAAAAACTAGGGCTATATAGGTTGGAAGTGTCTACAATTCAGATCATGATACCATAATTGAACTAATCCTTGGTGTGCTTATACTGTATATACAGTAATTCTGTTTCTAAACACATGCTTTAAAATCTCATGTAATCCTGAAGTGCAGTGTGATGTGGAGGTAGAATCCTAAAATTAAACGAGACCTGAAAGGTTGAAGTTTGATTCTACTGATACATCACACAGGGATTACGCTCCCTTCCTTGTGTTTAAAAGAAATTGAGAAAACCCTCCCAGTTTATACTCTCTTGTTTCTGTATTAAAGACTTTAAAACCTGAAGCTGATCAGTTGAACGATCTCATGCAATCCTTCTGTTTGTGTGATGTTTTGGTAGAATCTCAATCGTACTTCAACTTTTCAGGTCTCGTTTGATTTTAGGATTTTTCTTATTGGAATATTTCAGAAAATACCCATTAACCCCTCTCCTGTTATGGTACTTTTTCTAGAACACCCCTGGATTTATAGCATACAGTATACCCCCTCAGTTTTCCTGTTTAATTAACCATTACCTTTAATATACTAAAATAAGTTTTAAATTTGTAAATCTGTAGGCCTAATAAGTTGTTAGCCTTGGTAGGGGAGGGGATGGTGGGTGCTTCAGCACTTCCACTATAGCAGTACTAGGAGCCACTGGATTTCCAACTCACAATATTTCCATCATTTTGGTGGGGGGATTGAGAAAGTCCAAATGTTAATGACCCACCGTCGGTCCATTTAGATTCACGGACTAGGGTAGACCAGGATTCAAAAAGTGAAGTGAGTGAACTATAGCGTTATTAGATCATGTGATTAGAGTTTTCTGTAAAAGTCATAAGAATTACAAGGCCTATACATAATTCATGAAAATTTGTAGAGTAGCCTATATTTACAAAAGGGCCCGGTTATACTGACTCCGCCTAAGGCCCATAAAATATTAATTCCTGGCAACACACCAAATTTTTCACTCTTGACTTTGGAACTTATTTTGCCAATTTATAGGCCTACTGAACAATTCCAACAAATAACTTGATCATGAGTTCTGGTTCTGACCAACATTCAGAAATAAATCTAGAATTTGAAGAACCAGAATTTAAAGTGATATTCCTGGATTTCTGATTTACCACTGGATAATCTTTTCAGTGAAATTTTAAACGTTTAAATGTTATGATCAAGCTAAAAAAACTTTGTAGTTGCACTCTTTCAAATTACAGTATTGTGGTATTATCAAAAATAATTTAATATTTACATCTATAGAAAAGTTAGGATTGGTGTAGAATGAAGCTTCAGTGGCATTTTGTGACAAAATTTCATTGTCCAAAAATCTGTAACATTTTGAAAATTTTGTGACAAAATGAACATAAACAGATGTATTAAGAATTTTTCTGACATTTTGTGACATGTTTTACCCATTCACTCACAGTCATTGGTAATTTGATGTTGCATTTTAGTGGTAAATCCATTTTTCATGAAACAGACGTAACCAAATGATCCTTTATGAGTATCACTGGTCAACTGGTCATGATGAGCATTAATGACATCGCGGACAACCTGGCCCCAACATCAAATGTACCCTCTACGTGGACAACTTCACCATCTTCTGCTCCTCCCCTACCTTTCCCCTTATCAAAAAAGGACTCCAATTCAGCCTTAACCAGCTGCAAGTCTGGTGCAACAATAACGGTTTTAAATTCTCCAAAGACAAGACAGTCTGCATGCACTTCTGTCATTTCAACAATTCCATCCCAATCTGAACCTCTTGCTCAATGGCAATCACATCCCTAAAGTTTAACACATGAAGTTCCTGGGTTTAACCCTAGACCCCAAGCTCTCCTACAAGCAACACATCACCAACCGGAAACTAAAATGCAACAACTTCCTCCGCCTCCTCTCAACCTTCTCCGCCTCCTCTCCAACACCACTTGGGGTGCGAACCGCCATGCTCTCCTCAAAATCTTCAGGCTCACATCATGCCAAGCTTGACTGCGACAATATTGTCTACTGTGCCGCTTACAACTCATACTTCAACACCATCCAAAGTGAAGCCCTCAGGCTTTGTCTAGGTGCCTGCAAAACCTCCCCAATCTTCAGCCTTCATGTTGAAGCCAATGATCCCCCTTTCTACTTACATGTAGATATAGAAAGCTTAGCCTCTTCCATGCTTTTAGAGTCCTCACCAACACCCAGAACCCTGTTTACAACCTCATTAGGTACCCCAATTTCTCCACCCTCTTTGATAGTACTTAAACCCTATCCTCCCTTTAGCTTACGTATTAAATCAGACCTCTTCTATGTCGACATTAACCCTGCCACTCTCGGCACCTTCTCCTGGCACACTTTTTTCTCCTTGAGCCACCCCCCCCTTCTATCCACCTGGGCCTCCCACTCATCACAAAACCCAAACCAACCCTAACCTCTTCATCAATCTCCACAACCAAATCAAAGACAAACTTTCAAACTACACCTCCATCTATACTGATTGCTTCAAGGAAGGCAACAGGACAGCTGCTTCTGCCGTCATCCAAGACATCACCCTCAGTAGCAGACTTCCCGTCCATCTTTTCAGCCGAGGCAAAGGCCATTCTCCTTTCCCTCATTTTTATTGAGTACTCTCTGCTCAGCCACTTTGCCATTTTCTCCGACTCAAAGGCTGTTCTTACTTCTTTACTCAATCTCAAATGGGATAACTTTACAACCCAACTCCTCCAGAAACTTCTTTCGCCCACTCTCTGCAGGAAAAGTATTTTTTCTTCTGGTTACCCAGCCATGTTGGCATCCCTGGCAAACAGGGCTGATACAGCCGCTAACCTTGCCCTCAACCTCCCCCATACTCCTTTTCTCAAATTCTTTCTGACATCAAACGGCTTATCGCTTCCCTTGTTCGTGACCGCTGGCAAACCTCATGGAACTCCCAAATTGATAACAAACTCCACTTCATCCAGCCCCCCATTCCGATCAAACCCACCATCAACAACCTCCCTCGTATCGACAACGCTGATATTATTCGTCTTAGAATAGGTCACACCCACTTCACTTTCTCCCTGCTCCTTATTGGCTCTCCCCAACCCCTCTGCAACAATTGTCATTGCACCCTCACAGTCCATCATGTTCTCCTTGCTTGCCCCCTGTACAACCTTCCCAGAGCTTCCCTCACTCCCCACAACTCAATTGCTGAGTTCTTCCAGAAAAACCCTCCGGATAAAATTATCTCTTTCCTTCATCGTGCTTCCCTCTACAACCATATTTAATTCTCCTCTTCCACCCCCTCTCTCTACTTTCTTTTTTTCACCCATGCACCTCCTCTCTCGATCACAGCTTTCTGAGATTTTGTTCTTGTGAGAAGCCATTAATCATACTCCATTCTCTGCAGACGACATCATCAATTTGTGTTTTCTTATTATATAAGTATTGTACAAAAAATATATCAATATGTGATATTGTCATTTTGTAACCACTTTTGATGGGAAATGTTACTATTTTCACAATTATAGAAATTCTTTATAATCAATTACAATTAATTGTTATACCTGTAGGGTCACTTTTTTTTGTATAAAGGGGTCACTTTTCCTATTGTGTATAGTTTGACAAATAATTTCTGGTTAATATATTGTCTTTTTTTCTTCAGGCCTCCCATGAAATGGCAAGCGATGGTGACAATGGGGCTGGAGCAAGCGGAGATACAGGGACTTCTGATTCAGCTGGAGGTTTGATAGGAACATGGCAGGAATGGTTTGAAGAGAACATTCTCATGTGGGTTGTTCAGGACCCATGGGGCTTCCTCAGGACCATCTTCATGATATTAACCCCATTGTTCATTATTAGTGGCATCCTTTCTTACATTCTAATGAAAGACATTGAGAAGAAGGAGAAAGACAAGAAACGGAAATCCAAGAAGGATGCAAACACTCTTAGTGCCAGAGGCAAACCTTCGAGACCAAAGCACAGAAAGGCAGACTGACCCATCTGCAGAAGTGCGAGAGACATTTTCCACCTTTGGTATTGCATAAAATCACATTTTAATTAACAATATTTTTCTGAAAAACTCAGGTGCACCAGACAGCAAAACCTACAGAATTTTGCAATAATGTGAAATGGGCAGTAAATGTGTTCCTCATCTCCCTTCTCGTGAAGAAACTTTTCCGGCTTCACAAAATCATACATTAATTGTACATTTACTGTACATTATATACCATTTCTGTTTATGAAAAAATCAATTCACAGTCATTTGTGTTGACTGCAGCTCCAGACTTGATACAAACCATGCTGTTTTGCATCTAGCATTCTCCCCGCCGTCCTTGTTGCATTCTGTGATGTTGGTCATGTTATATGATGGCTTAAAAGGAACCATTTGATTGGAAGGAGTTATCTCTGAGAAACCCCTAGCTTGAACCAAGTAGGGGCAAAGTACCAACAACAACCTTGCCTGGGGCATTTACATGGTACTAAGGTAGCAAGGGTCTTGAAGTCACCTCGAATGTGCACTAGAAAGGAGTCAACACCATAAAAAAAAAAAGTGTACTATAGCAGCATGAAAAGATGGCAAGCAATTTTGAAAACACTGTTTGTACAATATTGAAAGTAAAACTGAATTATTTACTGTCGTCTTTGAAAAATAAAAATGACGTATTTTCAAGTACACAGTAGTGTTATGTTACTCTGCCCCACATTCTGTACGATTCCAACCACATAATATCTGGGAATTTAAACTGAAGTACAAAATGACTTGGAATATGAGTCAGTGATGTCACTTTTGCCAATTAGACTTGGATACCAGTCATTTCTTGAGAAAAATGTAGAACATGTTTAAAGATTTGGCATTCTTAACAAAACAATATTTAAATGTTTTCAGCAATCCTTTTTGTGGTGATGATAATAATCTGATATTAAATTAATGTTATATGATTACTTATCATTGACAGAAAAGAAAGTATTCAATGATAGTATTTTGTATAACATCAAATCAATTGTCAATCCAACTTATAACATCAGCCCAGGTGGCAGGGAGATAGCTAGCGGGGTGGGGGGAGCAGGGGACCAAACCACCCCAGATTTTTAGCCAGTCATAAATTTCTACACTTAATATATGCATAACATGGGAACAGATGGCATTTTGTCCCCAGATTCACCCCTATGCCCCTAGATTCACCATGCCCCCAGATTCACCATGCCCCCAGATTCACCATGCCCCCATGGCCCCAGATTCACCATGCCCCCCCCCAGATTCACCATGCCCCCAGATTCACCATATGGAACTTCTATGACCTTACACCCTGACCCCAGGGTTTCACGTGGATACTCGGGCACGTCTGTCCACGATCTAGTTTAGCCGCGCCATGTCCGCAAAAATGCAAATAAATGGCATCTTCAACAAGTTACAGGCGACATGTCAGTTATATGCCTTTTGGGCGCATTTTTTGAGTATGCCTGACGGCCTTATTGCACATGGAACTTCTATGACCTTACACCCTGACCCCAGGGTTTCACGTGGATACTCGGGCACGTCTGTCCACGATCTAGTTTAGCCGCGCCATGTCCGCAAAAATGCAAATAAATGGCATCTTCAACAAGTTACAGGCGACATGTCAGTTATATGCCTTTTGGGCGCATTTTTTGAGTATGCCTGACGGCCTTATTGCACATGGAACTTCTATGACCTTACACCCCTGACCCCAGGGTTTCACGTGGATACTCGGGCACGTCTGTCCACGATCTAGTTTAGCCGCGCCATGTCCGCAAAAATGCAAATAAATGGCATCTTCAACAAGTTACAGGCGACATGTCAGTTATATGCCTTTTGGGCGCATTTTTTGAGTATGCCTGACGGCCTTATTGCACATGGAACTTCTATGACCTTACACCCTGACCCCAGGGTTTCACGTGGATACTCGGGCACGTCTGTCCACGATCTAGTTTAGCCGCGCCATGTCCGCAAAAATGCAAATAAATGGCATCTTCAACAAGTTACAGGCGACATGTCAGTTATATATTCCTTTTGGGCGCATTTTTTGAGTATGCCTGACGGCCTTATTGCACATGGAACTTCTATGACCTTACACCCCTGACCCCAGGGTTTCACGTGGATACTCGGGCACGTCTGTCCACGATCTAGTTTAGCCGCGCCATGTCCGCAAAAATGCAAATAAATGGCATCTTCAACAAGTTACAGGCGACATGTCAGTTATATGCCTTTTGGGCGCATTTTTTGAGTATGCCTGACGGCCTTATTGCACATGGAACTTCTATGACCTTACACCCCCTGACCCCAGGGTTTCACGTGGATACTCGGGCACGTCTGTCCACGATCTAGTTTAGCCGCGCCATGTCCGCAAAAATGCAAATAAATGGCATCTTCAACAAGTTACAGGCGACATGTCAGTTATATGCCTTTTTGGGCGCATTTTTGAGTATGAGTATGCCTGACGGCCTTATTGCACATGGAACTTCTATGACCTTACACCCCTGACCCCAGGGTTTCACGTGGATACTCGGGCACGTCTGTCCACGATCTAGTTTAGCCGCGCCATGTCCGCAAAAATGCAAATAAATGGCATCTTCAACAAGTTACAGGCGACATGTCAGTTATATGCCTTTTGGGCGCATTTTTTGAGTATGCCTGACGGCCTTATTGCACATGGAACTTCTATGACCTTACACCCCTGACCCCAGGGTTTCACGTGGATACTCGGGCACGTCTGTCCACGATCTAGTTTAGCCGCGCCATGTCCGCAAAAATGCAAATAAATGGCATCTTCAACAAGTTACAGGCGACATGTCAGTTATATGCCTTTTGGGCGCATTTTTTGAGTATGCCTGACGGCCTTATTGCACATGGAACTTCTATGACCTTACACCCCCTGACCCCAGGGTTTCACGTGGATACTCGGGCACGTCTGTCCACGATCTAGTTTAGCCGCGCCATGTCCGCAAAAATGCAAATAAATGGCATCTTCAACAAGTTACAGGCGACATGTCAGTTATATGCCTTTTGGCGCATTTTTTGAGTATGCCTGACGGCCTTATTGCACATGGAACTTCTATGACCTTACACCCTGACCCCAGGGTTTCACGTGGATACTCGGGCACGTCTGTCCACGATCTAGTTTAGCCGCGCCATGTCCGCAAAAATGCAAATAAATGGCATCTTCAACAAGTTACAGGCGACATGTCAGTTATATGCCTTTTGGGCGCATTTTTTGAGTATGCCTGACGGCCTTATTGCACATGGAACTTCTATGACCTTACACCCCTGACCCCAGGGTTTCACGTGGATACTCGGGCACGTCTGTCCACGATCTAGTTTAGCCGCGCCATGTCCGCAAAAATGCAAATAAATGGCATCTTCAACAAGTTACAGGCGACATGTCAGTTATATGCCTTTTGGGCGCATTTTTTGAGTATGCCTGACGGCCTTATTGCACATGGAACTTCTATGACCTTACACCCTGACCCCAGGGTTTCACGTGGATACTCGGGCACGTCTGTCCACGATCTAGTTTAGCCGCGCCATGTCCGCAAAAATGCAAATAAATGGCATCTTCAACAAGTTACAGGCGACATGTCAGTTATATGCCTTTTGGGCGCATTTTTGAGTATGCCTGACGGCCTTATTGCACATGGAACTTCTATGACCTTACACCCCTGACCCCAGGGTTTCACGTGGATACTCGGGCACGTCTGTCCACGATCTAGTTTAGCCGCGCCATGTCCGCAAAAATGCAAATAAATGGCATCTTCAACAAGTTACAGGCGACATGTCAGTTATATGCCTTTTGGGCGCATTTTTTGAGTATGCCTGACGGCCTTATTGCACATGGAACTTCTATGACCTTACACCCTGACCCCAGGGTTTCACGTGGATACTCGGGCACGTCTGTCCACGATCTAGTTTAGCCGCGCCATGTCCGCAAAAATGCAAATAAATGGCATCTTCAACAAGTTACAGGCGACATGTCAGTTATATGCCTTTTGGGCGCATTTTTTGAGTATGCCTGACGGCCTTATTGCACATGGAACTTCTATGACCTTACACCCCTGACCCCAGGGTTTCACGTGGATACTCGGGCACGTCTGTCCACGATCTAGTTTAGCCGCGCCATGTCCGCAAAAATGCAAATAAATGGCATCTTCAACAAGTTACAGGCGACATGTCAGTTATATGCCTTTTGGGCGCATTTTTTGAGTATGCCTGACGGCCTTATTGCACATGGAACTTCTATGACCTTACACCCTGACCCCAGGGTTTCACGTGGATACTCGGGCACGTCTGTCCACGATCTAGTTTAGCCGCGCCATGTCCGCAAAAATGCAAATAAATGGCATCTTCAACAAGTTACAGGCGACATGTCAGTTATATGCCTTTTGGGCGCATTTTTTGAGTATGCCTGACGGCCTTATTGCACATGGAACTTCTATGACCTTACACCCCTGACCCCAGGGTTTCACGTGGATACTCGGGCACGTCTGTCCACGATCCACGATCTAGTTTAGCCGCGCCATGTCCGCAAAAATGCAAATAAATGGCATCTTCAACAAGTTACAGGCGACATGTCAGTTATATGCCTTTTGGGCGCATTTTTTGAGTATGCCTGACGGCCTTATTGCACATGGAACTTCTATGACCTTACACCCCTGACCCCAGGGTTTCACGTGGATACTCGGGCACGTCTGTCCACGATCTAGTTTAGCCGCGCCATGTCCGCAAAAATGCAAATAAATGGCATCTTCAACAAGTTACAGGCGACATGTCAGTTATATGCCTTTTGGGCGCATTTTTTGAGTATGCCTGACGGCCTTATTGCACATGGAACTTCTATGACCTTACACCCCTGACCCCAGGGTTTCACGTGGATACTCGGGCACGTCTGTCCACGATCTAGTTTAGCCGCGCCATGTCCGCAAAAATGCAAATAAATGGCATCTTCAACAAGTTACAGGCGACATGTCAGTTATATGCCTTTTGGGCGCATTTTTTTTAGTATGCCTGACGGCCTTATTGCACATGGAACTTCTATGACCTTACACCCCTGACCCCAGGGTTTCACGTGGATACTCGGGCACGTCTGTCCACGATCTAGTTTAGCCGCGCCATGTCCGCAAAAATGCAAATAAATGGCATCTTCAACAAGTTACAGGCGACATGTCAGTTATATGCCTTTTGGGCGCATTTTTTGAGTATGCCTGACGGCCTTATTGCACATGGAACTTCTATGACCTTACACCCCTGACCCCAGGGTTTCACGTGGATACTCGGGCACGTCTGTCCACGATCTAGTTTAGCCGCGCCATGTCCGCAAAAATGCAAATAAATGGCATCTTCAACAAGTTACAGGCGACATGTCAGTTATATGCCTTTTGGGCGCATTTTTTGAGTATGCCTGACGGCCTTATTGCACATGGAACTTCTATGACCTTACACCCTGACCCCAGGGTTTCACGTGGATACTCGGGCACGTCTGTCCACGATCTAGTTTAGCCGCGCCATGTCCGCAAAATGCAAATAAATGGCATCTTCAACAAGTTACAGGCGACATGTCAGTTATATGCCTTTTGGGCGCATTTTTTGAGTATGCCTGACGGCCTTATTGCACATGGAACTTCTATGACCTTACACCCCTGACCCCAGGGTTTCACGTGGATACTCGGGCACGTCTGTCCACGATCTAGTTTAGCCGCGCCATGTCCGCAAAAATGCAAATAAATGGCATCTTCAACAAGTTACAGGCGACATGTCAGTTATATGCCTTTTGGGCGCATTTTTTGAGTATGCCTGACGGCCTTATTGCACATGGAACTTCTATGACCTTACACCCCTGACCCCAGGGTTTCACGTGGATACTCGGGCACGTCTGTCCACGATCTAGTTTAGCCGCGCCATGTCCGCAAAAATGCAAATAAATGGCATCTTCAACAAGTTACAGGCGACATGTCAGTTATATGCCTTTTGGGCGCATTTTTTGAGTATGCCTGACGGCCTTATTGCACATGGAACTTCTATGACCTTACACCCCTGACCCCAGGGTTTCACGTGGATACTCGGGCACGTCTGTCCACGATCTAGTTTAGCCGCGCCATGTCCGCAAAAATGCAAATAAATGGCATCTTCAACAAGTTACAGGCGACATGTCAGTTATATGCCTTTTTTGGGCGCATTTTTTGAGTATGCCTGACGGCCTTATTGCACATGGAACTTCTATGACCTTACACCCCTGACCCCAGGGTTTCACGTGGATACTCGGGCACGTCTGTCCACGATCTAGTTTAGCCGCGCCATGTCCGCAAAAATGCAAATAAATGGCATCTTCAACAAGTTACAGGCGACATGTCAGTTATATGCCTTTTGGGCGCATTTTTTGAGTATGCCTGACGGCCTTATTGCACATGGAACTTCTATGACCTTACACCCTGACCCCAGGGTTTCACGTGGATACTCGGGCACGTCTGTCCACGATCTAGTTTAGCCGCGCCATGTCCGCAAAAATGCAAAAATAAATGGCATCTTCAACAAGTTACAGGCGACATGTCAGTTATATGCCTTTTGGGCGCATTTTTTGAGTATGCCTGACGGCCTTATTGCACATGGAACTTCTATGACCTTACACCCCTGACCCCAGGGTTTCACGTGGATACTCGGGCACGTCTGTCCACGATCTAGTTTAGCCGCGCCATGTCCGCAAAAATGCAAATAAATGGCATCTTCAACAAGTTACAGGCGACATGTCAGTTATATGCCTTTTGGGCGCATTTTTTGAGTATGCCTGACGGCCTTATTGCACATGGAACTTCTATGACCTTACACCCCTGACCCCAGGGTTTCACGTGGATACTCGGGCACGTCTGTCCACGATCTAGTTTAGCCGCGCCATGTCCGCAAAAATGCAAATAAATGGCATCTTCAACAAGTTACAGGCGACATGTCAGTTATATGCCTTTTGGGCGCATTTTTTGAGTATGCCTGACGGCCTTATTGCACATGGAACTTCTATGACCTTACACCCTGACCCCAGGGTTTCACGTGGATACTCGGGCACGTCTGTCCACGATCTGACCCGCATGGGTTTCACGTGGATACTCCTTTTGGGCGCATTTTTTGGCGGCCTTACACATGTCTGTCCACGATCTAGTTTAGCGCGCCATGTCCGCAAAAATGCAAATAAATGGCATCTTCAACAAGTTACAGGCGACATGTCAGTTATATGCCTTTTGGGCGCATTTTTTGAGTATGCCTGACGGCCTTATTGCACATGGAACTTCTATGACCTTACACCCCTTACACCCCTGACCCCAGGGTTTCACGTGGATACTCGGGCACGTCTGTCCACGATCTAGTTTAGCCGCGCCATGTCCGCAAAAATGCAAATAAATGGCATCTTCAACAAGTTACAGGCGACATGTCAGTTATATGCCTTTTGGGCGCATTTTTTGAGTATGCCTGACGGCCTTATTGCACATGGAACTTCTATGACCTTACACCCCCCTGACCCCAGTTCACGTGGATACTCGGGCACGTCTGTCCACGATCTAGTTTAGCCGCGCCATGTCCGCAAAAATGCAAATAAATGGCATCTTCAACAAGTTACAGGCGACATGTCAGTTATATGCCTTTTGGGCGCATTTTTTGAGTATGCCTGACGGCCTTATTGCACATGGAACTTCTATGACCTTACACCCCCTGACCCCAGGGTTTCACGTGGATACTCGGGCACGTCTGTCCACGATCTAGTTTAGCCGCGCCATGTCCGCAAAAATGCAAATAAATGGCATCTTCAACAAGTTACAGGCGACATGTCAGTTATATGCCTTTTGGGCGCATTTTTTGAGTATGCCTGACGGCCTTATTGCACATGGAACTTCTATGACCTTACACCCCTGACCCCAGGGTTTCACGTGGATACTCGGGCACGTCTGTCCACGATCTAGTTTAGCCGCGCCATGTCCGCAAAAATGCAAATAAATGGCATCTTCAACAAGTTACAGGCGACATGTCAGTTATATGCCTTTTGGGCGCATTTTTTGAGTATGCCTGACGGCCTTATTGCACATGGAACTTCTATGACCTTACACCCTGACCCCAGGGTTTCACGTGGATACTCGGGCACGTCTGTCCACGATCTAGTTTAGCCGCGCCATGTCCGCAAAAATGCAAATAAATGGCATCTTCAACAAGTTACAGGCGACATGTCAGTTATATGCCTTTTGGGCGCATTTTTGAGTATGCCTGACGGCCTTATTGCACATGGAACTTCTATGACCTTACACCCTGACCCCAGGGTTTCACGTGGATACTCGGGCACGTCTGTCCACGATCTAGTTTAGCCGCGCCATGTCCGCAAAAATGCAAATAAATGGCATCTTCAACAAGTTACAGGCGACATGTCAGTTATATGCCTTTTGGGCGCATTTTTTGAGTATGCCTGACGGCCTTATTGCACATGGAACTTCTATGACCTTACACCCTGACCCCAGGGTTTCACGTGACTATACTCGGGCACGTCTGTCCACGATCTAGTTTAGCCGCGCCATGTCCGCAAAAATGCAAATAAATGGCATCTTCAACAAGTTACAGGCGACATGTCAGTTATATGCCTTTTGGGCGCATTTTTTGAGTATGCCTGACGGCCTTATTGCACATGGAACTTCTATGACCTTACACCCCTGACCCCAGGGTTTCACGTGGATACTCGGGCACGTCTGTCCACGATCTAGTTTAGCCGCGCCATGTCCGCAAAAATGCAAATAAATGGCATCTTCAACAAGTTACAGGCGACATGTCAGTTATATGCCTTTTGGGCGCATTTTTGAGTATGCCTGACGGCCTTATTGCACATGGAACTTCTATGACCTTACACCCCCCCGACCCCAGGGTTTCACGTGGATACTCGGGCACGTCTGTCCACGATCTAGTTTAGCCGCGCCATGTCCGCAAAAATGCAAATAAATGGCATCTTCAACAAGTTACAGGCGACATGTCAGTTATATGCCTTTTGGGCGCATTTTTGAGTATGCCTGACGGCCTTATTGCACATGGAACTTCTATGACCTTACACCCTGACCCCAGGGTTTCACGTGGATACTCGGGCACGTCTGTCCACGATCTAGTTTAGCCGCGCCATGTCCGCAAAAATGCAAATAAATGGCATCTTCAACAAGTTACAGGCGACATGTCAGTTATATGCCTTTTGGGCGCATTTTTTGAGTATGCCTGACGGCCTTATTGCACATGGAACTTCTATGACCTTACACCCCTGACCCCAGGGTTTCACGTGGATACTCGGGCACGTCTGTCCACGATCTAGTTTAGCCGCGCCATGTCCGCAAAAATGCAAATAAATGGCATCTTCAACAAGTTACAGGCGACATGTCAGTTATATGCCTTTTGGGCGCATTTTTTGAGTATGCCTGACGGCCTTATTGCACATGGAACTTCTATGACCTTACACCCCTGACCCCAGGGTTTCACGTGGATACTCGGGCACGTCTGTCCACGATCTAGTTTAGCCGCGCCATGTCCGCAAAAATGCAAATAAATGGCATCTTCAACAAGTTACAGGCGACATGTCAGTTATATGCCTTTTGGGCGCATTTTTTGAGTATGCCTGACGGCCTTATTGCACATGGAACTTCTATGACCTTACACCCCTGACCCCAGGGTTTCACGTGGATACTCGGGCACGTCTGTCCACGTCCACGATCTAGTTTAGCCGCGCCATGTCCGCAAAAATGCAAATAAATGGCATCTTCAACAAGTTACAGGCGACATGTCAGTTATATGCCTTTTGGGCGCATTTTTTGAGTATGCCTGACGGCCTTATTGCACATGGAACTTCTATGACCTTACACCCCTGACCCCAGGGTTTCACGTGGATACTCGGGCACGTCTGTCCACGATCTAGTTTAGCCGCGCCATGTCCGCAAAAATGCAAATAAATGGCATCTTCAACAAGTTACAGGCGACATGTCAGTTATATGCCTTTTGGGCGCATTTTTGAGTATGCCTGACGGCCTTATTGCACATGGAACTTCTATGACCTTACACCCCTGACCCCAGGGTTTCACGTGGATACTCGGGCACGTCTGTCCACGATCTAGTTTAGCCGCGCCATGTCCGCAAAAATGCAAATAAATGGCATCTTCAACAAGTTACAGGCGACATGTCAGTTATATGCCTTTTGGGCGCATTTTTTGAGTATGCCTGACGGCCTTATTGCACATGGAACTTCTATGACCTTACACCCTGACCCCAGGGTTTCACGTGGATACTCGGGCACGTCTGTCCACGATCTAGTTTAGCCGCGCCATGTCCGCAAAAATGCAAATAAATGGCATCTTCAACAAGTTACAGGCGACATGTCAGTTATATGCCTTTTGGGCGCATTTTTTGAGTATGCCTGACGGCCTTATTGCACATGGAACTTCTATGACCTTACACCCCCTGACCCCAGGGTTTCACGTGGATACTACTCGGCACGTCTGTCCACGATCTAGTTTAGCCGCGCCATGTCCGCAAAAATGCAAATAAATGGCATCTTCAACAAGTTACAGGCGACATGTCAGTTATATGCCTTTTGGGCGCATTTTTTGAGTATGCCTGACGGCCTTATTGCACATGGAACTTCTATGACCTTACACCCCTGACCCCAGGGTTTCACGTGGATACTCGGGCACGTCTGTCCACGATCTAGTTTAGCCGCGCCATGTCCGCAAAAATGCAAATAAATGGCATCTTCAACAAGTTACAGGCGACATGTCAGTTATATGCCTTTTGGGCGCATTTTTTGAGTATGCCTGACGGCCTTATTGCACATGGAACTTCTGGAACTGACCTTACACCCCTGACCCCAGGGTTTCACGTGGATACTCGGGCACGTCTGTCCACGATCTAGTTTAGCCGCGCCATGTCCGCAAAAAAAAAATAAATGGCATCTTCAACAAGTTACAGGCGACATGTCAGTTTATATGCCTTTTGGGCGCATTTTTTGAGTATGCCTGACGGCCTTATTGCACATGGAACTTCTATGACCTTACACCCTGACCCCAGGGTTTCACGTGGATACTCGGGCACGTCTGTCCACGATCTAGTTTAGCCGCGCCATGTCCGCAAAAAAAAATGCAAATAAATGGCATCTTCAACAAGTTACAGGCGACATGTCAGTTATATGCCTTTTGGGCGCATTTTTTGAGTATGCCTGACGGCCTTATTGCACATGGAACTTCTATGACCTTACACCCCTGACCCCAGGGTTTCACGTGGATACTCGGGCACGTCTGTCCACGATCTAGTTTAGCCGCGCCATGTCCGCAAAAATGCAAATAAATGGCATCTTCAACAAGTTACAGGCGACATGTCAGTTATATGCCTTTTTTTTGAGGGCGCATTTTTGAGTATGCCTGACGGCCTTATTGCACATGGAACTTCTATGACCTTACACCCTGACCCCAGGGTTTCACGTGGATACTCGGCACGTCTGTCCACGATCTAGTTTAGCCGCGCCATGTCCGCAAAAATGCAAATAAATGGCATCTTCAACAAGTTACAGGCGACATGTCAGTTATATGCCTTTTGGGCGCATTTTTTGAGTATGCCTGACGGCCTTATTGCACATGGAACTTCTATGACCTTACACCCCTGACCCCAGGGTTTCACGTGGATACTCGGGCACGTCTGTCCACGATCTAGTTTAGCCGCGCCATGTCCGCAAAAATGCAAATAAATGGCATCTTCAACAAGTTACAGGCGACATGTCAGTTATATGCCTTTTGGGCGCATTTTTTTGAGTATGCCTGACGGCCTTATTGCACATGGAACTTCTATGACCTTACACCCTGACCCCAGGGTTTCACGTGGATACTCGGGCACGTCTGTCCACGATCTAGTTTAGCCGCGCCATGTCCGCAAAAATGCAAATAAATGGCATCTTCAACAAGTTACAGGCGACATGTCAGTTATATGCCTTTTGGGCGCATTTTTGAGTATGCCTGACGGCCTTATTGCACATGGAACTTCTATGACCTTACACCCCTGACCCCAGGGTTTCACGTGGATACTCGGGCACGTCTGTCCACGATCTAGTTTAGCCGCGCCATGTCCGCAAAAATGCAAATAAATGGCATCTTCAACAAGTTACAGGCGACATGTCAGTTATATGCCTTTTGGGCATTTTTTGAGTATGCCTGACGGCCTTATTGCACATGGAACTTCTATGACCTTACACCCCTGACCCCAGGGTTTCACGTGGATACTCGGGCACGTCTGTCCACGATCTAGTTTAGCCGCGCCATGTCCGCAAAAATGCAAATAAATGGCATCTTCAACAAGTTACAGGCGACATGTCAGTTATATGCCTTTTGGGCGCATTTTTTGAGTATGCCTGACGGCCTTATTGCACATGGAACTTTTGGGCTATTATTGCAATGGAACTTCTATGACCTTACACCCCTGACCCCAGGGTTTCACGTGGATACTCGGGCACGTCTGTCCACGATCTAGTTTAGCCGCGCCATGTCCGCAAAAATGCAAATAAATGGCATCTTCAACAAGTTACAGGCGACATGTCAGTTATATGCCTTTTGGGCGCATTTTTTGAGTATGCCTGACGGCCTTATTGCACATGGAACTTCTATGACCTTACACCCTGACCCCAGGGTTTCACGTGGATACTCGGGCACGTCTGTCCACGATCTAGTTTAGCCGCGCCATGTCCGCAAAAATGCAAATAAATGGCATCTTCAACAAGTTACAGGCGACATGTCAGTTATATGCCTTTTTGGGCGCATTTTTTTGAGTATGCCTGACGGCCTTATTGCACATGGAACTTCTATGACCTTACACCCTGACCCCAGGGTTTCACGTGGATACTCGGGCACGTCTGTCCACGATCTAGTTTAGCCGCGCCATGTCCGCAAAAATGCAAATAAATGGCATCTTCAACAAGTTACAGGCGACATGTCAGTTATATGCCTTTTGGGCGCATTTTTTGAGTATGCCTGACGGCCTTATTGCACATGGAACTTCTATGACCTTACACCCCTGACCCCAGGGTTTCACGTGGATACTCGGGCACGTCTGTCCACGATCTAGTTTAGCCGCGCCATGTCCGCAAAAATGCAAATAAATGGCATCTTCAACAAGTTACAGGCGACATGTCAGTTATATGCCTTTTGGGCGCATTTTTTGAGTATGCCTGACGGCCTTATTGCACATGGAACTTCTATGACCTTACACCCTGACCCCAGGGTTTCACGTGGATACTCGGGCACGTCTGTCCACGATCTAGTTTAGCCGCGCCATGTCCGCAAAAATGCAAATAAATGGCATCTTCAACAAGTTACAGGCGACATGTCAGTTATATGCCTTTTGGGCGCATTTTTTGAGTATGCCTGACGGCCTTATTGCACATGGAACTGGAACTTCTATGACCTTACACCCTGACCCCAGGGTTTCACGTGGATACTCGGGCACGTCTGTCCACGATCTAGTTTAGCCGCGCCATGTCCGCAAAAATGCAAATAAATGGCATCTTCAACAAGTTACAGGCGACATGTCAGTTATATGCCTTTTGGGCGCATTTTTTGAGTATGCCTGACGGCCTTATTGCACATGGAACTTCTATGACCTTACACCCCTGACCCCAGGGTTTCACGTGGATACTCGGGCACGTCTGTCCACGATCTAGTTTAGCCGCGCCATGTCCGCAAAAATGCAAATAAATGGCATCTTCAACAAGTTACAGGCGACATGTCAGTTATATGCCTTTTGTCCGCAAAAATGCAAATAAATGGCATCTTTTACAGGCGACATGTCATTTTTTTTGGGCGCATTTTTTGAGTATGCCCTTATTGCACATGGAACTTCTATGACCTTACACCCCTGACCCCAGGGTTTCACGTGGATACTCGGGCACGTCTGTCCACGATCTAGTTTAGCCGCGCCATGTCCGCAAAAATGCAAATAAATGGCATCTTCAACAAGTTACAGGCGACATGTCAGTTATATGCCTTTTGGGCGCATTTTTTGAGTATGCCTGACGGCCTTATTGCACATGGAACTTCTATGACCTTACACCCCTGACCCCAGGGTTTCACGTGGATACTCGGGCACGTCTGTCCACGATCTAGTTTAGCCGCGCCATGTCCGCAAAAATGCAAATAAATGGCATCTTCAACAAGTTACAGGCGACATGTCAGTTATATGCCTTTTGGGCGCATTTTTTGAGTATGCCTGACGGCCTTATTGCACATGGAACTTCTATGACCTTACACCCCTGACCCCAGGGTTTCACGTGGATACTCGGGCACGTCTGTCCACGATCTAGTTTAGCCGCGCCATGTCCGCAAAAATGCAAATAAATGGCATCTTCAACAAGTTACAGGCGACATGTCAGTTATATGCCTTTTGGGCGCATTTTTTTAGTATGCCTGACGGCCTTATTGCACATGGAACTTCTATGACCTTACACCCCTGACCCCAGGGTTTCACGTGGATACTCGGGCACGTCTGTCCACGATCTAGTTTAGCCGCGCCATGTCCGCAAAAATGCAAATAAATGGCATCTTCAACAAGTTACAGGCGACATGTCAGTTATATGCCTTTTGGGCGCATTTTTTGAGTATGCCTGACGGCCTTATTGCACATGGAACTTCTATGACCTTACACCCCCCCCCAGGGTTTCACGTGGATACTCGGGCACGTCTGTCCACGATCTAGTTTAGCCGCGCCATGTCCGCAAAAATGCAAATAAATGGCATCTTCAACAAGTTACAGGCGACATGTCAGTTATATGCCTTTTGGGCGCATTTTTTTTTTTATGCCTGACGGCCTTATTGCACATGGAACTTCTATGACCTTACACCCCTGACCCCAGGGTTTCACGTGGATACTCGGGCACGTCTGTCCACGATCTAGTTTAGCCGCGCCATGTCCGCAAAAATGCAAATAGGCATCTCTTCAACAAGTTACAGGCGACATGTCAGTTATATGCCTTTTGGGCGCATTTTTTGAGTATGCCTGACGGCCTTATTGCACATGGAACTTCTATGACCTTACACCCTGACCCCAGGGTTTCACGTGGATACTCGGGCACGTCTGTCCACGATCTAGTTTAGCCGCGCCATGTCCGCAAAAATGCAAATAAATGGCATCTTCAACAAGTTACAGGCGACATGTCAGTTATATGCCTTTTGGGCGCATTTTTTGAGTATGCCTGACGGCCTTATTGCACATGGAACTTCTATGACCTTACACCCCTGACCCCAGGGTTTCACGTGGATACTCGGGCACGTCTGTCCACGATCTAGTTTAGCCGCGCCATGTCCGCAAAAATGCAAATAAATGGCATCTTCAACAAGTTACAGGCGACATGTCAGTTATATGCCTTTTGGGCGCATTTTTTGAGTATGCCTGACGGCCTTATTGCACATGGAACTTCTATGACCTTACACCCTGACCCCAGGGTTTCACCCCAGGGTTTCACGTGGATACTCGGGCACGTCTGTCTGTCACGATCTAGTTTAGCCGCGCCATGTCCGCAAAAATGCAAATAAATGGCATCTTCAACAAGTTACAGGCGACATGTCAGTTATATGCCTTTTGGGCGCATTTTTGAGTATGCCTGACGGCCTTATTGCACATGGAACTTCTATGACCTTACACCCTGACCCCAGGGTTTCACGTGGATACTCGGGCACGTCTGTCCACGATCTAGTTTAGCCGCGCCATGTCCGCAAAAATGCAAATAAATGGCATCTTCAACAAGTTACAGGCGACATGTCAGTTATATGCCTTTTGGGCGCATTTTTTGAGTATGCCTGACGGCCTTATTGCACATGGAACTTCTATGACCTTACACCCTGACCCCAGGGTTTCACGTGGATACTCGGGCACGTCTGTCCACGATCTAGTTTAGCCGCGCCATGCGCCATGTCCGCAAAATGCAAATAAATGGCATCTTCAACAAGTTACAGGCGACATGTCAGTTATATGCCTTTTGGGCGCATTTTTTGAGTATGCCTGACGGCCTTATTGCACATGGAACTTCTATGACCTTACACCCCTGACCCCAGGGTTTCACGTGGATACTCGGGCACGTCTGTCCACGATCTAGTTTAGCCGCGCCATGTCCGCAAAAATGCAAATAAATGGCATCTTCAACAAGTTACAGGCGACATGTCAGTTATATGCCTTTTGGGCGCATTTTTTGAGTATGCCTGACGGCCTTATTGCACATGGAACTTCTATGACCTTACACCCTGACCCCAGGGTTTCACGTGGATACTCGGGCACGTCTGTCCACGATCTAGTTTAGCCGCGCCATGTCCGCAAAAATGCAAATAAATGGCATCTTCAACAAGTTACAGGCGACATGTCAGTTATATGCCTTTTGGGCGCATTTTTTGAGTATGCCTGACGGCCTTATTGCACATGGAACTTATGACCTTACACCCTGACCCCAGGGTTTCACGTGGATACTCGGGCACGTCTGTCCACGATCTAGTTTAGCCGCGCCATGTCCGCAAAAATGCAAATAAATGGCATCTTCAACAAGTTACAGGCGACATGTCAGTTATATGCCTTTTGGGCGCATTTTTTGAGTATGCCTGACGGCCTTATTGCACATGGAACTTCTATGACCTTACACCCTGACCCCAGGGTTTCACGTGGATACTCGGGCACGTCTGTCCACGATCTAGTTTAGCCGCGCCATGTCCGCAAAAATGCAAATAAATGGCATCTTCAACAAGTTACAGGCGACATGTCAGTTATATGCCTTTTGGGCGCATTTTTTGAGTATGCCTGACGGCCTTATTGCACATGGAACTTCTATGACCTTACACCCCTGACCCCAGGGTTTCACGTGGATACTCGGGCACGTCTGTCCACGATCTAGTTTAGCCGCGCCATGTCCGCAAAAATGCAAATAAATGGCATCTTCAACAAGTTACAGGCGACATGTCAGTTATATGCCTTTTGGGCGCATTTTTTGAGTATGCCTGACGGCCTTATTGCACATGGAACTTCTATGACCTTACACCCCTGACCCCAGGGTTTCACGTGGATACTCGGGCACGTCTGTCCACGATCTAGTTTAGCCGCGCCATGTCCGCAAAAATGCAAATAAATGGCATCTTCAACAAGTTACAGGCGACATGTCAGTTATATGCCTTTTTTAGGGCGCATTTTTTGAGTATGCCTGACGGCCTTATTGCACATGGAACTGGGCATCTTCAACTATGACCTTACACCCGGCCTGGAACTTCCCCTTACACCCCTGACCCCAGGGTTTCACGTGGATACTCGGGCACGTCTGTCCACGATCTAGTTTAGCCGCGCCATGTCCGCAAAAATGCAAATAAATGGCATCTTCAACAAGTTACAGGCGACATGTCAGTTATATGCCTTTTGGGCGCATTTTTTGAGTATGCCTGACGGCCTTATTGCACATGGAACTTCTATGACCTTACACCCTGACCCCAGGGTTTCACGTGGATACTCGGGCACGTCTGTCCACGATCTAGTTTAGCCGCGCCATGTCCGCAAAAATGCAAATAAATGGCATCTTCAACAAGTTACAGGCGACATGTCAGTTATATGCCTTTTGGGCGCATTTTTTTTTGGGCGCATTTTTTGAGTATGCCTGACGGCCTTATTGCACATGGAACTTCTATGACCTTACACCCTGACCCCAGGGTTTCACGTGGATACTCGGGCACGTCTGTCCACGATCTAGTTTAGCCGCGCCATGTCCGCAAAAATGCAAATAAATGGCATCTTCAACAAGTTACAGGCGACATGTCAGTTATATGCCTTTTGGGCGCATTTTTTGAGTATGCCTGACGGCCTTATTGCACATGGAACTTCTATGACCTTACACCCTGACCCCAGGGTTTCACGTGGATACTCGGGCACGTCTGTCCACGATCTAGTTTAGCCGCGCCATGTCCGCAAAAAATGCAAATAAATGGCATCTTCAACAAGTTACAGGCGACATGTCAGTTATATGCCTTTTGGGCGCATTTTTTGAGTATGCCTGACGGCCTTATTGCACATGGAACTTCTATGACCTTACACCCCTGACCCCAGGGTTTCACGTGGATACTCGGGCACGTCTGTCCACGATCTAGTTTAGCCGCGCCATGTCCGCAAAAATGCAAATAAATGGCATCTTCAACAAGTTACAGGCGACATGTCAGTTATATGCCTTTTGGGCGCATTTTTTGAGTATGCCTGACGGCCTTATTGCACATGGAACTTCTATGACCTTACACCCTGACCCCAGGGTTTCACGTGGATACTCGGGCACGTCTGTCCACGATCTAGTTTAGCCGCGCCATGTCCGCAAAAATGCAAATAAATGGCATCTTCAATACAAAAAATGCAAATAAATGGCATCTTCAACAAGTTACAGGCGACATGTCAGTTATATGCCTTTTGGGCGCATTTTTTGAGTATGCCTGACGGCCTTATTGCACATGGAACTTCTATGACCTTACACCCCTGACCCCAGGGTTTCACGTGGATACTCGGGCACGTCTGTCCACGATCTAGTTTAGCCGCGCCATGTCCGCAAAAATGCAAATAAATGGCATCTTCAACAAGTTACAGGCGACATGTCAGTTATATGCCTTTTGGGCGCATTTTTTGAGTATGCCTGACGGCCTTATTGCACATGGAACTTCTATGACCTTACACCCCTGACCCCAGGGTTTCACGTGGATACTCGGGCACGTCTGTCCACGATCTAGTTTAGCCGCGCCATGTCCGCAAAAATGCAAATAAATGGCATCTTCAACAAGTTACAGGCGACATGTCAGTTATATGCCTTTTGGGCGCATTTTTTGAGTATGCCTGACGGCCTTATTGCACATGGAACTTCTATGACCTTACACCCCTGACCCCAGGGTTTCACGTGGATACTCGGGCACGTCTGTCCACGATCTAGTTTAGCCGCGCCATGTCCGCAAAAATGCAAATAAATGGCATCTTCAACAAGTTACAGGCGACATGTCAGTTATATGCCTTTTGGGCGCATTTTTTGAGTATGCCTGACGGCCTTATTGCACATGGAACTTCTATGACCTTACACCCCCTGACCCCAGGGTTTCACGTGGATACTCGGGCACGTCTGTCCACGATCTAGTTTAGCCGCGCCATGTCCGCAAAAATGCAAATAAATGGCATCTTCAACAAGTTACAGGCGACATGTCAGTTATATGCCTTTTGGGCGCATTTTTTGAGTATGCCTGACGGCCTTATTGCACATGGAACTTCTATGACCTTACACCCACCCTGACCCCAGGGTTTCACGTGGATACTCGGGCACGTCTGTCCACGATCTAGTTTAGCCGCGCCATGTCCGCAAAAATGCAAATAAATGGCATCTTCAACAAGTTACAGGCGACATGTCAGTTATATGCCTTTTGGGCGCATTTTTTGAGTATGCCTGACGGCCTTATTGCACATGGAACTTCTATGACCTTACACCCCTGACCCCAGGGTTTCACGTGGATACTCGGGCACGTCTGTCCACGATCTAGTTTAGCCGCGCCATGTCCGCAAAAATGCAAATAAATGGCATCTTCAACAAGTTACAGGCGACATGTCAGTTATATGCCTTTTGGGCGCATTTTTTGAGTATGCCTGACGGCCTTATTGCACATGGAACTTCTATGACCTTACACCCTGACCCCAGGGTTTCACGTGGATACTCGGGCACGTCTGTCCACGATCTAGTTTAGCCGCGCCATGTCCGCAAAAATGCAAATAAATGGCATCTTCAACAAGTTACAGGCGACATGTCAGTTATATGCCTTTTGGGCGCATTTTTTGAGTATGCCTGACGGCCTTATTGCACATGGAACTTCTATGACCTTACACCCCTGACCCCAGGGTTTCACGTGGTCTGTCCACGATCTAGTTTAGCCGCGCCATGTCCGCAAAAATGCAAATAAATGGCATCTTCAACAAGTTACAGGCGACATGTCAGTTATATGCCTTTTGGGCGCATTTTTTTGAGTATGCCTGACGGCCTTATTGCACATGGAACTTCTATGACCTTACACCCACCCTGACCCCAGGGTTTCACGTGGATACTCGGGCACGTCTGTCCACGATCTAGTTTAGCCGCGCCATGTCCGCAAAAATGCAAATAAATGGCATCTTCAACAAGTTACAGGCGACATGTCAGTTATATGCCTTTTGGGCGCATTTTTTGAGTGCCTGACGGCCTTATTGCACATGGAACTTCTATGACCTTACACCCCTGACCCCAGGGTTTCACGTGGATACTCGGGCACGTCTGTCCACGATCTAGTTTAGCCGCGCCATGTCCGCAAAAATGCAAATAAATGGCATCTTCAACAAGTTACAGGCGACATGTCAGTTATATCAGTTATATGCTTTTTGCGCATTTTTTGAGTATGCCTGACGGCCTTATTGCACATGGAACTTCTATGACCTTACACCCTGACCCCAGGGTTTCACGTGGATACTCGGGCACGTCTGTCCACGATCTAGTTTAGCCGCGCCATGTCCGCAAAAATGCAAATAAATGGCATCTTCAACAAGTTACAGGCGACATGTCAGTTATATGCCTTTTGGGCGCATTTTTTGAGTATGCCTGACGGCCTTATTGCACATGGAACTTCTATGACCTTACACCCCTGACCCCAGGGTTTCACGTGGATACTCGGGCACGTCTGTCCACGATCTAGTTTAGCCGCGCCATGTCCGCAAAAAAAATGCAAATAAATGGCATCTTCAACAAGTTACAGGCGACATGTCAGTTATATGCCTTTTGGGCGCATTTTTTGAGTATGCCTGACGGCCTTATTGCACATGGAACTTCTATGACCTTACACCCTGACCCCAGGGTTTCACGTGGATACTCGGGCACGTCTGTCCACGATCTAGTTTAGCCGCGCCATGTCCGCAAAAATGCAAATAAATGGCATCTTCAACAAGTTACAGGCGACATGTCAGTTATATGCCTTTTGGGCGCATTTTTTGAGTATGCCTGACGGCCTTATTGCACATGGAACTTCTGACCTTACACCCCTGACCCCAGGGTTTCACGTGGATACTCGGGCACGTCTGTCCACGATCTAGTTTAGCCGCGCCATGTCCGCAAAAATGCAAATAAATGGCATCTTCAACAAGTTACAGGCGACATGTCAGTTATATGCCTTTTGGGCGCATTTTTTGAGTATGCCTGACGGCCTTATTGCACATGGAACTTCTATGACCTGGAACTACACCCCCTGACCCCAGGGTTTCACGTGGATACTCGGGCACGTCTGTCCACGATCTAGTTTAGCCGCGCCATGTCCGCAAAAATGCAAATAAATGGCATCTTCAACAAGTTACAGGCGACATGTCAGTTATATGCCTTTTTTGGGCGCATTTTTTGAGTATGCCTGACGGCCTTATTGCACATGGAACTTCTATGACCTTACACCCCTGACCCCAGGGTTTCACGTGGATACTCGGGCACGTCTGTCCACGATCTAGTTTAGCCGCGCCATGTCCGCAAAAATGCAAATAAATGGCATCTTCAACAAGTTACAGGCGACATGTCAGTTATATGCCTTTTGGGCGCATTTTTTGAGTATGCCTGACGGCCTTTTTGATTGCACATGGAACTTCTATGACCTTACACCCCTGACCCCAGGGTTTCACGTGGATACTCGGGCACGTCTGTCCACGATCTAGTTTAGCCGCGCCATGTCCGCAAAAATGCAAATAAATGGCATCTTCAACAAGTTACAGGCGACATGTCAGTTATATGCCTTTTGGGCGCATTTTTTGAGTATGCCTGACGGCCTTATTGCACATGGAACTTCTATGACCTTACACCCACATGACCCCAGGGTTTCACGTGGATTTCACGTGGATACTCGGGCACGTCTGTCCACGATCTAGTTTAGCCGCGCCATGTCCGCAAAAATGCAAATAAATGGCATCTTCAACAAGTTACAGGCGACATGTCAGTTATATGCCTTTTGGGCGCATTTTTTGAGTATGCCTGACGGCCTTATTGCACATGGAACTTCTATGACCTTACACCCCTGACCCCAGGGTTTCACGTGGATACTCGGGCACGTCTGTCCACGATCTAGTTTAGCCGCGCCATGTCCGCAAAAATGCAAATAAATGGCATCTTCAACAAGTTACAGGCGACATGTCAGTTATATGCCTTTTGGGCGCATTTTTTGAGTATGCCTGACGGCCTTATTGCACATGGAACTTCTATTTTTGTATTGACACCCCTGACCCCAGGGTTTCACGTGGATACTCGGGCACGTCTGTCCACGATCTAGTTTAGCCGCGCCATGTCCGCAAAAATGCAAATAAATGGCATCTTCAACAAGTTACAGGCGACATGTCAGTTACAGGCGACATGTCAGTTATATGCCTTTTTGGGCGCATTTTTTGGGCGCATTTTTTGAGTATGCCTGACGGCCTTATTGCACATGGAACTTCTATGACCTTACACCCTGACCCCAGGGTTTCACGTGGATACTCGGGCACGTCTGTCCACGATCTAGTTTAGCCGCGCCATGTCCGCAAAAATGCAAATAAATGGCATCTTCAACAAGTTACAGGCGACATGTCAGTTATATGCCTTTTGGGCGCATTTTTTGAGTATGCCTGACGGCCTTATTGCACATGGAACTTCTATGACCTTACACCCCTGACCCCAGGGTTTCACGTGGATACTCGGGCACGTCTGTCCACGATCTAGTTTAGCCGCGCCATGTCCGCAAAAATGCAAATAAATGGCATCTTCAACAAGTTACAGGCGACATGTCAGTTATATGCCTTTTGGGCGCATTTTTTGAGTATGCCTTTTTTGACGGCCTTATTGCACATGGAACTTCTATGACCTTACACCCCTGACCCCAGGGTTTCACGTGGATACTCGGGCACGTCTGTCCACGATCTAGTTTAGCCGCGCCATGTCCGCAAAAATGCAAATAAATGGCATCTTCAACAAGTTACAGGCGACATGTCAGTTATATGCCTTTTGGGCGCATTTTTTGAGTATGCCTGACGGCCTTATTGCACATGGAACTTCTATGACCTTACACCCTGACCCCAGGGTTTCACGTGGATACTCGGGCACGTCTGTCCACGATCTAGTTTAGCCGCGCCATGTCCGCAAAAATGCAAATAAATGGCATCTTCAACAAGTTACAGGCGACATGTCAGTTATATGCCTTTTGGGCGCATTTTTTGAGTATGCCTGACGGCCTTATTGCACATGGAACTTCTATGACCTTACACCCCTCACCCCAGGGTTTCACGTGGATACTCGGGCACGTCTGTCCACGATCTAGTTTAGCCGCGCCATGTCCGCAAAAATGCAAATAAATGGCATCTTCAACAAGTTACAGGCGACATGTCAGTTATATGCCTTTTGGGCGCATTTTTTGAGTATGCCTGACGGCCTTATTGCACATGGAACTTCTATGACCTTACACCCCTGACCCCAGGGTTTCACGTGGATACTCGGGCACGTCTGTCCACGATCTAGTTTAGCCGCGCCATGTCCGCAAAAATGCAAATAAATGGCATCTTCAACAAGTTACAGGCGACATGTCAGTTATATGCCTTTTGGGCGCATTTTTTGAGTATGCCTGACGGCCTTATTGCACATGGAACTTCTATGACCTTACACCCCTGACCCCAGGGTTTCACGTGGATACTCGGGCACGTCTGTCCACGATCTAGTTTAGCCGCGCCATGTCCGCAAAAATGCAAATAAATGGCATCTTCAACAAGTTACAGGCGACATGTCAGTTATATGCCTTTTGGGCGCATTTTTTGAGTATGCCTGACGGCCTTATTGCACATGGAACTTCTATGACCTTACACCCCTGACCCCAGGGTTTCACGTGGATACCCCAGGGTTTCACGTGGATACTCGGGCACGTCTGTCCACGATCCACGATCTAGTTTAGCCGCGCCATGTCCGCAAAAATGCAAATAAATGGCATCTTCAACAAGTTACAGGCGACATGTCAGTTATATGCCTTTTGGGCGCATTTTTTTGATGAGTATGCCTGACGGCCTTATTGCACATGGAACTTCTATGACCTTACACCCTGACCCCAGGGTTTCACGTGGATACTCGGGCACGTCTGTCCACGATCTAGTTTAGCCGCGCCATGTCCGCAAAAATGCAAATAAATGGCATCTTCAACAAGTTACAGGCGACATGTCAGTTATATGCCTTTTGGGCGCATTTTTTGAGTATGCCTGACGGCCTTATTGCACATGGAACTTCTATGACCTTACACCCCTGACCCCAGGGTTTCACGTGGATACTCGGGCACGTCTGTCCACGATCTAGTTTAGCCGCGCCATGTCCGCAAAAATGCAAATAAATGGCATCTTCAACAAGTTACAGGTGACATGTCTGCATGTCAGTTATATGCCTTTTGGGCGCATTTTTTGAGTATGCCTGACGGCCTTATTGCACATGGAACTTCTATGACCTTACACCCCTGACCCCAGGGTTTCACGTGGATACTCGGGCACGTCTGTCCACGATCTAGTTTAGCCGCGCCATGTCCGCAAAAATGCAAATAAATGGCATCTTCAACAAGTTACAGGCGACATGTCAGTTATATGCCTTTTGGGCGCATTTTTTGAGTATGCCTGACGGCCTTATTGCACATGGAACTTCTATGACCTTACACCCCCCTGACCCCAGGGTTTCACGTGGATACTCGGGCACGTCTGTCCACGATCTAGTTTAGCCGCGCCATGTCCGCAAAAATGCAAATAAATGGCATCTTCAACAAGTTACAGGCGACATGTCAGTTATATGCCTTTTGGGCGCATTTTTTGAGTATGCCTGACGGCCTTATTGCACATGGAACTTCTATGACCTTACACCCCTGACCCCAGGGTTTCACGTGGATACTCGGGCACGTCTGTCCACGATCTAGTTTAGCCGCGCCATGTCCGCAAAAATGCAAATAAATGGCATCTTCAACAAGTTACAGGCGACATGTCAGTTATATGCCTTTTGGGCGCATTTTTTGAGTATGCCTGACGGCCTTATTGCACATGGAACTTCTATGACCTTACACCCCTGACCCCAGGGTTTCACGTGGATACTCGGGCACGTCTGTCCACGATCTAGTTTAGCCGCGCCATGTCCGCAAAAATGCAAATAAATGGCATCTTCAACAAGTTACAGGCGACATGTCAGTTATATGCCTTTTGGGCGCATTTTTGAGTATGCCTGACGGCCTTATTGCACATGGAACTTCTATGACCTTACACCCCTGACCCCAGGGTTTCACGTGGATACTCGGGCACGTCTGTCCACGATCTAGTTTAGCCGCGCCATGTCCGCAAAAATGCAAATAAATGGCATCTTCAACAAGTTACAGGCGACATGTCAGTTGTATGCCTTTTGGGCGCTTTTTGGAGTATGCCTGACGGCCTTATTGCACATGGAACTTCTATGACCTTACACCCCTGACCCCAGGGTTTCACGTGGATACTCGGGCACGTCTGTCCACGATCTAGTTTAGCCGCGCCATGTCCGCAAAAATGCAAATAAATGGCATCTTCAACAAGTTACAGGCGACATGTCAGTTATATGCCTTTTGGGCGCATTTTTTGAGTATGCCTGACGGCCTTATTGCACATGGAACTTCTATGACCTTACACCCCTGACCCCAGGGTTTCACGTGGATACTCGGGCACGTCTGTCCACGATCTAGTTTAGCCGCGCCATGTCCGCAAAAATGCAAATAAATGGCATCTTCAACAAGTTACAGGCGACATGTCAGTTATATGCCTTTTGGGCGCATTTTTTGAGTATGCCTGACGGCCTTATTGCACATGGAACTTCTATGACCTTACACCCTTACACCCCTGACCCCAGGGTTTCACGTGGATACTCGGGCACGTCTGTCCACGATCTAGTTTAGCCGCGCCATGTCCGCAAAAATGCAAATAAATGGCATCTTCAACAAGTTACAGGCGACATGTCAGTTATATGCCTTTTGGGCGCATTTTTTGAGTATGCCTGACGGCCTTATTGCACATGGAACTTCTATGACCTTACACCCCTGACCCCAGGGTTTCACGTGGATACTCGGGCACGTCTGTCCACGATCTAGTTTAGCCGCGCCATGTCCGCAAAAATGCAAATAAATGGCATCTTCAACAAGTTACAGGCGACATGTCAGTTATATGCCTTTTGGGCGCATTTTTTGAGTATGCCTGACGGCCTTATTGCACATGGAACTTCTATGACCTTACACCCCTGACCCCAGGGTTTCACGTGGATACTCGGGCACGTCTGTCCACGATCTAGTTTAGCCGCGCCATGTCCGCAAAAATGCAAATAAATGGCATCTTCAACAAGTTACAGGCGACATGTCAGTTATATGCCTTTTGGGCGCATTTTTTTGAGTATGCCTGACGGCCTTATTGCACATGGAACTTCTATGACCTTACACCCTGACCCCAGGGTTTCACCCCAGGGTTTCACGTGGATACTCGGGCACGTCTGTCCACGATCTAGTTTAGCCGCGCCATGTCCGCAAAAATGCAAATAAATGGCATCTTCAACAAGTTACAGGCGACATGTCAGTTATATGCCTTTTGGGCGCATTTTTTGAGTATGCCTGACGGCCTTATTGCACATGGAACTTCTATGACCTTACACCCCTGACCCCAGGGTTTCACGTGGATACTCGGGCACGTCTGTCCACGATCTAGTTTAGCCGCGCCATGTCCGCAAAAAAATGCAAATAAATGGCATCTTCAACAAGTTACAGGCGACATGTCAGTTATATGCCTTTTGGGCGCATTTTTTGAGTATGCCTGACGGCCTTATTGCACATGGAACTTCTATGACCTTACACCCCTGACCCCAGGGTTTCACGTGGTCTGTCCACGATCTAGTTTAGCCGCGCCATGTCCGCAAAAATGCAAATAAATGGCATCTTCAACAAGTTACAGGCGACATGTCAGTTATATGCCTTTTGGGCGCATTTTTTGAGTATGCCTGACGGCCTTATTGCACATGGAACTTCTATGACCTTACACCCCTGACCCCAGGGTTTCACGTGGATACTCGGGCACGTCTGTCCACGATCTAGTTTAGCCGCGCCATGTCCGCAAAAATGCAAATAAATGGCATCTTCAACAAGTTACAGGCGACATGTCAGTTATATGCCTTTTGGGCGCATTTTTTTGCCTGAGTATGCCTGACGGCCTTATTGCACATGGAACTTCTATGACCTTACACCCTGACCCCAGGGTTTCACGTGGATACTCGGGCACGTCTGTCCACGATCTAGTTTAGCCGCGCCATGTCCGTCAAAAATGCAAATAAATGGCATCTTCAACAAGTTACAGGCGACATGTCAGTTATATGCCTTTTGGGCGCATTTTTGAGTATGCCTGACGGCCTTATTGCACATGGAACTTCTATGACCTTACACCCCTGACCCCAGGGTTTCACGTGGATACTCGGGCACGTCTGTCCACGATCTAGTTTAGCCGCGCCATGTCCGCAAAAATGCAAATAAATGGCATCTTCAACAAGTTACAGGCGACATGTCAGTTATATGCCTTTTGGGCGCATTTTTTGAGTATGCCTGACGGCCTTATTGCACATGGAACTTCTATGACCTTACACCCCTGACCCCAGGGTTTCACGTGGATACTCGGGCACGTCTGTCCACGATCTAGTTTAGCCGCGCCATGTCCGCAAAAATGCAAATAAATGGCATCTTCAACAAGTTACAGGCGACATGTCAGTTATATGCCTTTTGGGCGCATTTTTTGAGTATGCCTGACGGCCTTATTGCACATGGAACTTCTATGACCTTACACCCCTGACCCCAGGGTTTCACGTGGATACTCGGGCACGTCTGGCACGTCTGTCCACGATCTAGTTTAGCCGCGCCATGTCCGCAAAAATGCAAATAAATGGCATCTTCAACAAGTTACAGGCGACATGTCAGTTATATGCCTTTTGGGCGCATTTTTTTGAGTATGCCTGACGGCCTTATTGCACATGGAACTTCTATGACCTTACACCCCTGACCCCAGGGTTTCACGTGGATACTCGGGCACGTCTGTCCACGATCTAGTTTAGCCGCGCCATGTCCGCAAAAATGCAAATAAATGGCATCTTCAACAAGTTACAGGCGACATGTCAGTTATATGCCTTTTGGGCGCATTTTTTGAGTATGCCTGACGGCCTTATTGCACATGGAACTTCTATGACCTTACACCCTGACCCCAGGGTTTCACGTGGATACTCGGGCACGTCTGTCCACGATCTAGTTTAGCCGCGCCATGTCCGCAAAAATGCAAATAAATGGCATCTTCAACAAGTTACAGGCGACATGTCAGTTATATCTTTTGGGCGCATTTTTGAGTATGCCTGACGGCCTTATTGCACATGGAACTTCTATGACCTTACACCCCTGACCCCAGGGTTTCACGTGGATACTCGGGCACGTCTGTCCACGATCTAGTTTAGCCGCGCCATGTCCGCAAAAATGCAAATAAATGGCATCTTCAACAAGTTACAGGCGACATGTCAGTTATATGCCTTTTGGGCGCATTTTTTGAGTATGCCTGACGGCCTTATTGCACATGGAACTTCTATGACCTTACACCCCTGACCCCAGGGTTTCACGTGGATACTCGGGCACGTCTGTCCACGATCTAGTTTAGCCGCGCCATGTCCGCAAAAATGCAAATAAATGGCATCTTCAACAAGTTACAGGCGACATGTCAGTTATATGCCTTTTGGGCGCATTTTTTGAGTATGCCTGACGGCCTTATTGCACATGGAACTTCTATGACCTTACACCCCTGACCCCAGGGTTTCACGTGGATACTCGGGCACGTCTGTACGATCTAGTTTAGCCGCGCCATGTCCGCAAAAATGCAAATAAATGGCATCTTCAACAAGTTACAGGCGACATGTCAGTTATATGCCTTTTGGGCGCATTTTTTGAGTATGCCTGACGGCCTTATTGCACATGGAACTTCTATGACCTTACACCCTGACCCCAGGGTTTCACGTGGATACTCGGGCACGTCTGTCCACGATCTAGTTTAGCCGCGCCATGTCCGCAAAAATGCAAATAAATGGCATCTTCAACAAGTTACAGGCGACATGTCAGTTATAAATGGCATCTTCAACAAGTTACAGGCGACATGTCAGCCCATTATAAATGCATCTTCAACAAGTTTTGGGCGCATTTTTTGAGTATGCCTGACGGCCTTATTGCACATGGAACTTCTATGACCTTACACCCCTGACCCCAGGGTTTCACGTGGATACTCGGGCACGTCTGTCCACGATCTGTCCAGATTTAGCCGCGCCCATGTCCGCAAAAATGCAAATAAATGGCATCTTCAACAAGTTACAGGCGACATGTCAGTTATATGCCTTTTGGGCGCATTTTTGAGTATGCCTGACGGCCTTATTGCACATGGAACTTCTATGACCTTACACCCTGACCCCAGGGTTTCACGTGGATACTCGGGCACGTCTGTCCACGATCTAGTTTAGCCGCGCCATGTCCGCAAAAATGCAAATAAATGGCATCTTCAACAAGTTACAGGCGACATGTCAGTTATATGCCTTTTGGGCGCATTTTTTGAGTATGCCTGACGGCCTTATTGCACATGGAACTTCTATGACCTTACACCCCTGACCCCAGGGTTTCACGTGGATACTCGGGCACGTCTGTCCACGATCTAGTTTAGCCGCGCCATGTCCGCAAAAATGCAAATAAATGGCATCTTCAACAAGTTACAGGCGACATGTCAGTTATATGCCTTTTGGGCGCATTTTTTGAGTATGCCTGACGGCCTTATTGCACATGGAACTTCTATGACCTTACACCCCTGACCCCAGGGTTTCACGTGGATACTCGGGCACGTCTGTCCACGATCTAGTTTAGCCGCGCCATGTCCGCAAAAATGCAAATAAATGGCATCTTCAACAAGTTACAGGCGACATGTCAGTTATATGCCTTTTGGGCGCATTTTTTGAGTATGCCTGACGGCCTTATTGCACATGGAACTTCTATGACATGAACTTCTATGACCTTACACCCCTGACCCCAGGGTTTCACGTGGATACTCGGGCACGTCTGTCCACGATCTAGTTTAGCCGCGCCATGTCCGCAAAAATGCAAATAAATGGCATCTTCAACAAGTTACAGGCGACATGTCAGTTATATGCCTTTTGGGCGCATTTTTTGAGTATGCCTGACGGCCTTATTGCACATGGAACTTCTATGACCTTACACCCCTGACCCCAGGGTTTCACCCCAGGGTTTCACGTGGACTCGGGCACGTCTGTCCACGATCTAGTTTAGCCGCGCCATGTCCGCAAAAATGCAAATAAATGGCATCTTCAACAAGTTACAGGCGACATGTCAGTTATATGCCTTTTGGGCGCATTTTTTGAGTATGCCTGACGGCCTTATTGCACATGGAACTTCTATGACCTTACACCCCCTGACCCCAGGGTTTCACGTGGATACTCGGGCACGTCTGTCCACGATCTAGTTTAGCCGCGCCATGTCCGCAAAAATGCAAATAAATGGCATCTTCAACAAGTTACAGGCGACATGTCAGTTATATGCCTTTTGGGCGCATTTTTTGAGTATGCCTGACGGCCTTATTGCACATGGAACTTCTATGACCTTACACCCTGACCCCAGGGTTTCACGTGGATACTCGGGCACGTCTGTCCACGATCTAGTTTAGCCGCGCCATGTCCGCAAAAATGCAAATAAATGGCATCTTCAACAAGTTACAGGCGACATGTCAGTTATATGCCTTTTGGGCGCATTTTTTGAGTATGCCTGACGGCCTTATTGCACATGGAACTTCTATGACCTTACACCCTGACCCCAGGGTGACCCCAGGGTTTCACGTGGATACTCGGGCACGTCTGTCCACGATCTAGTTTAGCCGCGCCATGTCCGCAAAAATGCAAATAAATGGCATCTTCAACAAGTTACAGGCGACATGTCAGTTATATGCCTTTTGGGCGCATTTTTTGAGTATGCCTGACGGCCTTATTGCACATGGAACTTCTATGACCTTACACCCCTGACCCCAGGGTTTCACGTGGATACTCGGGCACGTCTGTCCACGATCTAGTTTAGCCGCGCCATGTCCGCAAAAATGCAAATAAATGGCATCTTCAACAAGTTACAGGCGACATGTCAGTTATATGCCTTTTGGGCGCATTTTTGAGTATGCCTGACGGCCTTATTGCACATGGAACTTCTATGACCTTACACCCCTGACCCCAGGGTTTCACGTGGATACTCGGGCACGTCTGTCCACGATCTAGTTTAGCCGCGCCATGTCCGCAAAAAATGCAAATAAATGGCATCTTCAACAAGTTACAGGCGACATGTCAGTTATATGCCTTTTGGGCGCATTTTTTGAGTATGCCTGACGGCCTTATTGCACATGGAACTTCTATGACCTTACACCCCTGACCCCAGGGTTTCACGTGGATACTCGGGCACGTCTGTCCACGATCTAGTTTAGCCGCGCCATGTCCGCAAAAAAATGCAAATAAATGGCATCTTCAACAAGTTACAGGCGACATGTCAGTTATATGCCTTTTGGGCGCATTTTTTGAGTATGCCTGACGGCCTTATTGCACATGGAACTTCTATGACCTTACACCCCCCCTGACCCCAGGGTTTCACGTGGATACTCGGGCACGTCTGTCCACGATCTAGTTTAGCCGCGCCATGTCCGCAAAAATGCAAATAAATGGCATCTTCAACAAGTTACAGGCGACATGTCAGTTATATGCCTTTTGGGCGCATTTTTTGAGTATGCCTGACGGCCTTTGCACATGGAACTTCTATGACCTTACACCCTGACCCCAGGGTTTCACGTGGATACTCGGGCACGTCTGTCCACGATCTAGTTTAGCCGCGCCATGTCCGCAAAAATGCAAATAAATGGCATCTTCAACAAGTTACAGGCGACATGTCAGTTATATGCCTTTTGGGCGCATTTTTTGAGTATGCCTGACGGCCTTATTGCACATGGAACTTCTATGACCTTACACCCCTGACCCCAGGGTTTCACGTGGATACTCGGGCACGTCTGTCCACGATCTAGTTTAGCCGCGCCATGTCCGCAAAAATGCAAATAAATGGCATCTTCAACAAGTTACAGGCGACATGTCAGTTATATGCCTTTTGGGCGCATTTTTTGAGTATGCCTGACGGCCTTATTGCACATGGAACTTCTATGACCTTACACCCCTGACCCCAGGGGTTTCACGTGGATACTCGGGCACGTCTGTCCAC
>JAIGNY010000041.1:0-22500 GCA_020152595.1 Chiridota heheva | reverse complement strand
AACCATACGTGCGTTGTTGGTAATAGCTACCCAAACGTAAGGTTGTCTCATCAAAAGGCCACCCCATGGTCAAGAAAATATCTTTCATGGAGGTAATATTGACAAGTAGGGGTAACGTACTACGTCAACCGTATGAGCTAAACCCCAGCACTGGGGTAGAAATCACGAAAGAGATGACGTCCCAGTGTATACTACACGGACCGTTAAACACCCTGCACCACGGAGCTGAAAAGCGCGTGGCTACTGGGGACTTACGCCGTACAAACTATGCAACCTCGTTATATTATAGATCCGTTATGGGTCTACAAAGGCGTCAGCATGACAAGTAAAAACCACGAGTCCTCCGCCAACTATGTTCTGTGCACCACGGAGCAAAAAGCCCGTGGCTACGCGAGGGGACAACTGGTACTGGTACGTGTCCCGAACGTAGTAGCCATCAGCACAAAAAGGGACCGTCGAGGTCCACGATAGCGAACGTACTACACCTGTAACGTGAGTCGTTATCTCATTATACCTCTATTCACCACGGGCCACTGGAGTAAGTGGCGATGCGTAGGGAAGATGTACGCAGTACGCGTTCCAGTGAGAATAGTTAAAATATATAAACTGGAGGCCGTAAGAAATACGGAGGAGTTCACGCCACGCAAGCTATACGAGTCGTAAACTGAGTTTGTTTCATCACGGAGCTACGAAACCGGTAGCTGCGTAAGATGGGACTACCGTCATACCAGTATGTCCCGGTAAGAGAAACGGCCGCGGAACTCAGTAGTTCATGGTTACCGGTCCTCTTACCACCACAGCCGCGCTGCCGGTATAGGCCGTTAACCTGCTTGTATAAAAATCACTACGGAGCCGCGAAGCCGGCGGCTACGCGTGGGGACTGCCGTCGAACGCTAAAACGTCCCAGCAAGAAAAAACGACCGCGGAACACCGCAAACACGCGGCTAACGGTCGCACATCCCGAAGCTCCGTTACCTGGGGCTTATCGTACGTTGTACGTAAACCGCGTTAACATTCTGTAGAATGAGCCAAGGTCCTGTTCGACGCAAGAATCACATTCAGAGAAGTTTGAACGGTCCGTGAACCACGTAACACGGAGGGAATAGCTCCTGTGATGGTGTATGCCCCTGCAAAGAAGGAAATCTTATCACCTGAGCGCCAGGCCCGAAACCCGAGCAAGCGCTAACACGCGACGCATCCTGGGGAGCGTGACGTACCGACAAACGGGACTCGTCCTCGTGTCCAGGAACTGGTGAAAAGTATGCGGAACCGGTGACGTTCAACGCAAAAATCTCACCAAGTCAGCCACACGAACGTGAGATCTCCCGAAACTAACGGTGACGTAGGTTGTACGTTATTTGCTGTAGAACCAAGCAGCACCAGACCAAACGCCATCCCATGCCCCGGACGGAGCTGTTGTGTGTTACGGACCCGCACGGGGGGGCGTAAAACAAGTCAGGTTGTGGCGGAAACCGATTACTGGAGCTGTACGACCCCAATGGACCTAAAAAGGAGCAATCCAATGGCTTCAACCAGCCGCAAAAAGGGGACTAACTCACGCAAGACCCCATAGCGTCGCCTCTTCTAGGGGCCTACCGGTCCCATCGCGGAACCGATGACCATACAGCAGTGTACACGGGTTTGAATACGTCGATAACAAAGCGCCCAACCTAGGGAGAGCGTTTACATCGACGCGACGTCGGAGACAGTCAAAGGCGCGTAACGCACTGACACTAGGGACCTGCCCGTCGTGCCGATGACATAGGCATAACATCGCGGAACTGTGACGTTCAACGCGGAAAATCCTACAGAGGCAGTTCACGGCCGTGGAACAGCGTAGCTATGACCAAGCAGCTTCCTGGCTTAGCGAACTCCAACTTCGGATTCATCATTGCGTAACGTTATCGTTAAAAACTCTGAAGTCGTACCCTGGCCCGCATGGGTCTAGAAAGCGTTTGCACGCCATGCAAAGCGGGACCTCTGGGAGTGCGAAACGCACCGACACCCGGAAACCTGTCCTCGTGCCTACAATACCGGTGGTAACCGCGGAAATAACGTTCAACGCGGATAATCGTATAAATGAATTGTTCCATGATCGAAGGGAACTACGTAGCTAATGCCGCGGAACCGCCAGGGAATAGAATAGCTCTCACGGCGCTATATAATTACTTAAAGATTATCACTTGTCACCTGGGCCACAGCTCGTAGCCAAGCGGCGCATGAGTCCGGCAACCGTACGGCGTAATGATATCCTGTTACAAAACCATGGACCGGCACGCATCCGAACACCGTGGAGCGTACGCTCGGTCGCAATTTCGAAAATACTGGTCATGGTGAGTTCAGTGCCCGACCACGCCGCTTGAAAACCCAATCGCTGCAAAAGAAGTACTACGAATGGACTTCCGCAGTGAGCACCTGTACGCGTAACGCGAGATGGATGACCGGAGCGTAATCAAAGAAGCGTTAAAGTACGCTACGCTGGATGACAGGTGTATATCGACGCCTGAGGACCCGGTCCTGCGTCCATGATACTGGTGAAAATAACGTTACGAAATAGAATAAACACGCAGACACCTTAATTGGTAAGCTGCACGAGTCGTGGAACTGCGTAGCTAATGCCTACGGACCAAGAAGAAAATAGCTGTCGTGATGCTATACTTCTGCAAAGAAAGTCATCTGTCACCTGACCACGTAGCGTAGCAGCTAGTAAGGAGCGTAAACTGGGTGGAACTGTACAGTGTACGTTATCCCATTAAAGATAAGTTCTGCTTACTGGAGCCGTCCAATGGAAAAGCGAAAAGGGACCCGCAAACGCGACCGTGGAATCGTACGGACCGTACGTAAACACGGCCGCGGAACCGTCCAATGGAACCGTACGGACCCGTAAACACGGACCGTGGAAACTGTGGCGGACCCGTAAACATGGGCCGGAACGGTCCACGGAACTGCATGGTCCTGTAAACACGGATCAGGAAACCGCACGGACCTGTAAACATAAGCCGTGGAAACTGCAGGTAACTGTCGGTGCTGCTGGTTACGACCAAGAAGAAAAATAGCCGTCTCAATGCTATACCTTCGGATTAGCCGTACGGTGCACGTCTTTTCAAGAGGGCTCCGCAGAGTGGGCGGCGGCCTCTGCATCCCTGGCTTTTGGACCTGGGTGGCGGTGGGGAGACGAAGAGGCTCATCAGACCGTCGCTCCACTTTCCGCCGCTTCTTGAAAGTACCGGTCGCGCGGTGGAGTCTGTGCTACCGACCACGTTGCTAGATCCCACCGCAAAGAGTACAGGGATTTGACTCGCAGCATAATCTGCACGCGCAACACGAGATGGATGTCACGAGCGGTAACTTCAGCTGAAGCGCTTGCGCCGCCATGCATCACGACATCCTGGTAAACATCGACACTGACCCGTCCCTTCAAGTGTCCATGATACTGCGGAAAATAGCCGAACTTGTAAACGTTCAACGTAGACAGTCTTAATTGGCGTTCACACGAGCCGTGGAACTGCGTAGCTAATGGCTACGGGACCAAGAAGAAAAATAACTGTCAATGCTATACTTCTTGTCAAGAATGTCACCTGTCACCTGACCACGTAGCTTGTAGCTAGTGGGCGTATAACCGGATTAAACCGTATGATGTACGTTAACCCGTTAAATACGGACCCGTGTAAACACGGGCCGCGGAACCGTCCAATGGAACCGTCCGCCCCGTAACAACGGGCCGCGGAACCGTATGGAACCGTTCGCCCCGTAACAACGGGCCGCGGAACCGTATGGAACCGTCCAATGGAACCGTCCGCCCTGTAACAACAAGCCGCGGAACCGTATGGAACCGTCCGCCCCGTAACAACGGGCCGGAACCGTCCGCCCTGTAACAACGGGCCGCGGAACCATATGGAACCGTCCGCCCCGTAACAACGGGCCGCGGAACCGTCCGCCCCGTAACAACGGGCCGCGGAACCGTATGGATCCCGGAACCGTATGGATCCGTCCCCGGAACCGCACAATGCTCGCACATAGGGCTGCGGAACCGGCAGGGACGGTCCAACGGAACCGTATGGATCACGGAACCGTCCAATGGAACCGTCCGCCCCGTAACAACGGGCCGCGGAACCGTATGGAACCGTCCGCCCCGTAACAACGGGCCGCGGAACCGTATGGACTCACGAAACCGTCCAATGAACCGTCCGCCCTGTAACAACGGGCCGCGGAACCGTATGGACTCCCGAACCGTATGGACTCCGGAACCGTATGGAACCGTCCCCGGATTCGCACAATGCCCGCGCAATAGGGCTGCGGAATCGTCGGGGACTGTCCAATGGAACCGTGTTTACTACAACTTAGGCGACGCGTTAACGCCCCTAAGAGGTTATCTCTCTTACCGTTACCGCTCTAGGCGCAACGCCTCTAAGAGCGTAACCTTCTCAGTAAATTTCTGTTATATCTGAAAAGAGAAGAACATATATCCATGCGTACATACACAAATACGGCAAAGTAAGTATGATCTTACGGACACGCTAAAGAGAGACGAGGCCTAGCAGTCTAAACAGAACATCAAAACTCTCTTAAACAGAAAAATTGTTCACTAAAAAATAAATTTCTTAAGAGAAGAACGTATGTCCATGCGTACAAACCTAAATACGGCAAAGTAACTATGAACTTACGGACACGCTAAGAGAGACGAGGCATAGCATTCTAAACAGAACAACAACACTTGCTTTAACAGAAAAAAAAATTAAACGAAACAATTTTCTATCTGAAAAACTTTAGAAACCCGAGAAAACGCATCCAACGTAATGACTTTACTAGCGCCGGGGTAGCGTGGGAAACACCAACCACTGTGTACTTTGAGGTCTGTAAAAAAATAAAAAGGAAAAATTATTTTCCCTGTTAAAATTAAATATTTTATCTCAAATCTGTGTAAGAAAATAAAAATGTTCATATGCTGCTAACGTGAAAACGAAAATAAGCTCGCTTGTAAATAACCGTAGCTCCCTGGAGTTGTTACAGGGCGACCCCACACTTACCCAGCGGTGACTACGACCCAATGCGCATGCGCCAAAATCGAAAAGGAAATTGGCCTAATACGAGAAGGTGTACTGAAAAATCCTAACGTGCTAAACACTATACATAGTATAACGCTAGGGTCACCTCGAGGTGGGTGGGGCTAAGGGAGAAAAAGACTAATTCCCGGGGCGAGAGGTCCCTAGACAGGCACAAACTGTGCTCTAGGACCTAAACACCCACCACGAGAGTAGGACGCTCGAACTAGCCACTCTTTATGTACGAATGGAGACAAACCCGCTATCCTAAGTGTAGGCTACACGGGTAAAGTCGCAGGTCGGCCGAAGAAATCTCGGACCCATGGCTACCTTACCCTTCTCGGAAGACTTGAAAAGGCGAGCCAGATGAGAACGGGCAGCGTAAAAACCCTTCAGGTAGAAGCTGCCGAAGAGAAAGAGTTAGAAAGGTTAATTAAAATAAAAATAAAATGACCAGTTTTCAGCGATGTTAGTGACAACAACGCGCTGAAAAAGAGTGAGGTGGTACAGAGGTATTATGGAGGTCAGGGGCTTGGCTGGTTACTGCGTTTTTTAGGTTCGCTTAGAAGTGCGTTAGAATCAGGTCGTGTGACCAGATTGCATATTATAGCATGGAAGGTAAGGTATAACTTGAAGTAAATAAATATATTTATATATGTATATATCTATCTATATCTATATAAATATATCTATATATTTATATATATATATACATATATAGAATATATATCTATAATACAAAAGATAGTATGGTGTAAAACCACAAATTTGTTTGTAAGGTTAGACCTCACCATCAGAAACAAAAATGCTGTGAGTGATAGGGATGATGAATTACAATGCACAACTGTTTAAAGTGTGGTATGTGCCAACAATGGGGAAAATAGTTCTTATCTATAGTTACATGACAATTGTTTTTTTCTGTCTGCATGCACTGGCCAGCTTGTTTCTTTTGTTTGGTGATGCTTAGTGTGGTTTGTATATGATAAAGAATTTCTTTTCAAGCATAGGTTGCACATTTTGCTTGATGATGAGTATGGCTTAGCTTTATCAATAATCTTCCATTCAATGAGTACTGCACATTATCATCTTTTATGTTCCAGATGTATTCACTAATGTTGTTGCATGCCGTTTATCCTCGTTTCTGAAACTATGTGTGTACATTGTACCGTGTTTTAAATGTATTTTCCGTTAGTCCTATATAAGTCTCTTCTTTAAGGTTGTCCTGCTGTGTAACTGTGGCTTGGTAGATGGCCCCCTAATGTGAGGCATTTGCCTTTAAAGTGGGCATGATTTGTCCTTTCTGCAGTTGCAATTGTTTTGTGGTGTTTTTTTGGTTGCACTTTTCTTAAGTACTGTTTTGTTGCGAGTAGAGCTGATCCGTTGGATATTTGGCATACAGCTGTAACTTAATTTCACTGTGTTCCCAAGAGAAAAAAACAGTTTGACTCCATTGGGATTTCCAAATGGTTCCAAATGGTTTTGTTATTTTCCAACTGTTTTCAAATGGTTTGACTATTTTCCAATTGGAATTTTTTAATTTTCCAAATGGAAATTTTTATTTCAGTTGGGAAATAAATTTTCCAAATGGAAATTAGTGTTCCATTTGGAAAATTGATTTCATTTGGAAATTGTGTGGGACCATTGCGAATTTATTTTTCCAATTGGGATTAAAATGGGTTTTTCTTAAAAACTATTTGGGATATTATTTTGTTAACTGGAGATTCCAATTATACAGAATAAACTTTAAAATTGGACAGAAGTGAATGCAGAACATTGGTGAAAGGTGCTGGCAGGGGCTAAAGTGAAGGCATATTTTTCTGAGTCTCAAGAATATTTGAACACACTATATACCTTATTGGTTGGCAAACACTTCAGCAGTCCGAATCACATGTGCCAGGTTCATTTGACTCAAAAAAGTTTAATGAAGAAACCAATGAGTCGTGGAATGTTGCAAACCCCACAAGTTAAAAATATTTGGGAAAATGCATATGTTCTTTAATAATTACTACAGCCAAGGCAAAGTATTAAGTGCATTTTTAAGAATAAAAAAGTTGCCCTGAGGCTAAGATATTTTACGCCTAACAAAGTTTTCAGTAGAAAATCTTGCAACAGACAATATCCTTTTGTTTCTGTTTAATGTCCCAACATTTGCAGAACTTTCATCTACCATTTTTTTAAATTTGTATACCAAACAGCCAAATTCACTCTTCGTAAATGTTGGAAATTGTCTGTGTTCTAGTAGTTCTTCCTTCAAGAGATGGTTTTGTATATGAAAAGAATTATGCGGATGTTAAAAACAGTCAAACGTACCTCTCGTTTTTTTATTTCTGATATGTTTAAGCAAGAAGCTGTCATGTCGACACATAGAATACATTTAAAATGTCAGCAACTTTTCAGCCGAGCGCTCTTGAAACGTACAGTAAACAAAAAGATAATACAATTATTTGAAAATGATTGAACTACTGTATTAATGAAACAGCACACAAATATTCTGTGTAAAACAATAAATGCAATTTCCTTGTATGGCACTTAATTTGCAATATTGTAATTTTGCTAACACATCGGAAGCAGTTGCAATTTATAACTCAGATCTATGGTCCGTCCTTGATAAACATGCCCCATTATCAGTAAAAACCGTCACTGTGCAGCCAAATATGGAGTGGTATAATCCACAGATACGGGAAGCAAAGGTGAAATGCAGAAAACTTGAAAGGAATGCAGCTAAAACATGTTTACCTGCTGATGTCTTAGCCCATAGAACCCAGGTCAAATATGTTAATTCTCTATGTGATGAACCCAGGTCAAATATGTTAATTCTCTATGATGATGCCAGAAAAGAGTACCATAAAACAAAATTAAAGAATCAAAGTCGGATAAAAGGAAATTGTTTAACACTGCAAAGCTCCGCTCAATGGAAAATCCGAACCAGTTTACCCATCTAATTGTGAAGCACTAGGATTTTCCCAACAAGTTTGTGTGATTCTTTTGAGTACAAAATTGACAAAATATAGTCAAACATTGAAGCTGAATTAAAGGAAATGACCCACAGCCCACATTTGTGTAGAAAAATTCCAACATTGGCAGCAAACTTTGTTGTTTTATAGAGACAACCACTGAAGAAATCAAATCAGTCATTCAGCACTCATCTAATGCACACTGTAATCTGGACCCAATCCCTACAAAGATGGTCAAATTGTGCATTTCCGAATTAGCTCCTTTTCTTAGAAATCGGGTTTAGATACCAATGAATACAAGAATTATCGCCCAGTATCAAACTTAAAATTCATATCAAAAATATGTGAAAAAGTTATTGCCGCTTAAGTGAACAAATCTATCGCAGATAATAATCTTGCCGCTTCTTTTCAATATGCTTATCGCTGTTTCCACTGACAAAGACAGCATTACTTCGAGTTCATAATGATATCATGGAATTGTTGCACAATAAGAAAATGGTTGCTCTCGTTCTTGGATCTTAGTGCCGCTTTCGACAAATAAATCCCGATATCCTGTTAAGTTGCTTATCCACAGGGTTTGGCATCAATGATTCTGCACTTTGTTGGATTAAGTCATAGCTTCAAGATAGATCCCAGCGAATCACTGTGAATGACATTGAGTCAGACTCTATCCAACTGAAAATAGGTGTCCCACAAGGTTTCGTGTTAGGCCCTTTCTGTTCACTTTATATACTACTCCGCTTGCTGACATCATTGAGAGATACTGTATTGCCTATCATTTTTACGCAGACGACACTCAATTATACATTTCACTTAATAACTCATATTTACATAATCAGTTACTTGCTCTCGAAACTGTATCAAAGACATTAATTGTTGATGATGAATAACTTTTGAAACTAAATGATGACAAAACTGAATTCCCTCTAATCGGTAGCAAGTGCAATATCAACAAAATGCCATGTGTATCATTAAAATGTCAATAACATAAGCATATTTAACTCTTCTAAGGTAACAAATTTAGGTGCAATATTTGATTCGAAATGTCCATGAAAAAATTGTTATATCTAAATGTCAAAGTGCAATCCTATCATCTCAGGTCAATTGCTTTAAATTTACATTTCCTAGACGCTGACTCAACGAAAACCTTGATCCATGCCCTTGTTATTTCTAGAATTGAATATGCAAATTCTTTTTGATTGCGTGTCAGTAAATCATTAATTCATCGTCTACAGTCGATTCAAAATTCCGCAGCTAGACTCATAACACGTACAGCTTATAGAGATGACATTACACCCATCTTATTCCAACTTCATTATTAGCTGCCAGTTGAATATAGTGTGCGTTTTAGAATTATACTTCTCTGTTTTAATTGTTTGCAAGGTACAGCCCCCTGATTATCTAGCCCTATTAATTAAAACCACCAACCATCTCGTACTTTAAGATTCTCAGGTCAACATCTACTCCAAAACCAAAGAACTTAAACAAATTTGGGTATCGCTTGCTTTAATGCCTATGCACGAAATAAATGGAATAAACTCCCGTGCACTATAAGGTGCAATGTATCGCTCTCAGCTTTTAACGTGACTTGAAGACATTCCTTGTTAGACAGTATTTTAAATCATTATTCTTGATATTCATTCTCTCGCTTTACTTACAGATTTTATACTTCTTAGCATTTTTATAATTTCAGTTTGTCTACATTTCATTTTCACATGTATTTTTACTCTTTCTATCCCAAATCATGACCTAAATTTTGCAACTTTATATTTTTAAGATCAAAACACATTTAAACTTGTTTTCCCAAAAAGAAGCGTTATATTATTCCTGTTGCCTTTATACTTTTATACCTTTTATCTTTTTTTAACATAAGTCATATATTATCTATGTCTACATTACTCTTAAATTTTATGTATTTTTATATTTTCATGTAGAAAATGTAATTCAATAATAATAATATGTTGCCACATTGCATGGCGCAAGGACAAACTATTCTTTAGTTTAGGTATCAAAAACAGCCTTTCATAGTGCAGTGAATATTTACTTATGTTTACTGCCTGACTAAAATATCTTACAATCAATACACAACTGTACCTGTATACATAATGCATTATAAAGCAAAACAAACTTAAATCCATCAGAGCCATATAATCTACAAACATATTCTTTGTTGTTTATTAACAAATGCAATTTTCCTGTATTTCTATGGCAGGTAAGACATGAATTTGGTTTGCAAAATTAAAAAGGTAATTGGAAGATGGGTGACAGTTATTCAGCATAAAGACAAAAGTTGGGGAATCTACAGACAAATTCCTCTTTGTTTGTTGATGAAAAAGCAATTTTCCTGTATTTCTTCTGCAGATAGGACATTAATTTGATTTGCAAAATGAGAAACATACTTAATATGAGTGACAGCAGCTCCTGGCTTCTCTATTAATGGAGATTGCTTCATCTTGCCAGTACGAGTTCTTTAAAAGTACCACACATCGTCTATCAATAACAATAATTCGTGATAATTGTCCAACAACCCCGTGTGATTCTTGTGAAGAAACAAAGAAGCTATTGTTTCTTTTCGTTGATTTGCGATAGTCTTTGGTATTAAAAGTAAAACCATTCCTATACTCATTTCTACTAAAAGTATTCCATCATCAGGTACAGCATAACCATTATTAAGTAATGCATTTTGTTCAGTGGCAGGTAAAATAACATTTTCCTTCCCAAAAAGTTCTATATCACCAATGACTTTAGGTGCTGGTTGACTTGGGAATATAACAATATTGCAAAAATGCTTCACTCTGTCAGAAATATGATAAACGTGGCAAAGGAGGGAAGTGCTTTCAGCAACAAATATTTCTCAACAGTTTGCGAAAGAAATGCCTGTTTCAGTTAGCATCTTTTTTATAAAGCCATTTGCGGCTTCAAAAAAAAACGAGTGGGTCCATAAAGGGCCCCATAACTTCACATTTTAGCCAAATGGGTAAGAGTATGTACATTTTAAGTCATCACTTGTACACTATACAAGACTTGAATCACAAACAAATGATGTAAAGAGAACATTTGCTTTGTTGTTGATTTCTGCACGTGAGATGGATTTTCTGTAAAAGAAGATATGATGCCTGCACTAAAATACCAAAATGATTTAAGTAATTGTCTGGTAATATGCCCAGTATACAAGGAAGTCAAAAACAGCAGCCAGTTATACCACTCACTGGCCTTCCAATACTTTCTCTCTGTAACTGGCCGATATTCTTGTAATCGCTGAGGGGGGATTAATGTTGTCCATCCTCTCATTAACTAGAGAGAGTTGTTGGTGTACCTACATAAAAGTCACTCCTTGCAGGTGAGTTAAACCATAATTCGGCAATTTGTCGAGTCACACCCCTAGTAATAAGCAGTGCATAAAGTCTGGGGAAACCATTTACTACAGAAAAGGAGGCAAATTTAACAGTGGAGTTGGACCTTTAACCCCCTAATATTCTTCCCTCCTCTAATGCAGACTGCACATGTCTGAAGCATGTCCTCTTCCTCTCTATCGGTGTAGTCACAGACATCAACAGATATCTTACAAGTCTATCAAAAACATTTCCTGGGTGAAAGACAGAACACCCATAGTATCCATTAAATTGGACAACATTTTGCATTTGAGCTTTAGCAGGGCATCAACACAGCAACATAAAGGAAAACGTTTACTATGAACGATTTCACCATTATCATTCCATGTAAATCCCTTCATTAGACAATTTCTTTGCCTCTTTTGACAAATTGATCGAGAAAGATGGTCATGTTTGAATTCTTTTTACCACACCATGCTCCAGCTAGAACCAAATTTTCTTTTCTAAGCTTTGGGTAGCTTATTGATCATCAAGTAAATAGGCCATAAAGAAAATTTTGAAGAATTGAAAAACAGGCATGCCATCTGAATTGAAGTTGTACGAAAATTATTGGGATTACTTAATGGTTTACCACCAGCTGGCTGACACATTTTCTGGTATACATCTTCGTCAAAAATATCTTCAATATTATCTTCATTAATTTTTATCCTTGAAGTTTGATATCTAAGATTTTCTGATATGAGATTCTTGAAAAAGAGTCTGTATTTCAATGGAATGAGTGAAAATATTATTAAAAATTCCCAATGAGATATATCTTTCGTCACACAAGGTTGCTCACAATGAGGACATGGTGTTGAGTCATTGACATCAGAATCATAAATACAAACAAAGCCTAAACAAAATGTACAATAAAAGCAAAAGGTAAAGAATGACACTTTATAATTTTTAACTTCTTAAACATGTATTTTTGTGGCTGAAGTACATGCTTTCCCAATAATTAGTTTACAAGCTGCATAAGATTTGCAAAGCTACAGCTGAGGCGAATGCCTCATAACAAAGGACAGTATCATCAATTGCTTCCAGCTTCGATGTCTAGATGCCAGGAAAAATTGGCTCATTCAAACTCTCATCGCCAATCAAGAAGTTTTGAATCTACACCTTGATCACCTTCACTTTCTTGATCACCTTCCTTTCGCCAGTCACCTTCCTTTCATGATCACTGCTGTCACCATCTTGAAGAGAAGTCAAAGGAAAGTTCTTCCCTTAGCTGTGATCGCTGTCATCATTATGAGTTTCTCCAGCTTCATAAAAGACATCATGGCTTCTCCATTTGATGGGTTCATTTTCAAGAGTTTGAATCATCAGAACTGTCTGGAAAGGATGGGTCATATTGTGATAAAACAGTTGCATCCGAGCTGCATTCATCACTTCTTTGAAACTGTATGATTGCCTAAGGATGAATTAAAGGTGTATCAAACCTTTACTCCTGAGTCAAATATGATTTGATCTAAATTCCCTATATTTGATCATAAACTGACATTTTTGAAGAATTACAAAGTCATTTATAACATTATCTTTTTGTGGATCTCAGTTATTTTAAAAATAAATAAATAAAGGTTATGTTGTGACTTTAGAATACAAACAAATTAATATTTTCTGTGAAAACCAGGATTTCTGAATATCCATTGATATAAGATTACAAAATAGAATATGGCTCATCTTGTTTTAAGCAAATTTGTCACTTAAACAGGTTACAGCTATTAATGTAGTCAAACATTTTGAAGATTTCCAAGACCCTGAAGACTAGTTGAAGACAAAACTTAACGGTATCGATGTTTAAAATGATCTCATAATAATGAATCTGCTTTTGTGTTTAGTTTTAAAATATCTCCTTAATAATTTTATTTTTAGATTTTTACTTTAAATGTTACCAAATCAATTAGTAAAGATTAAGCAAGAACATTTTCACTTATGATTCGATATTTAAATAAACTTATATCATCATTGAAATTTATAGGAAAAGTTATCATTGACTATTGTTCCATAAAAACATTCAAAGTGAATGCCGCGAGTTGAGAATGCGCCACTTCGGTTTTACTTTTCCCTGTTATAAATCTTAGATATTATCAATCACACATCCATCGAACCATTGTGGTTTGATATCACAGATTCTACTTAATCAATAAGGAAAATTGAAAACCCGGTGAAACTACCAGCTTGGCTGCATTACTTCTAGATTTATTATGTGGTACCTTCCTTTAATGGAATGAAGTATAACACAGACGAAGTCAAGTCTGGAAAATATGTACATTTATATGCCAAAAGCAGGTGAAAGTTAGCTAGTTTGTTATAGTGCTCGCATACTTTTCTCTCAAGCTTTCAAAAAATACATACAGAAGTCATACAATATGAACAAAGTGGTGTATAACGACAGGGTTTACAAATTCTCGTTTAAACCTTTGAAAATAGGGAGAAAACAGTACTAGGAATTTAACCACAAAAACAATGCCAAATGGATTATTCTGCCCGAACCAGATCCTTGATCACGCCATGATGAGATTTATGGAAACTCTGCTGTCTGGTAGAAAATAAGTCTCTAAGCCAAAATAAATATTTAAAAAATTCTTACGTCCTATTTCATCCCAGGTGGACCAAGGGCATCCTCTTCATTTTCATAAAATCAGATGTAGGGCAGATTAAAGATTCATCCAAAACAAAGGAGTCTGCAGATGTCTCCAGAATATTCCAGTGTCACTGTTTATATTCTCAGGCTCAATAGCATTACCAGGTTGATACTCTTGATCCTTGCTTTTTCCATGAATAATGTGCAGACTTTGAGTATGAGTTAGTATTGGTCAAGTATTTATTTATATTTTCAACGTCTTGGGGTTGATCTTCATCTCCATTTCTACCCAAAATAAATGACTGGCAGCAGTCGAAAATTAGCAATGAGTGGGACTGGATGAATTATGTTAATACAATAAAGTCCAGTTACGTTAAACTTGGGGACTCTATAGACTGACATCACATAATTTTTTTACTTGGGTTGCTGGCATAATTTATGAGTCCAATAACTGCAAAGAACACGTTTCCAATATTAAATTGTTGCTGCCCGGCGACTGCTACAAAGCTTGGTACCACTATCCCAAGTGATAATATCGATACGAAACACTGTGACAGTGAATGAATGATAAGATTCCTTGGTGCACTGTCACTGGCAGTGAGGCAGTACTAGCGCTGTATTAGTTAGTGTATACTAGGCTCTAGAATGCAGTAAGTGGCAAGTTGTAAAGGCCTGGCGATTAATAATGCATCAGCCTACACGGTAGCCTACAGTTCGTCAGCTTAGTCAGTGCGAATCCTATCCTATCCTGACAATCTTGGTTTTTGAATTAGAATCGGCGAACATTGACGCCTTTGTGATATGCAAAACATAAATTAATCATGCTCTGTCAGACAGATCTTCACAACGGATTATTATGAATTTCTTTTTTATAAAAATCATGAATCAGGATCGTTGCTGTAGCTACAGTGCTGCATTGGCTGAGCTGGCTGCTGTTAAATACCAAGTGTTTTGTTCCAAAAGTTTATATTTAAGTGATAAGAAAGTTTTGGAGACTGAAACGCGGAATCTAATAACAGCCAATAAACAGATGATATAGATGCCAGATGCCTGCAGATTGCTGCTTTGGGGCTAGCTACAAACTAGAATATTTCAAGCAGGTATTAAAATGGCAGAAAAAGCCACCATTCGTAAATAACACGATGAAATAATGCTGGAAAAAATACTAAGTGATCTGAGACTGATCTGAGACTTCTGAATCTAAATAGGTTAAGTCCTTAAAATCCTTTATATTTTATACAAAGAAGCCGCGCTAAAATACTGAAAGAAAATGTTTATATCAGAAATTTTAACAATAGAATAGATTCACTATCAAATTTAAAAAGGAAGCATATTTATTTATTCTTATTTAGTTATTTAATTTTCCTAATTACGTAGCATATCGTTGTTTCCCTGGCGTTATGCATGCAGCGCCCCAAGCGCATGTATGCCTGCATGCACAGGATGTAAATTCGAGCTTTGCGGTCGAGTTTTAGAAAGTGACAACAATGGATTACTTTTCATTAAGTCATTTTCATCCAACAACTGAAATTGCGTGTGAGTCGTCGCACAGTGCAAGAAGATGTCGTCGTTAGCTTGCGTTACAGTATAGTCAAAACTTTGACACACGAAATTAACTGCCAAATTACGGTGAGTTGCATCTTCAAATTTATTAAACTATTGCAAAATGCCGTTCTTTTGCATTTGTCCGTTATATGTTGGACAACGTGAAGGCTGTTGTGCCTGCAGTGAACTGTAAAGCATTTTTGAACCGAAGGACAACCAGGACTACGACCCCTTAAAGACGTGCCTTGTGCTGAGAATGGAGAGAGGATGAGGATGACACTATGGGTGTATATTTCAAGGCGCAAATTGATGATTGATGGTAGATTATTCGTTACAGTAACGTGCATCTGGCTCTCTTATTTTTAGCAAGTTTATTGTGTTTAAAGTTCTGGTTGTAATTCCCTATCACCTCACAGAGCATAAGTTACAAAGACGTACGTGCTGGCTTGACAAGATTGATGAGGCTAGGCTTAAGTCACAGCAGTAACACGTGACCAAGGCTAACACTACACAAGAGTTAGGCTGAGTTAGGACTAGGGTTATCAAACCTGGGAGGCCAAACGCTAGGCCTAGCTAACTTTTTCATTTAAAAAAAACAAATTTTATGAAATAGAGAAAAATATATGAAACTCAGATATGTTAGACATCATCAGTCATGGTTAATGTTAGAACACAAAATTATTGTGAAAATTGGCCAAGTGTGTGACTAGGTATTTACTGTAGTGCTAACATTACATTAACATTAGGCCTAATTAATTAAAATGATTTAAACATAGTGAACTTTGAGAGGTCAAAGTTATTGTAGAAAAGCTTAAAATGGCTTGCCATTTCCTAATTTTAGTCAAAAAGTTGTATTTTTGGAGAAGATGGAAATGAAGTGTATGACTGATTATTACATTAATAATAGGCCATGCTTGAAATTTAAACCATAGCCTAGGAGATTTTTACCTATGCGGTACTTGTCGACTTCCATTGGAGATTAATTCACACAAAATGCGGCCTACCCCTTGCTTGAGTTTTGACTCGATACTGATAGTCTGAGATAAATTCCTTCCCTTATCCTACTTTACATTAACAAAAAAAGTACTGCCTACCAGCTCTTGTAAAGACAACTTTTTGTATGTCTCTTGTGGCGGTGATTGCTGCATAGGTGTGTGGGTTTGAAAAACCTATCGTTTTGTGTGTGTAATGCAAAATCTGCAGAACTGTCAATTGACCCAAAAATTGTATAAAATTGATGTCGATTTGTTTGTTAATACTGATTTGTCATTTCTAAATGGTTTTCATAGCAATCAACAATTAAAATGTCATTCAACAGATTTTCGTAACACTCAAATGATACGGTTTTTATTGTGCTGTTTGCAAGCAATCATGGTAGTCGCGACAGCGAACATACAAAAGTTGTTTTGAAAAAAGTTAGAAATTTCCATATACAGGAAATTGTTAGTTATTTAAAAATCTAAATTGGATGAGAAGGAATTTTTTCTCGGACTTTTAGAATGTAAGCACCGAGTATGCTCATGCTTTTTCGTAGGAATGAATTTTCCTTGGAAATGGTAGATTTGCATAGAGAGACATAACATTAAAGACCCCTATGGTTGCCATTTAGAGCATGGCCAATAGTTTATACAGATATTTAAGACCCTATGGTTGCCATTGAGCATGGCCAATAGTTTATAAAGATATTTTTTTGGCTCTTAACATATTGATTGTGATAATGCAGTTATGACTGGTCAACAGATTCACAGAGGTTGTATTGAAGACAGAATATTGCATATGTAGGCGCATGGTGATAAGTGGACTGTATAATTCCTAACGATTACATATAGCACCAACAATATTTTTGTCATAACTTGCATGATTTGTATTGTATAATCTTTTTGTGCATGTAGAATATGGGAAAGAGTAATAATAACACACTAAAATAATTTTGTTTTAGAGATCGACATTTAAACAGATATGAATTTTTAATGTGAGGTAACTTTAAAGGATTTATATTTCAAAGCCGTTTCCAATGCTAGAGGGACTTATTATATCTAAAGAGGAGAAAAAGCCAAGTTTTCAAATCCGGCGGATTCCTCTTCAGCTTCCTTTTTCCCTCTGAAGATAAAACATTTAAGTCCTCTTAGTGTTGGAACTTCTTGCAAAATATGAATTCCTTAAAGTTATTAATGAAGATGCTGGCAGAATAGAGACTTTGACTTTGTCAGTCACCCTGCAAGTAATACAATGTGAGGTAAATATTTGGATTGTTTTCCAATTAATTTCTTCCTAATTTTTATCTTCCTCATTTGTTTTCTTTATAGAAGTCACGGTGTGCGAAAAGGTGTTGGACCAAGCACGGGTAAGAATACCAAAGTTTTGGACACCAGCGTGGAAGATTCTTCAAGTGACAGCGAGCAGCGTGTCCAAAGAATTTCAAAGGAAAGGTAGATAATAATTGCATTTCAAATTTATTTCATTAAGGACACCTACAGCAGGCTATATATATATCATGGATAGCATTTCTGCTACCACCTATCCTCGTTGATTTAATTTCCTAATCTTTACACTTCTTGTTTTGAAACCAAACATGAAGAAGGCACTTGTTGTCTGATTGTTAATAAAAGAACTAATTAATACCAACTTTTATCAAGGTAGCTCGACTATTTTAAAGAATAGTGGGCTATTCTACCACCCTAAGCGTCAGCATTGGGTAAAATTTGAGATAAATTTTTATTTAAAAGAGATTTCATAACTTGGAAGATATAAATGGTGTACATTCATCATGACCTTGCTTTATGGGTAGAGTACATGGGTGCTGATCAAATAGAGCATGATTGGAGGTTGTGTGTGCATACTAATTGGCTTATTTGCATAACAAGCTGAAAACCTTTGTCAGGTAAAAGTGTTTGATTTTAATAGTATTCATAACTTATGAATGGTGTACATTCATGTGACTTGGCATAGAGGTACTGATCAAGAGTGAGCATTAGATGAGAGCTTATGTGCATAACCAGTAAGAAAATATTTTGTATCTATGATATCTCTTGAATTAAAGTGGATGTAGAGTTTTGTTTACAAATGATCATATATCGAAGACCATTGTTACTTAATGATGAAGTGTAATGTGCTATTAATTAAGTTGTTGCCTAACAATAATGAACTTTACGTGTAATCATTTTACCTTAGATAATAACTTAGTGCTTTTTACAAGGATAGGGCATTGGGTACTGTTCAATTCCAGCATCTATTTAGGCAATGAGTGATATACTCGTGGCATGATTTTTAACAATTGGAGCAATTTTCAAGTACTTCCAGTACGGTACTAAATGTGTGTAAAGATACCAACCCGTTTAAAGCCTATAAAACTGTAAAATTTAAGATAATAAATAATTGTCCAAAAAAAGTGACTTCCAGTAAATCTTTAAATTTTTTCAAATATCAATTAATAAAAATAATTTACTTTTTTAAAATAGAAAACCAGTCAATTGGTTTTTGCACTAATATGGGTTGAGCTACTGTATACATCATTGATGTTTTGTTAAATATGTTATGGATAGGTAGAGAACAACATTAGTTTAAGATCACGACATGCAAGAAAAAACTTCAAAATCATAGAATTGTTCAGATTAGAGCTTTTCAATAGTTTTGTATAAGGAAAACTTTTGTACCTGTCCATAGACTTTAAAACAAAGACATCCATAGTCAAAGGTATTTGCAATCAAGCTTACTTGCAATACATAATTTATTTTGCATTTAGAATGAAGACCTGAAACTGCAAAAAACATTCAAATAGCTTTTGTATGTAAATCAACATTTTTAGCGTTACTGATGTTAGTTTTTGTAGTTTTTAGATAGATTTTAGAAGTTTTGTTTTTCATGCGAATAGAGGTGGAGTTACATCAACCGTTAAATTCAGGAGCCATGGTGATTGAAATTTGAAATTGATTGAAATCTAGGTCACTCACAATGTACAAATCAGATGCCAATACCGTAATTGTTTCATCCACAGAACTTATGAATTCTAGGTCTATTTAATAGAAGTTGAATACAGTGAATTTTGAACTGAATAAGACACTAGATGTTTTCTACTGTAGCATTGACACACATCCCTCACTGCATTTCAGAAAGAGAAGAAAGAAAGTAAAGTGGCAGCCAGTTGCATCTTCACTGAAGAAAGTCCTTACCCAGAGAAGCTTCTGAATACAGTAAAAAAATCCTTTATTCCCCAACTGGTGACAGGTCTGCGCCCAGAGATATATATCATGATCAGGAAGTATCTTCTGCTAACAAGGCACTCAACACAACAAAAGGGGAAATGAAAGCCTTTGCTGAGAATTGAGAATGCAGATTAAACGGAGGTGCAAGAAGAAGCCTTACTGGATCTGAACATGGTAGATTTTTTATATATTTACTTTATATATTTGATATTTACTTCATCTACCAAGTATGCAAATATGCTTTGAGAGACAGAATGCTGCAAAGAAATTATTACTGACTGTATTGTACACTTCAATCGAATGGCATCCAAAATCTGCAACATAGGTGTATTTGCATTGGGTGATATGACATAGAATTACTCTTTTGGATGTAATAAAAAAAAAAAAAAAAAAAAATTGAGGGTGCTTATAGCACAAGATGATTGTGCCCACTCTGAATGGCTTTGTATCAGGCTTTAGTGATAAACAAAAAACAAAGCAACACCCCAAATGAAAATGCAGAGCATTGATGTTATGTAATTCAATTAAACAATTACTGCAAATAACCGAAAAATTATGAATCTGATAGAAGGCCCTATTAAGAAGCTCATATAAAACATTGCTCTGGCTCTCATTGTGCTTTAGTTCAAACTCCTTAGATGTTGGCTAGAAGCCATAACAAACAATGCAGGAAATGCTGTCAACCTGTTTGTCAAGCTGTGTTATTCATTGTCTTTAAGTTTGCAATCAAATATTTTGAAATATCTTTCTTCTTAGGTAAAGTATCTAGTGGTCAAGGTGTGTGAACATGGGGCTGCATCAGCATTAGAGGTACCCTGCTTCAGCAACCCTCAAGCCATCTGCATCAACAACCAAGCTATCAACTGCCAGAAGCCATCTTCTGCAACCTCCAAGCCATCTTCTGCAAACTCAGCTATGTAACCTCCAAGCCATCTTCTTCAGCCTCAAGCCATCTTCTGCAACCTCCAAGCCATCTTCTACCCAACCTCCAAGCCATCTTCTGCAACCTCCAAGCCATCTTCTGCAACCTCAAGCCATCTTCTGCAACCTCAAACCATCTGCTCTTTTCCAACCATCAGTCACTCCACACGCTACTGTATCATCAAATCAAGAACAAAATGATGATTTTGTTGTGCAGACCCCCACCAAAAAGGCAGAGTCATTGAATTGAGACCAGAGGATGGACCTTCCCTCTTTGAGGTGTCGGGTGGTAAGGTGTATTTCTGAATAACATTTTTACAGTTAAATACTTGGCCTCTTTTAACCCTTACTCTACCAAGAGCATTTGAGATGTAAGTGTGAGTTGAGAACTTTTGGAAGAGTTTTTTTTCTTCCACTTATTTGTATTTCTACTAATAAGTTTATGTTATATGAGGGCTAAGAGTTTTAACTACGTTGGTTTGCATCTGGTCAAATATGCAAATTTATACCAATTCAGTCATTAATAAAGATTATTAGATGTCCTAAAACTGCTATCTTTGTGATATTCTGCTCTCTCTTTGTGGCTAATTAGAAAAAAATATTGATATGATTTTAATTTCATTAGATAGTACTCACTTAATTTTTGTGGAGCAAGGGGAAAAAAATGTCAATTTTAAATATTTTGACCTAAAAATTGACCTGATTTTGTCAATGATCTATCTGATAGGATTTTGCCAGTATACGTTTCTATACACATGCTTTGTTCCTTTCTATGATGCACAAAACTAAGATATTATAAAGGAAATGTTTACACCAATATTTCAATAAAAATGTTTTGCAAATTAGCTAATTTACCTCATTTATTATGCATAGACTTAAATTTTCAGTTTATGACCTAATTTCAAAGTTTTAAACTTTTTAGTTTTTATATTTATTTAGGTTATGCTGAATGTCTTTAAAAAATTTTTTTACCTCTGTTGATTCCATTTGGAATTTTGGTGAAAAGGTATAAAAAAATGGTGCAGAGCATCAGTAATCTTGTTACGTTGCCCTTGGTATCCCGGACAGTTTACCTACCACATTTAAATTTCAAAAAATTTTAAATACAAAAAAAATCCCTTTAAAAAATAAATTTAAATTTTCCCAAAGGGAAAAACAGTGGTTGGGGGTGGTGTTTTTTTTTTGAGAGGACCTTTTGGGAAGCCATCCCAAAAAAGGGCCCCCTTCAGGATCCAATTGTTTAAAAAAAAGGTTTTCCCCAAAAGGGCGTTGGCCCCCCATAGGGCTCTTTCCCCCAACATGGGTCTCTTGCCTCAACTGTTCTTTTTCCCAAAATGGGGCCCCCTTTTAAAAATTTTTAAACTCTCCATTACAACCTCAAAATGGAATGGAGAGGAAATAGGAAGGGACTGTTACACAAATTTAAAATTGATCTTTAAATTTTATCCAAAATTCTTAAAAAAACAATTTATTTAATCACAGTTTTGTGACCCCTTTTTTTTTTAAATCCTTACAATAAAAAAAACACAGCTAAATTAAGTATTTTGCTTAATTTTGCAAGGATCCAAAATTTGCCATGCCCAAATAACGTTATAAGCATGAAGTTTAAAAAAAGCACTCGCCATTTATAAAATTTTTAAAAAATAATTTCACCTGGGTTTAATAATTTTGGGCTTTTTGGGTTGGGGCCAGGTACTGAAAAATCTCCATCAGGGATTTCTAAATTTCCCAATCCCCAGTTTCCCTTTTAAAAAAAGATTGGGGAACTGTTCTTCTTGTTCGAAAAAGTCAACCCGGTCATCCAAAAAAAAACAAATGAAAAAGGTTATACAAAATAATGTTTTGATGGGAAAACATTGAAATTGTTGTAAAATAAAAACA
>JAIGNY010000040.1:127500-163247 GCA_020152595.1 Chiridota heheva | reverse complement strand
GAATCATACCTTACTTCGGTAGATTAGCCCCCCAACATATACACGCACACACATACATACAACTTCTTAAAGGAAGTCTGGGTGGGGCAATGGCGTAGTGGCTGCCCCCAACAACAAAAAAAAAAAAAAATGACTGCATGCCGCCAAAATGAATAAGGTCACATATGCAACAAATAATTGTAAATGCAAATCCAAAGGGCAAATTTAGTATTGCATTCTCCGTTTAATTGTGTTTTCATCATGAGCAGCACATATTTTAGGCAATTATTATATAGTAATGTGATATCTGTTACTCAGTGCATGCATATCTGCGCTGCATATGTAGGCCACACCTGAAATGGCAACCATAGGCATGGTATAGGGGTGCTTATATACCCTTAGGTTGCATGGGAAAATCCTCAAATTTGGTTGAATTTTGATTGTTATTTAAAGACTCAAGCATCCATATTAATGAGACTTTGAAAATGGAAGATAAATTCCTATGATAGTAACAATCCAGTGCCTGCAATCAATGTTCAGAAACTCCCCTCCTTAGATGGAAAATCGTGGAAAATTTGAGGCCATTCTGAAAGAAATAAACATCTGTTTGTTTGCAGTATATCAAATTCATTGAGATAATGAATTACTAAATAACAGTCAACATATTTTTGAAAAGGTTTTTTCACCCCAAATTTCAAATTTTGATCAAATGTAACTTGATTTAACTTGATTGTGATTATTAAAAAAAACGACTGGAGTTTCATTTTTAAGGCACATATGAGTCGGACTCCTCAAAAGCTGAGAAGTGTCTCAAATTCCCCAATTTGGCAAAATATGAGATTTTTCCTACGAAGCCTAATACTTATTACAGTGTTACCTATCAAGCGTTGCCTATCTGTGCATGCAACTCAGATGGTACAAGTGGTTTTGCAGTCAAGTATGACTTTACGACTTACAACTTTTAGAATATTTACAGAATGTATCATGTACAATTATGGATAGCTCTTTTAAGATAAAGATATGCCGAGAGGGAAATGCATGATGGCCTAATTCTTCTCGAAAGGTTTGTCAAAATAACAAGTCTATTACACTGCTCTGTGGTCAAACAACTGTGGCCAGTGGCGTGAGTCAGCGACTAGAGTCAACAATTCTGCGTACAGCAAAAGTCCATGACTGTGTTTTCTTCAAAATTGTATTTGTCCAAAACGTTGTCAAAAAATGGCATTTCCGTCTGTCATTGTCATTGCTATAAGTCTATGCCTTTTTCCAGAAAATTTGGTCAAAATATGTCAAAGTAGTGATAAAAACCATGGGTGTACCATTTGAAAAAAAGCGCCCCTTGAAACATGGACGGGCTGAAACTGCCAGTGTCATTTTCATCCCGTTCGAAGGACACTCTTTCAACGAGTTGAAAAGGTATTACGCATTTATTCGGCCACACAGGTAGTTAAGACAACTCAAAAAAAAAAAATGCTGTAATTGTATAAAAACTTAGTATTTGAACATCAAGAAGTTCTTACTTGGATCAATTATACCCCGAAAACTAGTTTAATTATTTCATTTAGTGCAGAAATCGTAACAATAACACCATTTTCAGCAGCGTAATTTTGAGTTACTTTTAAAATCTTGCCGACCCATTAGCGTAACCAGCTCCCCTTGACACCATTTCGATAAACATTCCTGCAGTCAAAGCCATTTCCATTCATCAGTGCATTATACCCGTAAGGACTCTTTGTGTCTAAAGGTCAGAAGGTATGCGCCATCGAGCATACTTACGTAAAGCAACACGTGCAGTGCGAAAAGTATTTTTCAAAGATAATGGTAGGCAACAGCAATTACGAGATAAGCATACACATAAACTCATTGCTTTTTTGAATATGATACATTGGTTACTTATGAATATACGAGACATACACTTTACAAGTTTCTGTATGCCTAAAACTCCAAAGACATAACACGTACTAATATCAAATAAAGACTTTTCTCGTTTTGCCGTTATAAGGGAAGGAAGTTTTATTGTTGGAATGCTGCTCTTGATATTTCTTAACTTCGAAATGAATTTACGTGGAAATACGAAATATAGCGTCAATTTCGATGTTCAAAGATTGAATCTTCTAACAATTTGTCCAAATAAAAAAAAAATCACATATTTCACACCTTTAGAGGGTAAATTTTGTTAAAACGCGAAGTAGAATAATTTGAAAATAAACTGGAAATTGCAAACCACCACATGCGGTTACTGAAATGCCACAGGCACAGAAAATCAGGATGGAGTTCTGTTCAAGGGGCGAGTTCTGTAATGCAAGGGTCCCGGAATAAAAGTGTCAAACGATCCTGTCCCCGTCCTCCCAGTACTATGTAAAATATGGTAGAAGGGTCCAGAAAATATGTTTGTAGTTCCCTGGCAGATTTCGAAGCGATGACCAGGGGCGTATGAAGCTTTTTATTTATTTATTATTTTTTTTTTAAATATTTTTTTTATGGGAGGATGGAGTGTAGGGGTGTATTTTCCTAAAAAACACAACTTAGCCTATTAGTTCACCTTCATAATGTGGTCCAAATTGAAGTGTTTTTTTAATATATTTTTTTTCCTATAGGTTATAGATTTTGGTCCAAACTTCAGGATTTTTGGTCTCCAATTATAAATTTGGGAGATATTAGGTCCAAATTTGAGGTGTTTGGTCAAAAATTGAAGATGTTTGGTTCAAAATTAAGAATTTTTAGTGCAAACTGAAAGAGTTTCGGCACAAAATTAATGATAATTCAGTCGATACGAATACAAAATTGTTATCATTATTTTGCTTTCTATGATCCATTTGATATCTTACCTAACTGCCTAATGGCTTATTTATCTTATTTATGGCTTTAATCAAGTTTTAGGGGGCTACGGCATTTTCTACAGGGAAGAAGCCCCTAATAGCCCTCTTAGACACGAGTCACTCACGAGTCACATTTGTTTTGACTTGTGACTTGGCTTAACTTGCGAACAATTGACTTTTTCACAAAAAATCCGAATATAATGACTGAAGAAATATATCTAACCGTAACATGATCATTAGAAACTGGACCGGTACACCATTCATAAGAAGACTATTTATGCAATTCAATTTCATACAACTTGAAATGCACATAAGCTTACTACATTTGAAAGTATCAAAAGATGCAAAAGGCGCTTAATGAATGGTATAAAAACGACTACATGAGATATTGGAGAATCGCTACTTTTGTGAGCGTGCACACGCTATTGGACAAACCTGTGTGAACAAGTATGTTATACTGTTATATTGTTATAAGAGATGTTTAGCCTACATCTGCTATATATATCTTGATTATTACCTTAATATTTAACTTCTGTCCACCCCCTTTCCAATGTTGGAAGCTTTTGTGACTTTTGAATAACCAGATAAACCAAACATTAAACATCGGTCAATTTTTAATGGAGGAAGGAAGGAAGAGGTGATTATAAGGTAAATTAGAGAGGAACATACGCTGCTAGGGACGTGAAGGAAATTATGTCTTGTAGATGAATCTTTATACGTCCCTTACCTTCTCGGACACCAAGATGCTGACAAACTGATCTTTTTAATTTACCTCTCTTATGAATCTGGGTTGCAAATTCTTGGTTTGACCACGCTTGAATTGAGAAGAGTATTTGGCGATATGATTCAGGTTTTTAGATTCCTATCTGGTAGTGATGCTTTGACTTCCTGTTAATTCTTGCATGTTTTAGCAAATACTCATATGATACGTGGTAACAGTTTGAAGTTGACCAAAGAGTTCTCACGGATAGATATTCGGCGTTTTAGCTTTTTGCAAAGAGTTGCTAATGAGTAGAATGGTTTGCCTGAGTGGGTAGTTAGCTCCAAATTTGTTCACAATTTCAAAGTCAACATCGATAACTTATTTACTAACGTCTTGCGTCTTTGATTCTATATTTTTTGTGGTCACCGTGGTGGTGGCGCTTTTTATGCGGTGACTAACCCTTTTTAGCCCGTAACGGTTATCTTGTTATGTTATGTTTTAATGTAACAGTTTGTATATCATATAATCGGTAGCGACACAAAAGAGAGGGAAATCATGTGGAACATTTCAACAGGTCAGTTGAAAATGGCTGACAATAACTGATTAGCTGCATGGCTCCCTTTTCGCTTTTTGAGTACAACAAATTCGAGCATAAAAGAAGTTAATTTCAGACGAGTGTACATGAATATTTTCAAAAGCACCATATTCGCTTATCAATTGTGCCGATTACCTTTTTGCTCTCTATAACATGTCAATTAATTTGTATAAAGTGACAAAGATATCAAGCGCCCTGATTTTGACATCTAGCCACTGCTAGACTGTCTGCAACATATTTTTGTGCCCCCCCCCCCACCGTTGGAAAAAATAGAATTATGCGTCATTCACCTCGGTGAATAATTCCTTTTTTGTCTTCCATATTTTTCCCCATGTTAATAACGTTTTACATCATAGATGCTGTTTTAGAAGTCACTGTAGAAGGACCTAATATACCAAAAAGAAAGTTCGAAGCAAGAATGCTTGAATAGATTAAACGTTTTTAAATGAAATGGGTGTATCTGCCAATGAGCGACATGGCTTCATTTTATTCTTGTATATTATGCAGCATGTGACTTAGTGTCCCCGGACTGCCGGTGTAACCTGGTATTATTCTTATTAATGACTGGCCAAATAAGAGATCACCATCAACTGTACAAGTGATGCAGCTTCTTCAGACAATTACTACACAGTCCGGGAGCAACGCGAAAACTGGGTACTTTGAAATACCCTAAAGATTGGGTACTTTTATGTATTACGTCATCGGATGAGCCTACAAATTTAACTAGCCCACACTAAACGTATGGGGTTTCTTATTATCCGCCCTGGATTGTCCAAAATTTCACTGGATATCCTGAAATTTTGGAGGCGGATAGTAAATAGATATTCAAAATTTCGCTGCTACTTTTTGAAATTCATCTTCGAATTTTTGAGAAAATCAACAAAACAGATTGCTCATCCGGAGCGCAAAATAAGAAATCCAATACGTTTAGTGTGGGATAGTCAAATGTCTAGGCTCATGCGATGACGTAATAAATAAAAGTACCCAAATTTTGGGATATTTCAAAGTACCCAGTTTTTCGGGCTGCTCCAAGACTGCTACACCCAGTCTGAATGATAGTTGCGTCAAACATAACCAACCACACGGACTGATAATTGTTTTATCAATTCATGGGTTGCCTTATAAAAAGTTACGTTATAAATTACTCAGTTTTCTTTTAATTGTCAGATTATACAGCAAGTATTCTTTAACTTGTCAGCAAACATATATATCATCTGATCATAGAAGTCAAAACTTTCATCAAAATCAGATTGACATTGACCATTTTACCAGTTTACAGCATTTTTAAATCTCAGTCACAATTTGCATATTTTATGCAAATTTGTAGTGAATTACAGGGCAACCATAGTAATTTTTTTGTGTAAATCCCTCGTTTCTATATGTCTATATACTTATTTAAAGTGGTGCAGCAAGTTCTAAAGAAAAGTTCGTAAGTATTTCCCATGTTCGCCATAAAATTGTTGTTAGAATAGACTTTCTTATCATTTCAGTCTGTAAGTGACTAAGATTTAGGATGGAAAAAAATGCAACAATATTTTTGAGTTTTTCAAAAACTCGATCTGCTCAGACACTTTTTTAATCATAACGTTTTGCAAATCGAGGGGCATGTCCCCTGCTCTCTCGGCTTCTACATATCGAATATGATGGCAAAGATAAAATAGGCCTATGTAAAAGCTTGAATGGGATGGACGAATAACGAAGCGGAACTAGTGTGGCACCTTCTTATCAGCTTATAAAGAGTGTCTTTGCAAGTGAGTTGTTACTAATTATGCATGCTCTCCAGCTGCTACGGAAAATAACCTCTCAGGGGGACAAGAACCCTTAAGATTGATCGAATTCAAGCGGAAAAGTTGTTGCTGATCGGGAAATCTCCTTCAATTTCGGGAAATCTCCTTCAATTCTCGGGAAATCTCTTTCAATTCTGGGGGGATTTTCTTCATTCTCGTGCAATTTTTGGAAACTTTCCTACATTTTGGGGCTATGATTTTCGATTTTCGGTAAGTTTTAATAAATTATCTAGAAACGTTTCATTCAATTTGTATTTAACTGAATAATTTCCCAATTGAGAGAAAGCATACAATAGGGAAGGTGACATCCTTTTAGGGAGTACCCTTAACCCTTACTCCCCGCTTCCCAAGACTCTGCACCCTTGTCAGGTTGTGCTAATAATATTTAATAATACTGATGACAAAAATGCTCATAAAACACGTTATTACGTCATCACTGCATGGTTTGGTTTGGCTTGGCCCTGACAGTTTATCCTGCTTCCGCCCATGGGCACAATATAGACATATAAAAGACAAGTTATAACTATCTACCTACTGTGGTGTAGCGGTTATCATACCTGTCTACAGACCACGAGGCCCTGGGTTCATGCCTGGGTTGGGTAGACACGCCAGTGCACCATTACTGGTTATCAAAGGCCGTGGACATTGACTTGGTTGTCGATGTTATGTCTATCCGTACGTCGTACCTGTGTTCTCGTCCGGGTCGTATTAAGCGTTTCGTGATAGCATTGTTACTATCATAACCGAATACGCAGGCGACGACCCGTCATTGTAATTGTGTGTTACACACACGTCGTCGTCGGCGGCGGCGTTCAAAAATATAACAATTAACCATTGAGTAAGAGGTAATTAAGTTTCAATGAAATACATTTAAATTGCTATAAAAGTGCCTTAAGTTTATGACATATTGAACAGTCACGGGTGGCGCAGCCTTTATTCTCATGATCACTCTCATGAAGGTTTTTAAGATAACAATGGAGGTTGCCATGTTCCCATAATGCAATAGACTGATAGGGGTTACCATGTTCCCATATTGCACCACGCGTGCATGTCAAATACGTTGGTATTCTATCTGTAGACGAACATTAAAGGCTATCTATTGTGATTAAAAGTGGCGGCATACAATTTATTCCAAAAAGCTACTGATTTGCCTATCAGTGTATGTGCAAACTAGTATACTATTGTGTTTCGACCAATCTAAACACAGGATTTGAATTTCATTTATCTCGTACGTTAGAGACGACAACTGGCCTTTAAATGATTTTTTTTTACACTCATTGAGAATAAAAGAAATGTGAATAGTACTTTAAATGATCAGGGACCGCGGAGACAGGAAGGGGGTATCCCCCTACTTCTTTGCTGTTTTTTCAGAAAATTTTAAAGAATTGACAAAAAATGTTCTCAAAATCGAAGAAATTGGCCTGAAATTGCCTCAAAATTCACTTAAATTGAAACAATCTACCAAAACTTTTAAGGAAAGTGACCGAAAATAAACGATATATCCCGAAAATCGAAAAATACTTTGCAAGGATCGAAAGTATTTTCAGAAAATTAAAGAGAATTGACAAACATTTCTTCAAAATCGAAAAAAATTGCCTGAAATTTTCTTTGAAATTGTCAAACAAATCACGAAATTTGTTAAGGAAAGTGCCCGAAAATGAACAAAAATTTCCCTACAACTGTCAAACATTTCACCAAAATTTTAAGGAGAGTGCAACTATAGTGCATGCCCGAAAATGAATGAAATTTCACTTAAATTGACAAACAATTTACCAAAGGGCCCGAAAATGAATGAAATTTCTTGAAAATTAAGATTTCCCGAAAAATTGAAAGAGATTTTCTGATTAGTAGCAAAGTCAGTGCATGGAACTAAATTTCTTAGTGTAATTTTCCCACTGGTGACCGGGATATTGTTGCGGTTCTTGCTCCCCCCCTCCCCCGCCTCCCTTCCACCCCACCCTTCCTACGCCCTACTATGTACCAATATAGTTAGTGTTACATGGTTTATCATGAATGTGATGTCGCCCTTTATTTTTCTTCTTCAGCACCCACCCACCCCCTCCCCCTCTCTGACCTCAACAAATTTTCCACGGTCCCTGTAAATATGATACAAAAATCTGCAAAACAAAAACATGGGTGAGTGAAAAGTTTTCCATCTTGATTTCGACAAAATAGGGATTAAAAGGATGATCTATTTTGGTCTGGAAATTTCTATTCACTTAATTCTCATTTTGTAGAAATCAATTGTCTAATACCTGGAATTGATACCATTTTATTGTAGTCATTAACCTGACGTCAGTCTACTGACAAAGGAAATGAATTGACCAAGAAAGATTAAGCAAACACAAACGATATATTGTTCTGATAACAAATGGTATGCCAATTCGTCATGAAATCAACGGACTGAACCGATTATAAAAGGATAGTTATTCTTTTCAAGTTCATATTCCGCCAGGCAATCAAGATAGACGTCCTGCCCTGTCAGGTTATTGGATAATAAAAAGGAAGCGGTTTGGTTTGGATCCCTTAACGATCAGACGATACGCAGCAGTTTCACAAGTCCACAATGGGAAAGAGAGGAGTACTGGTTTACTTGCCACTATTTCTTGGCATTTTGGGAGGTAAGTTAATCAAATATATAATATGTAATGGTGTTTTTCACAATAGTGAAATATTAATGGATTTATCTGGTCATATTTTGATTTATAGCTATTCCGAAGTAGGGCACTAGAATCAAATCATTATCTGGTAAATGTCTGCCTCTGTGTTCTGACACGAGGAGAAAAAATATCAGGTAAATTAATTTTGCCTTATTCTTTTTCATCCGATTGTGCCTATGTTGTTTACTTACTTACTTATACCTTGTCACACTTGCCATAGGCCATCGATCACTCCTTTCCATTTCACACGGTTTGGGGCTACATTTTCAATTGCACTCCATGAATGTCCAGCTGCTTTCACCTTCCAAATCTCTCCTCCAAGTGTTCTTTGGTCGGCCTCTTCCCTTTTTTCTTGGGATCACATGATAATGCTTGCCTAGTGATGTTGGACCTATAGACTTCCCTAGCGTGTGACCAATCCATCCCCATTTTCTTCTGTATATAACATGTTCAACTTGTTGCTCATTGGGAATTTCCCATAGTTCTTCGTTCCTTATTGTCTTAGGCCTCTAATCCTCATAATTCTTCTGAGACATTTGTTTATGAACACCTGGATCTTCTCTGTATAAAATTTGGTGGTGCGCCATGTTTATGACATAGTAGCACGGCTTTTATGTTTGAGTTGAAAATCTCAGTTGAGCTTTGTTCTTCGTGTAATTGCTCTTGAGTTCCAAAGTTTACTAAGAATATTGAATGCCACTTTTGCCTTTCCAATTCTCACTTTAACATCTTCATCTGCTCCATCTGATATGTTAATCTGATCCACCTGATATGTTCATCTGATCCACCTGATATGTTCATCTGATCCACCTGATACGTTCATCTGATCCACCTGATATGTTTAGTGTGCTTCCCAGATAGATAAAGGTCTCAACATCCTCTACTTCTCCTAATTTGAGTTGGATCTGGTTGTTGTTGTTGCTGTTGATTCGCATTGCCTTTGTGTTTACATACATGCCGATTTGTCCTGCTGTTTCCTCTAGTAGTGTGGTCTTTTCTTGTATCTGGTGAAGAATTTGTGATAATGAGGACAAGGTCAAGTACATAATCTAGGTCAGTGTTCCCAAAGTGTCCATTGAAGACCCTTTCTCTTCACCTCTGTTGAGTTTTTATAATCCAGCCAAGTGTCAGGTTGAATAAAAATAGGGATAGTAATCCCCCTTGTCTAACGCCGGTCTTAATTTCAAATTCCAGAGTAAGGCTTCCTTCATAAAGAACTGGACAGATGGGTTCCTTTGTATGAATTGCTGATAAGTCTCACACACTTATCCAAGATCCCATCGTGTCTCATAATCTTCCACAGTGCCTGCCTGTCCACACATTTAAATGCTTTTTGAAAATCTATGAAATTTATGTGTACTGGTTTCAGTGGCGTAACCATGATTTTCTTATCATTGGGGGGTGGGTGGTTGAATTGAACCGACACGATATTTAGTGGGATAGTTGAACGCAACGCAAAGCGCTCGACTTTAGGCGTAGGGTCCAGGGGCTCGCTTAAGGGACCCTGGCTTGGTCCAGGGGCGAAGCCCCGGTAAGGGTCCAGGAAAAACTCTCGCAAAATTGACATTTCAAGGGGAAAAAAGTATGTCACAACGCATATTAACAAGGTGTATTATACAAGTCAAAATTCATGTCAAAGAGAGCTACTATACAACATATACAAGGCGCAAAGCGCTCGACTTGTCGTCGTGGGGTCCACTGACCCGCTTAAGGGCCTCTGGTAGGGTCTAGGGGCGAAGCCCCGGTAGAGGTCCAAGGGAAACTTGCAAAATTGACATTTCAAGGGAAAAAAAGTATGTCACAACGCATAGTAAGAAGGTGTATTATACACGTCAAAATTCATGTCAAAGAGAACTACATGTACGATACGCCATATGCAAAGCGATCGACTTGTCGGCGAATGATTCAGGGGCCCGATTAAGGGTTCCTGGTGGGGTCCAGGGGCGAAGCCCCGGTATCGGTCCAGGGAACGAAGCCCCCGGAATCTCTGGAAAAATTGACATTTGAAGGGAAAAAAAGTATTTAGCAACGCATTGTAAGAAGGTATATTATACATGTTATACAAAACATTCTAGAGATTGCTCAATGATGATCTTCAGTGTGGCAATCTGGTCAACACAGGATCTTTCTTTTCTGAAACCAGCTTGTTGCTACCGCAACATATTGTCAACTGCTATTTCCAATCTTTCCAGGTGTACTCTGTTCCACTATACTCACTACTGGTAACATGGTGATTCCTCTGTAATTTTTGCACTCGCCAACGTTCTTTTTTTTTTTTTTTTTTGGTATCGCTACCAGATATCCTTTCTTCGATTCTGTGAGTACATCCTATTTTATCTAAGTGGCAGTAAAATAGAAAATGAGTTTATGGAATAAAAAAAAAATATCCGGTGTGGGATTTGTATTTTCAATTGGAATTAGAACAGTCTCTAAAGTCATTAAAAGTGGTAAACGGTACTAATGCATATAAAATATGCAATGATTTGTATATTGTTTACATTACAAAAGTGAACTTTATGGTCAAATTAAACATTTGATTGATCTGAGACTACCAAAGTGGTACTGCATAACGGTAGAAGGTAATTAAATGTTTTACGTTATGTCTATTTAAAAAGAAATAGTTACAAATTATTTTGTGACATTATTTGGTAATACAGGAATTTAATAACATTAGAAAATTAGTAGTTATTTAAGACTATCACAATCCTCTTAGATAAACCTCAAAACTCATACGTATACATAATTTAAAATATAAACTGATTAATTAAAGAAACAATTCAAAAGTTGTAAATCTATAGTCTCCAAGAAACAAACAAACATACATTTTATCAAACATTTAATAGACAACTTTATTTAAATTCCCGAAAATAAATGGAATCTTGCATATTAGGCGCTTAGGGTAGAAATAAAGGATACATTGAACAAGGAATCCTTCTTAATCTCCACTGCTTACCGCGTGGTATATTAACACACCCTTTTTTATTTGTCCCAATGTACATATCCCTAATTTTATCATCATCATCATCACCATCACCATCACCATCACCACCACCACCACCACCACCACCACCACCACCACCAACACCACCACCACCACAGCCACCACCACCACCACAGCTACCACCACCACCACCACAGCTACCACCACCACCAACACCACCAACACCACAGCCACCACCACCACCACCACCACCACCACCGCCATCATCATCATCATCATCATCATCATCATCATCATCATCATCATCATCATCATCATCATCATCATCATCATCATCATCATCATCATCATCATCATCATCATCATCATCATCATTACCACCACCACCACAGCCACCACACCACCACCACAGCCACCACCACCACCACCACCACCACCACCACCACCGCCATCATCATCATCATCATCATCATCATCATCATCAGCATCAGCATCAGCATCAGCATCATCATCATCATCATCATCATCATCATCATCATCATCATCATCATCATCATCATTACCACCACCACCGCCGCCGCCTCCGCCGCCACCACCACCGCCGCCGCCTTCACCGCCGCCACCACTACCACTACCTCCACCACCACCACCACCACCACCATCATCATCATCATCATCATCATCATCATCATCATCATCATCATCATCATCATCATCATCATCATCATCATCATCATCATCATCATCATTATCATCATGACCACCATCACCACCACCAACACCACCACCACTACCAACAACAATACCAGCAACACACCACCACCACCACCACCAACAACAACACCACCAGCACACCACCAGCACCACCTCCTCCACCACAACCACCATCATCATCATCATCATCATCATCATCATCATCATCATCATCATCATCATCATCATCATCATCATCATCATCATCATCATCATTATCATCATGACCACCATCACCACCACCAACACCACCACCACTACCAACAACAATACCAGCAACACACCACCACCACCACCACCAACAACAACACCAGCAGCACACCACCAGCACCACCTCCTCCACCACAACCACCATCATCATCATCATCATCATCATCACAACCACCACTATCATAATCATCACCACCACCGCCGCCGCCTCCGCAGCCGCCGCCGCCACCACGACCACCACCACCAGCAGCACCACCACCGTCATCATCATCCTCATCACCATCACCATCATCATCATCATCATCATGACCACCACCACCACCACCACCACCACCAACAACAACAACAACAACACCAGCAGCACACCACCACCACTATCATCATTACCACCACCATCATCATCATCATCATCATCATCACCACCACCACCGCCGCCTTCGCCGCCGCCACCACCACCACCATCACCAACATCAGCACCAACACCAGCACCTACACCACCAGCACAACCACCACCACCTCCACCACCACCACCATTGTTTCAAATTTCAATCAATTGCGAAGGACAGCATAATTTTTGTGATTGGTTCAAATTTCAACCAATTGCTAAACACGCCCTTTTCAATCATATTCAGAACTTTGTTAATAATAAAGCAACATTCTCGTACAAGCGATGATGTTGCCAAATGGATAAGCCCATGGCGTTCAAGCATAATGCATTTTATTTGCGCTTGAACGTAACAAGTTTGAATTTCATCAAGTCAACAATTTTGTTCTTGTCTTTTTTTCTCTCATTTGAAATAAACTATAAAGCTATTAATCGTGTTAACTGAGTTATTTTAAATTAATATCTCCATGATTATACTAACGACAAATTTTTAAAGAGCTCTGTCATGTTATCACGCATATATAATGTACGTGTATGTTATAAACTTCATATGCGCACGCATCTCTGAACGAGTGTAATACGTAGACCCTAGTCGATTTATGATGTCAGTAAGTACATGTCATGTACTTACTGACGTCCTCGCGATTTGCTTTGAGAAGATAGCCCCTCTTTGAAAAAACAGGCTTAATTGCAATAACGTAACTTTACAAAGTGTCTCTTTGCTGTCTTTAGAAGTTGAAATGAAATGGTGAGCCTCGAAAGTGTATTTTGGTTGTATCTGTGGTAGTTGAAAATTGAAGAATATGTCTTCGAAGTTATTCAGTATTTGTAACGAGTTTGCCTCTTAATTCATCACTTCACCCTAGTGGGTGATTTACTGGCCAGATGGGTGCGCATTAGGGATGCACCGGATCCAAATTTGTGGATCCGGCCGGAACCGGATTTGGCCGGATCTTAGATGAGATCTGGCCGGACCGGATATTTACCTTACAAAAAGATATCATTGGCAAAATGAAATTACGGAAGGGAGAATATCTAAGGTGATTTTCATGAACCTCTAAATGGTCATTTTTCTGAAGGCCATTTCGATACTTATCCCACCGGCTAGAATTCTTAAATACATAGAGCTTGCTACAAAAGTATTTTTAAATGGCAATGGTTATTTTTTTAATTTCTTTATGGCATTTTGTATTTTAAAGTAAATTTCACGTAACAATTGGTTATTAATCTTTACAGAAATAATTTAGCACAAATTATAATCTTGTGAAAGAAGGTATCGTGGTATTCTCGTATTCAAAAGATGTCAGTTGTCTGCCGCCAAAAATAAAGAAACTATACTTTCATTTTTAAATGAGTACTTCAGTTCGAAAAATAGTTTAAAATGGCCTAATTTTGAGATTTTGTGGATTTTTAGATCCAACTATAACATTTTACCTATAAGTAGTACCATTCATAAATGTTAATCTGACAATTATGCTATATGAAGGTACATTATCTCAAATATCAGAGCTATAGATTGAATGGTAGGTTTAAAATAAGATTTTCAATATGTATGTAATTTAATGCATGCTGGAGGTCCCGGGTTCAAACCTCGGTCAGGTCTAACTCGATTTTTCTCACAGCTATGCAGATAAATACGCTGAACATCAAAGCGGAAGCATATCAGCTAACAACATAATTATACCACATATGAAACAAAACAGACATGTGGTTGTTAGACTATTTCAAGATTTTTACATTAAGCCCCGTCTACCATATGCATGACATCACCATCAAAAACAAAAAGGCATATCTACATACCATGAGCTATCTGTGTACCAAATATGTTTACCGTTCTTGAAATATCGCGTTTATGAGCTGGCCGTCACAAACATACATTACTGTACACATACACACACACACACACCCACATACCCCCCCCCCCCCACACACACACACACAAACATACACACACGCCATCATGACCGCAAAGGTTCCTGATGCTATCGCATCGGAACTAAAAAGGGGAATTTCTTTTTGGAAAAATACCAAAAAAGGCCAAAATTACAAACAAAAAAGGCCAAAAATACCAAGAAACTGTCAAAAATGCCCAAAGTTTGCTGGAAAATGCCACATTTGACATTTTTATTTTTGGTTTTGTTTGCCGGAATTTCCCCCTCTTATAATTACTTTTCAGCGAAAATTTGATATGTGTAGGAATCCCGCACCTTAATCTGAACACTGGGTCCGGCCATTTATCAAATTCAGCGAATCTTTAGTGAAAGTTTTCACTTTTATGGGTGAATTAGTGCAAAGTTTCAGAGAAAAAAAATCGGAATCTGACGATTCTGATTAAATATGACAAATTGTGATCTGTTATCAGCAGCACCCATTTCAGTGTAATCTGAACTGAATTCCTTAGTCACTCAGGTAACTTCCCTGTCTATCAGTAATACACAAAGGCAGAGTACCTTTTACTTAATTCGAGGTACAGTATAATAAGGGTTTTTTACTCAATTTTGAATTTAGTTGTTATTATTGCTTTTATTGTTTTGGCCAAATTTGAATAAAGTTAACTGCCTCACTGGTCGAAAACTGAAAAAGTCAAATAATAAAAATGCCACCAAGGACTTTGTTAATGAACTCAATCAGTTTTACTCTAGATTTGACATGATTGATTTTAATGATGAACAGCTTTTTCTCAGTGCAATGTTAACTGATATGTGCAGTAATATTGACAGGGTTATTTTATCAGCAGATAACGTTGAAATTTCTTTTTTCCAGGGTTAATTTACATAAAGCCACAGTAGGTAGACGAAACCAATTTATATCGTTTGGCACGATGCCCAAACTTCTGCCTGAATGTGACGCGATACCTACACATATTGTTTAAAGGTGACTTGGCACAATGCCAGCGTAATAAGGTGACATTCAAGATGACTTTCACAATCTAAGGTGACAAATTTTTTTCTGAGGGCGAATAATGTAAGGGTGTATATATCGAACTACTAGAATCTTTTTTAATATAGATAGATCATTATTTTTTGAAAAAGGTAGGGAAATTATGTTTTTTTTTTTTTATTATTGCTTTCTGAAAGAAAAAAGATAGGTAAATTTGTATTATTATTTTAGATGATATAAAGAACGACATTAGTTTAATCGTACCATTCATGAGCTGGTTGGATGGAACATTACATCATCCTTTCACTTGTAGCGTTGGACCAACAGGGTGAGGGAAGACCCAGTGGGTGACAACGCTGTTAGAACATGGTGAGCAATTAGTCGATCCACCTGCCGAACGCGTGTATTGGTTTTATGCCGAATACCAACCCGATTACGAAGCATTGAAAAAAGCTTTACCTCATGTCGAATTTATCGAAGGATTACCCGATGAAGAAGAACTGAAACGGTTGGATGTAGATCATAGGAAGTTGATTGTCATCGACGATTTGATGAACGAGTTGAACACCGTCGTGACCGCATTGTTCACAAAAGGCAGTCATCAGCGTAACCTATTCGTAGTACTTACTTTTTAAAGGTACCCTTAGTCTCAATACTCATTATCTCGTATTTTTCAAAAACCCTCGAGATGCTTTTTCTATCGATCATTTTAGCTCGCCAGATGTTTCCTGGTCGCTTACGGTACGTTCGAGAAGCCTATGCCTATGCCACGCGAGAGCCACAAGGCTACCTTTTTATCGATTCCACCCCTAAAACGCCCGATCGATTTCGGTTACAAACCGGGCTTTTCGGCCGCCGATACGTATATTTACCCTGATAAAAACTAACGTCGTTGACTTTTCTCTTCACTCGACATTATGGCACCCTTCGGCAAAGTATTGAAATGGTTCGTTGCAATCTTTTGAATCTTTAAACCGTTTTTGCATGTGTGGATGTGCGAAGAAAATACAATACATATACCCAAGTGGGGTGCGTTTATTCGTCATGGAGAAGTGGAGACACCAAGAAGCCTATCTCAGAGCAATCGCAGAAGGCACTTCGAAACAACGTCGTCACGTGTTGGAACACGCCAGTAATCAACTGCTACATTGTCTTTGCCAATGTGCATTGAACATCTCTGAAGGAACGGTGAAACTGACACCCTCGTAGAAGAAAGCCCTTGCCAAACATCGACGCAAGTTGGTAATTTTGGCTTGTTGTAACGTCCCGACCAAGTACAAACGTCAAGTACTACGGCAACGCGGCTCTGGAAAAAAAAATTCAAAACATTATTGTACCTATAGTGAAACCACTGCCGACTTTACTACCTGCCGTGATTCCGCTCCTGCTGTAATAACCATGAAAAAATGCTAGTCGTGACTCCTGACGCTCTGACACGACAGGTGTTTAAAGCTCCGGAGAAGATTAAAACTTTGTCCCTGGACGAAAAAATGAGAGAGATTTTGGATCGACGCGATATCACGGACAAAGAAAAAGTCAAACTTCACGAAGACGCATTAAATCTTTACACTGTTTACCGTCGTAAAGCAATCGGATCTTTCGTACCACCACCATCACCACGATCCGTCCCTGCTACACACCTCGTCGACGATGTGATTGCCAGCGCACCAAAAGCACTACGCGGTAAAGCAGAGCAATTAGCCAGGACGGTGTTACGTGAGATTAAATGGTCGCCTTCCGGGGAGTTAATCGTCGAAGGTAAAACCGTACCCGGGAGTCACGTGGTAGATTTGGTAAACGATGCGATCGTTTCCGAAAAACTTTCAGTCCGATCGAGCGTAAAGCGTTTATCGAAGGATTATCACGGCTCAACGTTCCACAAGAGTTGGTCGGTAATAGAGAGATGTGGGAACAACTTCGACGATTTAATCAGACGGGAGACGTTGAGAAAGAAGAAATCCCTGTGGAAGAAGAAGAAATCCCAACGACTCGTGAAGAAGAAGAAGAAGAAGAAGAAGAAGAAGAAGAAGAAGAAGAAGAAGAAGAAGAAGAAGAGAAGAAGAAGAAGAAGAAGAAGAAGAAGAAGAAGAAGAAGAAGAAGAAGAAGAAGAAGAAGAAGAAGAAGAAGAAGAAGAAGAAGAAGAAGAAGAAGAAGAAGAAGAAGAAGAAGAAGAAGAAGAAGAAGAAGAAGAAGAAGAAGAAGAAGAAGGAGAAGAAGAAGAAAGAAGAAGAAGGAGGAGGAGGAGGAGGAGGAGGAGGAGGAGGAGGAGGAGGAGGAGGAGGAGGAGGAGGAGGAGGAGGAGGAGAAGGAGAAGGAGAAGGAAAGAAGAAGAAGAAGAAGAAGAAGAAGAAGAAGAAGAAGAAGAAGAAGGAGAAGGAGGAGGAGGAGGAGGAGGAGGAGGAGGAGGAGGAGGAGGAGGAGGAGGAGGAGGAGGAGGAGGAGGAGGAGGAGGAGGAGGAGGAGGAGGAGGAGGAGGAGGAGGAGGAGGAGGAGGAGGAGGAGAAGGAGAAGGAGAAGGAGAAGGAGAAGAAGAAGAAGAAGAAGAAGAAGAAGAAGAGGAGGAGGAGGAGGAGGAGGAGGAGGAGGAGGAGGAGGAGGAGGAGGAGGAGGAGGAGGAGGAGGAGGAGGAGGAGGAGGAGGAGGAGGAGGAGGAGGGAGGAGGGAGAAGGAGAAGAAGAAGAAGAAGAAGAAGAAGAAGGAGAGGAGGAGGAGGAGGAGGAGGAGGAGGAGGAGGAGGAGGAGGAGGAGAAGAAGAAGAAGAAGAAGAAGAAGGAGAAGGAGAAGGAGAAGGAGAAGGAGAAGGAGAAGGAGAAGGAGATGAAGAAGAAGAGGAAACACCAATGTATGTGCCAAGAACTTCTCTTAGAGAGCGTTCCCGTCGCAGAGACCGATACGAGAGAGCAGCACGATGGTTACATTACACATAAAAAGACATCGTTTGAGTTTGACACGTGTTGAACAGAAACCGACATGGCAGGTACAGTATCATCTTGGGTAACCTTACGCAATTTATCAAAAAACATCAACTGTGTCAACGCGTGTTGCGGTGGACGTGTGATTCGGAACGAAGATGTCACCGACGGTGGAAGAAATACTTCGAGAAATCTACTACAACCCGTCACATCCCACTGGCTTTGCAGAAGTTGACAGCGTGTACGCCGCGGCCAAGAAACGCTTTCCGCATCTGAAACGAACGGCAGTATGAACATGGCTTGAAAAACAAGACACGTACACTTTACACAAAGCTTCGAGACATAAGTACGATAGAAACAGAGTCATCGTAAATGGTATCGACGATCAATGGCAAGCCTATCTCGTCGATGTAAGTGCTTACGCACGGTTTAACAAAGGAACAAAATGGTTGTTGACACGATAGACGTATTTTCCAAATTTGCATGGGCATTACCTCTCAAAAACAAATCAGGAGCATCGCTTTTGACTGCATTCCGAAAGTTGCTCAAAGATTCAGGGCGTTTACCGCGGAAGCTGCAGACAGACAAAGGAAGCGAATTCTCTAATTGTCAAGTACAGACCTATTTGAAAGAACAAGGTGTAAAACTCTTCTCGACGGAAAACGAAACTAAAGATTCAACCGTACGCTCAAAACTCGAATGTTGCGCTACTTCACTGCAAACAGCACTCACAAATACATCGGCGTACTACCCAAACTTCTTCTCGACTACAACGGTACTCGTCATCGTAGTATCAGACGGGCTCCGGAAGATGTCCACGAGCGCAACGAATTGGAGGTCTGAAAAGCTTTATACGGTAAATCGCCAAAGAAGAAGAAGAAAGATGTGACCTTGCAAACAGGAGATGTGGTTCGTTTGAGTATGGTCACACGGCCGTTTCGCAAAGGCTATCTACCGCGATGGACCGAAGAAGTATTTGTAATCGACAAAGTGATCCGACGTCAACCCGTCGTGTATGCGGTTAAAGATCTTGAAGGAGAAGAAGTGGCCGGTACCTTTTATCGAAAAATTGCAAAAGATCGGTAAAAGGAAAATAGACGCAGTTTATAAAATCGAGGAGATTCTTCGATCACGAAAACGTAAAGACGGAACGAAAGAATATCTGGTAAAATGGTACGTTTACCCTTCCAAATTCAACAGTCGGGTCACCGATGTTGTTAAATTACAAAATCGTTTGACAATACCTTCATTCGACTGTTAGACGTTATAATGGCTAAATCATTTTACGTTACACTGCCTAGCAATGTCTTAATGAATGTGTGTCCCAAGAACACAGTGACGGAATTTCGAAACATTCTTTCGAGACCTCTACATCTCGATGGCGCATGGGAAGTCGGTTTAGCGAGTTTCAGCTACCGTAAATCGTGGTACCAGATTTGTGCTGAGACGAGTTATTTTTTTTTGGAGACATGCCGACCAAGAGGAATTGCATAAGATCGAGTTGGAAGCGTTGAGAAAAGTAAATATCACTACCATTGGACAGAGAATGTATTTACCTGAAATCGATCGAGGGTTGCTGAACTTTGCTGGGGACGATTATAACAGACGCTTGAAGATGCGTGCTAAGGATGAACGAGTCGTGGTACTCAAAGGAAAGATATGTCAGAGTTTTGGATGTGACGATGTGTGTGTGTGTGTGTGTGTGTGTGCTCACCGAGGAATGGCGGTATGGCGAACAACCGTGGAAATCGGAGAACATTGAACACCTATTTGTCTACACTGATATCATTGCTCCCCAAACCGTAGGCGATCAAGAAATACTGTTGTTACAACAATTCGGAGTTTCCGCATCAGACGTTCGAGGCCAAGCGGTAGACAATACACCATCGATCATCGCCTGCTATCCCGTTAACCGAGACCCTATCGATTCAATTCAATTCGTTATCCGCGAAGGGACGGGGCAAAAAATACCGTTCGCATCAGGGAGATCGATCGTCAGGCTGCATTTTCGTCAACAACGTTCCTTGTATGGGAGATATATTGCTACTGTACCGTCGACGTCGTTCTTTTCATTATCGTTCGAGACGTTACCATGGCTAAATCGTTTTACGTGACTCTGCCGAGCAATGGCTTCATGAACGTGTATCCAGAAAACACAGTGACATGATTTCAAGACATTCTTTCGAGACCCCTACATCTCAATGGCACATGGAAAGTCGGTTTATCGAGTTTCAGCTACCCTTACTCGTGGTACCAAATCTGTAAAGAGACGAGTCAATGTTCTTATCGGGCGGCAGGAACGACAAATAAGGTGAAGGTCGACTTACAGCCCTCGAGGGAAGTGACTTTTACATCGCTTTTCGCAAAAAATTACTTGCCTGATTCAAACCGAAATATGCTTAATGTCGGACGGACCCTCACTTACAACGGACATGTGAGAATGCGTGCAAATAGTGGACACGTTGTAACACTCCGTGGAAAAATATGTCAGAGTTTCGAATGTGAGGATCCTTGCAAATTTATACAGAATGTTATGACCGCTCATTATCCTTTGAAGACGGAGAATATCGAACACCTGTTTCTGTATACCGACATCATCACTCCTCAAACCGTGGGAGATCAAGAAGTGCCGTTGTTACAACATTTTGGAGTGCCGTTATCAAAATGGTGGGGTCAGTCCGTCAATGTGACACCACCGATCATTGCCTATTATCCCGTTAACCAAAATCCCATTGATTCAATCGAAATTATTATCCGTGAAAGAACGGGGCAAAAAATACCATTCACTACAGGGAGATCGATCGTCAGGCTGCATTTTCGTCAACAACGTTCCTTGTAGGGAAACGTCGTACTATTCATTATCGCTAAAGACGAAGAAGATCAAACATCATGGCCGACGGACGTCTACCCGTATTTATTAGGCCGGGAAATCAACGAGGATACGGTCTCGGCGGAATGCTTTCGGGCTTGTTTAGAATGGCCATACCGTTCCTCAAGAAAGGAGCCGTGAGTTTAGGTAAAGAAGTTGAAGAGCAGGCTTTGACCATGGGAGCCGGTATACTAGGAGACCTTATGGCCAGAGAAAACTTCAAACGATCAGCCGCTCGCAGAGCGAGAGAAGCAGGTCGACGTATGAAACGAAAAGCCATGACTCGTGCCAAAGAGGCATTGTCCCAACAGATAGGAGGAGGAGGAGGAGGACAAAGAGGACGTGGAAAGAGGGTTATAAACCGTACGGCACAAACACGAACCGTCATTACCACGAAAGATACGAAGAAGAAACCATCTCGTCCGACTTGTGGCTGAAAAAGGCTGAAGTTACCGTTCGGAAGAATAACCCCATCGACACCTACTAGTAAGAGCCGTAGCAGTCGTCGGAGCAGCAGTCGTTGGAGCAGCAGTCGTCGGAGCAATTCTTCTAGGTTAAATGGTTCGCGTCTGAAGTCCCTCGTGCGTCGACAACTCGCATTCTCTCCTGTTTCGTCATACACTGCCGCATCGCATTATTCAGCATGCAGCAGGAAATTGTAACTCCTTTTTCCACGTCGAAGACGGTGAACCATGATAAAAGATAAAAAGAGAGCTCGTAAATCAATAAGACCAAGACGAGCATTGCCTTTACTCCCGTCTCCTCTTACACTTCTGCGTACACCATCATCATTCGGTTCATCCCCGCATCGGCCTTTCGATATTCCGGGAAGCGCAATCTTACCAGTCTTGCCTATAATTCGTGGATTTTCGCCTCTCCGCAGTAAGAAACGATCGCGATCCGGACGCGGACCTGCAAAACGAACAGCCAATCGTGGCGAAAAGAAACCGTTGAACAGAAAAGGGAGATATGTTTTAGGAACATTGATCCGATATGCCCGAGAACATCCACCGACACGACCGCGATCAAGCACACCTCGGTACAGTCCGAGCATCCGTGCCCTAAAGTCGGCCTTGAAAAAGAAATCGAACCGTTTACACTAGGTGGAACTGCTATAAAAAGAACGGCAATCCAATTCTGGCCTCATTAGCAGCTCGGCTATCACACCGTCAACATGGCTCTCGTTCACAATCACTCCATGCCTTGCTCCAAATCAGAAATAGAGTTGTTCAGTGTTCCTCCGACTCAAATGGTGATCGAAGACAGCAAATACGTCAAATACCGTTCGTTTGGAGAATTAAACCCCATGGGACCGATCGAATTGCTCATTCCCGGTACAGGAAGCAAATATCTGGATATCAACAACACCCATTTTTACGTGAAAGTGAAAATCACCAAAGCAGACGGAAGCGATTGCGACAACAGTTTGGACGATGAAAAAATGGCTCCTGTCAATCTGTTGTTGTATTCGATGTTTTCGCAACTAGACGTGACCCTCAACGGTAAACTCATCAGCGACTCAACGCCAACGTACCCTTACAGAGCGATGATCGAGACTTTGCTCAACTACGACAGAAAAGCCAAAGAAACACGTCTGCAGTCTCAGTTATACTTCAAAGACGTTACAGGACATATGGGCTTCAACGATTTGACTGTCGGTAGCATCCCCAACTCGGGACTTAAAACACGTTTCGCTAAAACAAAAAGCAGTAAAGTCTTCGAGATGATGGGACCCCTACACTCCGACATATATGCTCAAAACAAAGTGCTTCTATCGGATGTGGACGTACGACTCAAACTGCTTCGAAGTAAGGAATCGTTTTGTTTGACGTCGAAAACTGCAGATGCCGACTTTCGCGTGGTTATCTTGGACGCCATTCTCTACGTGCGTAAACTGACGTGTAGCGACACCCATGTGCACAGCGACCTTGTCACCCTCAACAGAGAACCGGACAAGTACAAGATCCGACGTACCATCATCAGAAATATCACCATAACGGCCGGAATCCAAGATTTTCAACGAGACAATGTATTTCTGGGCGAGTTACCCAAGAGGATCGTGGTTTTCCTGGTACACACGGCCTCTTTCAACGGCGCTTACAAGAAGAATCCGTTTCGTTTTCAATCTCTCAAACTAAATTATCTCGCGTTTCACGTCGATGAGAAACAGTATCCTTTCACGCCGCTCTCCCCCAACTTCGAAACACATCTATCTCTCCGCAGTTACCTTCAACTTTTTTTTCTGCCACGGGTCGTTTGTACGGTGATGGGGGCATGGACATCACTCTGACGGATTTTCTGGACGGTTACACGCTGTTCGCTTTCGACCTGACGCCCGACGGATCCCACGGACAACACTACACGGTCAACAAGCGAGGGAATCTTCGTGTAAATTTCAAATTTGCAGACGCGTTGGAATCCACCACCAACCTTCTCATCTACGCCGAATTCGACAACATCATCAAAATAGATAAAAACCGCAACATCATCTACGACTTTACAAATTGAAATCATGGAGGCTCGTGTGCGACGTGTTCGACGGCGTTCATGCCACAGATCAGTTACATTCACCTTTGGAACGTTTGAGTGGTCAACACGGATCCGAGATGGAAACCGGGCCGGCATTGGGTCGCTATTTACGTACCCGAAGTTGGTCCTTGGGAATACTTTGACTCCTACGGCGAATTCCCAGACGTTTCTTTCATTCGACGTTTCTTGAAAAATAAACCGTTTGTTTACAATCACAAACCGCTTCAGAGTCGTACCTCTAGTGTATGTGGTCATTATTGTACTTATTATCTGGTTCATAAGGGCACCAGGCTCGGACATGAACGACATCACGGCTCGGCTGGGAAAAGACAAAGGACGCAACGATGAAGATGTGTTTACATTGTACTTCAATATTATGGTTAAGACCTTCGATTAATTGATTTGTAAGATGTTCTTTTATTAACGCCCTCCATACAAAAAACATTGATAAGTCATCCGAAATGACCAAAGCCGGAACGGAACCCCGTCTCCTCCTTGAAACGACAGACTTTGACCAAAGTAGTAAATCGTTGTTTTTTAGTAGAGGGCGCATGTTATTGTACATATATTGTTTTAAAAAAAGTTATAAAAAGGCGACGACGACGGTGTGCAACATCCAGTCAAAACTCAGACATGGAAACAATCACTACCCGAGGATTAAACGACGTCCGTGCCGGCACACAAGACAAGAAAGCTGTTGCTTTAGGAGGCGAACGCTACCTCACCGTTTTTGGCTTCAACGGAAAGTTTTACGTTCACGTACGACAGTATTTTACACACCCTAATGTCGAAACGACACCCGTGGCGACCAAGAAAGGTATCGCCCTCACACTCGAGCAATGGGCCGTGATAGCTCGTCGAGCTCATCTGGTAACATACACACTCAAGAAATTAAAGGACAGTACCCATCGCATCCATTCGGGAGAAAAGCTCAAACTGGTGCTCAGACAGCATACTTATGTCACGATCTCTTCGTTCAAAGACAATCTCTACGTACATATCAGAAAGTACAGCAACGTTCCTTCTCTCGGTGAAGTACTTACCACGAAAGGTATCGCTCTCACACCCGAACAATGGATGATTTTGGCACGTCCCGAGAGTTTTCGTCAAGTATATATTTTGAAAAAAGAAGAAGACATAAAGACCACAAAAGCGATGGAACACGTGTCCTCCGCGGATATGTGTAACACCTCAAAAAACATATCTTTCGATGAAGCAGGATGTCATCCACCGATAATTGAGTAGCGCCCTCTACAGAAAACAAGTTTTAAAAGTGCCCGAATTAAAAAACACCCACCACTCTTTCACAACTCTTCGAGAAAGACACATCATCATCATGGCTCAAACCGGTTGGAATAAAGTAAACGAGAGGAACGGTAACGTGTACTACCATAGCAAACATACGGGAGAAATGCGAATCTCACCACCGCCTTTGAGTCCCGACAACATACCGTTGAAGAGAGCTTTGAAAATGCAGAGTTTCGACAAAGTAAGAGACAGTCGCGGATTGGTGACCCGAGCTTATCCCGTAGGAGAGAACGTGTACGTGTCTACATCGCAGTTTGAAAGCATCAAATATGTACATCTCGGCAAGTATGCCAAAACCAACCCGTACACAATACCACTGTGACGAGTCACGGCTCAAGGCATCGCCATGGAAGGAAGCGTTTGGAATGAACCTGCAAGAACAAAAACGTGGTATCCGAAATGGCCTTGCATTACCATACGTCTAACTTCAACAGAGCCCGTCACAAGAGCGGTCCGTCACACCCCGAAAAGTTACGTTTGCTTCTGGGAAAACAGATTTACATCTGTCTGACCGCAGAAGATGAAAACATTCTCGTGGACATACGCCATTACGACTACGCAATGCAAACGATCAGCGACCCGAATGGACACACCACCCGTCAATGGACCGTCATACCCGCAGAAAAAAAGTTTCTCTCAACCTGGACCAATGGTGCAAACTGGCGAGCATGGACGGGCAATTTACAATTGAACATTTGAAGCATTGGTCAAAGTACCCATCTTGGAGAAAATTTCCAGTAACATGGACGAATTGTGCGAACAGATGAAAGCAGAACATTCAAAAGCAAAAAAAAGACCCCATTCACAGTTGTCGTCGCCACCTCCCACACTGTCAAAAAGACGCAAGGTAAATTTAAAACTGGACATACCACCCATCATCGAGAAACCCAAAGAAGAAGAAGAACCCTCTGCATGAACATGTTTATTATTGTTATTATTTCATATAAGCTGCGTCCTATTTTCTGGCATTAAAAGAAAATAAAGTTTGAAGAAACAAAAATTTAGGGCGGAAGGAGTACAAAATCGTGGCATGATTCCTACGGTACCACTGCGTTGGTTGGGGCAGGTACTTCACCCTCGCATATAAGTATTCAAAACAGAGAAAAATGAATTTAAAAACATTCAACAAGAGTTCGAGGCTACCGTAGAGGTTACCGTAGAAGCTCGGCGATTACCGCACGGCAGCCAGGCGTAATATCTTGTGCACGAGCCAGACAAGTGTCAACACGCAGGCGTGATACGAACCAATCAGGGTTAATTATACAGCTACGTGTCTGTCTAACCAATCATAGCATGGTGAGTATTGTTTACAGGCAGAATGAAAGAACTAACTTCTCGGGAGGCCAGTAAGCGTAGTCCCCCCAAGGTCACCGGGGTTGTCCGCGGAGGGGGCCGATGACCGATCACCAGAAGCAAAGAAAACCTTGCTTGACTCAAGTGCCGATTCGCCTCGGTTGGTCATCGACTTGGACTTCCGGGAACCCACTGGTGACTTGGGGACTGACTCTACCGTCATTTTGGATGACGACCCGTCAACTGTTACCACCATTGGTCCTAGCATTAATCGTAAGAGTGACCCAGCCCTTTCTACAGGGTCGATACAACCTATTTTTATCTCCCAATTATCTGAAAACTTCCATTCTGTTAAAGAATTCATTACCGAAATCAAACGTCTCAAGCCTAACGCTACCCTCTCTTCAATCCAAAGAGCGGGTAAAGGCTCATTTTAACTGCAACCGGCTAACTTTGAATCTTTTATTCAACTTACAGCCGATTGGCCTGAATGTGCCTTCGGAGGCACCTACACTTTAACCAAAGCCAGGCCAGTCCTTTCTAAACAAGGAGGCCACTCAGTCGTTGTTGTCAAGGGGGTAGATCTCTCTCTTGACATCGACGACATCAAAGCCGACCTCACAAGGCAGAATATTAAATATTTACGAATTTCCTGCATCACTAGCTTAAGAACGAATAGGCCAACCCCACTTATCAAAGTCATTATCAGCAACCCCCAACAAGCCAAAATCCTAGTAGAAACAGGTCTAAAACTTTTTGACCTACTTCAGTTATCAGTAGAGTACGCCCAACCCCTTTTCAAAGCCATAATGTGTCGCTCGTGTCTAAGATTTGGCCATATGACCAATACTTGTACTAACAAGTCCGTATGCTTCGGCTGCGGAGGCGATCACTCCCTCTATGCCTGTCCCCGTCCCAGAGACAGCCCCATTTGTGCCAACTGTAAAGAGGAGCATGTAGCCACGTATGCTGGCTGCAGGTTCTATAAGGAACAGGCATTTTCCCAGGCCAGAGCCAATCTACAACCAACTAAGCAACCAGGAACTAACTTTGCCCCAAGGCTAGAATTTACAACAAGCCTGAAACCTCTTTCCAAACCTTCTCATTCAATACTTGATTCTAACCAATTCCCACAACTGCAATGTCAACAACCTCCACAGACTCGAACGACTCAGACGACCAACCAAGTTACCAACACCAGAACGTACAGTGCTGCGGTCAAAGACCAGAAGACCAGGCTGCAACACCCCAACACCCGAACCAAAACTGACTATAATGACATCGAACAACAAGAAACCAGGACCAGACCACCTCAAAATCATCGACATACAAGTGAAACACCAGACCACAAAGACAACTACGCCTACATAGTAATATCCCCTACCGACTTTATCAACCTAATTGTACGCACTATCTCTATTATTATCAATAAGCCTGAAGCAGACCCTCATCTTGTAGGCGAGACCATATCCAGGGCCATGAGCAGCATCTGTGGCTATCTGCCCGACTCCTACCTCATAGCCAAATCACTAAGTAACACCGACAACCTCATTACCGGCCCATTCTGAGCATGGAAAATATAGCCCACATTACTCTCAGAGGTCTAAAACCCAATAAATTATTACTTGAAAAATTTGTACTTGATCATAACCTTGACATTGTATCCTTAAACGAAACTCTCACAACCTCATCTAGAGATTCCACTTTTATAGATTACCACCTAGTATCAGTTGACAAAGTCCCCAACCCCATTAAAAATGTTTCTACAAGAGGCATTGCCCTACTAATAAAAAACTCCCTTCCCTACAAATTAATTAACAAAGGAATAATTCCATGTGAATTTATAACTATCTCCACTAAAATAAATAATCTCACCTGTAAAGTAACATCATTATACTCAAGTCCATCTAATCCTTTACCTATTGATTTTATCAAAGATTTTTCCTTAAAGGGCAATCATATTTTACTAGGTTACCTCAACGCTAGGCACACAAATTTCGGTGACCGTACAACTAACCGTAATGGTACCCTTCTAAACAAACTATGTATTAACTCCAAACTAAAAGCAATACTAAACTTCCACCCAACCTATATTAGCCATACAGGTAATGGCTTCGTCCTCGATCATGTTCTACCCTCACCGAAATTACTTAATACTTTCAAACAATTCAAAGTCACTTTTGACCTTGAATCAGATCACCTACCAATCTTCTTATCAATTAACCCATGCCCTAATACCAACTCTCAAGGTCCATTTGCCAAAATTACCCACTTTACACCAACTAAGGCTAATTGGAATAATTTTATCACCTTCTGTAATGATAACATCCAACCCTCTGAATCTTTAAGCACCTGTATTCAAATAGATGAGGTCATAGATAAATCTACTAAAAACGTGCTTCAAGCTATGGTAATTTCCATCCCCTTAAAGAAAAATACTCAAATTAACCCTAAAATCCAAGTACCACCTAATATCGAAAGTCTAATTAAAGCCAAACGCAAACTCCGTAGAAGTCAACAACGTCATCCGACCAACTTCCAGGCCAATAATAGTACAGCACTAACTCGAAAAATTAACCTAGCAATCAAAGAATTTAGAAAAGATCAACTTAATGAAATATGTAATTCTCTTCATACCATATCCGATTCGAGATCATTTTGGATTTTTTTTAGTAAACTTGCAGGCAATGCCAAAAACTTTAATATCCCCAACCTACACCACAATAATATAATTGCCACCACCCACTCCGATAAAGCGGAACTATTAAATAACACCCTTGCCTCAGTGCAACATGACTTTAATTCCCCAGACTTTGACCCAATAGCATATGCTGGGGTTAATCATTATGTCTCCTTGAATAACCTCCTCTTCAAACCCCTTCACATACCAGATATGACTACCTCCTCTGACACCGACGAATCATTCAATATCGAAGAATTAGTTCAAATCATCAAAAACCTTAAACTTAAAACCCCCGGTACTAACCAAATACCAAACTATGTTAATAAAAAACTTCCAACACAAGCTCTCAAATCCCTTCTGCACATTTATAATGCTTGTTTCACCCTAGGCTATTTTTCCCTAGCGTGGAAAATAGCTAGAGTCACATTTATCCCTAAACCTAATAAGAATGATACTAGCCCATTGAATTATCGACCTATTTCACTATTATCTTGCCTAGAAGTTCACTCTCGAACAGCGACAATTAAATACTTAAATCAATTCTGAAACTAGCAGTAACATAACTTATTTGTATTTGTAAATATACTTTTAGCCTATTTACTACTGTATTTGAGGACACCGGACCAAAAATCAACTCATTTTGCCCTATATTTATATCAAATATTGTTAGTATTAGTGCCTATGAGTGTCTGTCTGTGTGTGCATATCTATTGTATCTGTAAATGTATACACGGATAGACACATTTACCTATATTGAACTATTTACTTATATCGAGCCATTTATCTATGATAAACGACTGACTTTACACATATGACACCATTTATTACACTTGGCAGAGTTTCTTAACACTCTTGCTTTACTGTTTGTTTGTCTATACATATCCATTGTATCTGTAAATGTATAGACAGACAAGCACCTCCAATTGTTTTACTACGTTTATCTATTATCATCACATACCACACAGACTCTAACGTCACTAAACCGAAATACCTAACCATTACTTAAGCCGACCGTCAAAGACACTGCCGACCTCGAACAGTATCGCACACATTGCATCCATCCTGGTGTTATCGACACCTTGTATTTTCTAACTAACTCAGGACACTGACCTACTTAACTATTTAACTACCTATGACACTACTCATTTATCTTTTGATTATCATTTTGTTGATGACCGCTTAGCCTTGACTATGGATTGTTTATTTTGTTTTATTTGAGGCTTTGTCATTTGTTTCACTTGACTTATTTATTCTTGCCCCAGGCTCTGGTGAGAGTCACTTTGGGTTCTTGTTTTGGTTTTTTTTTTCTTCTCTCATTCGTAACTCTAAGTGTCAGCATGGTACCGGGTGCAGGGCATTAGTCACTTCACTTTTTATTGGTTGGCTATGGTTGCCAGTAGCCATTTCTAAATTTAATCATTTGAAATCAAACTTAATTTACCTGACATGTAAATCGAGCCAGCTTTCGGGCTGGTTATGGATAGGTAATGTTAATGGCTCGTAAATTATTTCATGTACTAACTTTGATAATTTTCAATCATTCGCTCTGTTAATCTATCTACAATCAATATGGCTACTACGAATACTTTCCGGTAGAGGTGTGCATGGAGGACTGAGAGGGCTGGCTAGAAAGAAATAGCGAAGAGTTCGACTTCGACGCGATGATCACACGATACTCGTCCAGCTCACCGAGCTCAGCAACAGACTCTGTAAGCGATTTGGACGACAATGACGAGCCGCCCTTTAAAGTCGCCACGGTATAGAGAGAGAGATGGAGTAGGACGAGGACGAAGAGTTGGTCCTTACCAGCTGATTGGGCTCGGGTCCTTGCTGCCGCCAATGAGGACTTTCTCATGACAGAAGACTGGCCACCAGCACTAGACGAGGAAGCAGAGGGCGAAGAAGCAAAGAACAAAGAAACAGAGGTTATGGAGACAGACCGGAGCGTGGGGACTCAGACCATTCACCTGCACTGCAAGTGCCCCTACTGCCCAGTTTGCCTATAAGGCATCAGTAGAAACAAAACCCAAAGGCTCTTTGAGAGCCACCACAGGTATAAGAAAGAGAACAATGATTCAAGAAATTCTTTGTAATATTGTAACGTACATGTTTTATCGTTTGATGTGTCAATTTTCTTATCGTTTTATTGTATATTTGTTCTTATCGTCCATGCTTGTTCTGTTGTGTCGTGTGTTTTTTTTGTTTTATTTATTAATTTTTCAAATATTGTTATTATTTTTTTAAATGTTATTATTTGTATTTATTTATTTTATCAAAGGAGCGCCACCAACGGAAATGGCATCATACCTTTCTGGCTTCTAATTGGTTGAAGCGATCTACGCAAAAAGCATAAATAGAGCAAACTTGATCAATTATTTTCAATCTACCTACTGTGGTGTAGCGGTTATCATACCTGTCTACAAACCACGAGGCCCCGGGTTCAATCCTGGGGTGGGTAGACACGCCAGTGCACCATAACTGGTTATCAAAGGCCGTGGACATTGACTTGGTTGTCGATGTTATGTCTGTCCGTACGTCGTACCTGTGTTCTCGTCCGGGTCGTATTAAGCGTTTCGTGATAGCATTTGTACTGTCATAACCGAATACGCAGGCGACGACCCCGTCATTGTAATTGTGTGTTCAACTCTCTCTCTCTCAATTATTTTCATCTACCTACTGTGGTGTAGCGGTTATCATACATGGCAGACCACGAGGCCCTGGGTTCGAGCCTGGGTTGGGTAGACACGCCAGTGCACCACAACTGGTTATCAAAGGCCGTGGACATTGACTTGGTTGTCAATGTTATGTCTGTTCGTACGTCGTACCCGTGTTCTCGTTCGGGTCGTATTAAGCGTTTTGTGATAGCTTTGTTACTATCATAACCGAATATGCAGGCGATTTTTTTCATTCTGAGTTTCAGAGCGAACGCATCATGGAGTGGGAAGTCTTAGCCAAAGTATTGTTTGAACTCTTGAGAAAATGGAGCCCTGGACCTATCGACTACGAAAAAGTTATAGACCACCTCGAAAACAGATGCAACTGTTTATCACTATTCAAAGACGGGTTTCATCCTGCAGAAGGCGATTACGGCAGCCATCGTCCATGCTTACCAAGACGTGTCATACTGCTGGGGCGGCATATGGGACTTTCACGTTGCTGCTTTCAACATAGCAAAAGAACACGAGACCTCTGCAGAATCAAAGAAAGCTACCGACAAAGGCGAACACCGGGGAGCCATCGGGGAAGGACAGCAGAGAGCCACCGGAGAAGGACAGTGGCAGATCGATCAGCCAATCGATAAAGAACCCAAAAGGCTCTTATAAGAGCCACCACAAATATAAGAAAGAGAAAAATGAATTAGACATTGTGTTTGTGTTGATTGTTTTCCCTCCAAAAACTTTGATGACCTTCGGTCGTGTGGTAAATCACGAGGAGCCTATACAGGTAGTGACCAATCAGGAGCCAATATTTCTAATTTGACGACCTTCGGCTGTGTGGGAGGGCCTAAGAAGTGGGCGGGGCATTCGAGGAGCCTATACAGGTAGTGACCAATCTGGAGCCAGTATTCCGCCTAATTTGCATAACTATGAATATTCATGATAAATCAAATTTATCAAGTACATTATACATTTTTGTTTTATTGTTATAAATGCAAATCCAAGAACTGGCTTATCAAAAGTAATACCTGGACGGAGAGAAACATACAATCAATTTTAAAAATATTAGTGACTTTACTGTACGGTATCCTGTAATGGTACAGTACAGTATGGTTTATACCGTTCAGTGAGTCAGTAACCGAAATTAAAGCACTTAGTGCAGTAGCGATGTACATTTCCGTTTAATTCAGTAATTTAGAATTTGTTATTCTAAACTGCACTAAGTGAAGTTTAGAATTAACAATCAATCAATTCATAGAAGTTTATTTCGACCAGTAGCATGGTGGGCCCAAAATTTGTGCACCTAAGGAATTTAAAAAAAAAATCCGAAAAAAATGTCTGATTTTGTTGTAAGAACTCAGCAATACAAAATAAGTTCTTTGATCGCTCTTCTTTATATCCACACATAAATTCACAGAAGCTTCATATTTACAGTACGTGTACTTATCCAGATGCTCATAAAAGAAAAAATGAGTTATGTTTGTGTCTGCAAAACAGTAAAAGAAACAAAGTTTGTGCACCAATGATAAACATATACTGTAAGTAACTTTCAGCAGTTGTTCCATAAAGCGTAAAAAGGCTTGTACGAAATACAGGAAGAAATACATATTTCTTTCCAAAGTGCTTATTCATTGAAAATTTTGTCAGTTTGATGTAAAATTGCTCAAATTTGCTTTTGTCGAAGTAGGAGAAATATTGGGTTGCACGAACTTCAGGCCCGCACGAATTTTGGGCCACTTACTTTGTATACTGAAAGTTGGGCATTGTAAGTTTTACTGGTACACCTGCTAGGTATTTAGGCATGTTTTATACATAGTACAGTAATTGAAATTTGTGTCAGTTGCGGAACATTCCAATTGACCAAACAAATTTAAAGCACTACGCGTCTGTACTGTAGGTATACTAATATTGCCTAGGTCTAATGTTTGCCTTTAATACTCAAGTTACTGTACAACCAAGTGCTGTCGGATAATGATTCACTCGGTCTCTGAGGTACAGTAACATCATCATCTTCCGACTAAAAATCCTTATCTCCGCTATATCATTGTCAGCCAATATTTTCCTCGACCCTATCGATTGTGCAAGAAACTGTTTTTGAGGCCATTTTTATTGATAAATTACTCCTCAGTGTTCAACACAAATGATATATATATATCAAATAATTTTGGTGTCTGAAGTTGTGTAATTTGTCCTTTTATCGTTTAGAGTCAACTTTTCTAAACAGGGGAGGTACAGTAGCACAGTAGTGGTTCACAGTCAAGTCGGCACAGAGCCAACTTGGCACAACCAACTCGGCACAGCTACATCCATCTCGGCAATGTATAACAAACAGTATGTATTTCTTCTGTGCCAAGTTGGCACAGATTTAGGAAATGACATTTATATTTGATGAGGAAAATACAAAAATAGGTTTCACCAGTTCTGGCTAAAGGAATCTCCTGGCAGATACAATATATCCGTGGATAGCACCCGAGCCAAAGGAAAAGATACAGTGATAAATGAACCACTGGCCTTAACTTGAGAATGACTCACTATGCATTTTCTATGTGTATAAAACTGCAATGCTTTTTCTGAGCCAACACCATTTACTTCTAGGTGAAAATGTATACACCTTCCTAAAATTTCAAAACATAATGTTTACTAGAAAGCAACTCTGTTAGTCTGAGAAAACAACTACCTTATTCATTACAGTTTACAAAGCCAAATTTCTTAAAAAATGAATTTTTTTCCACAATTACTTTGCTATTTGGTTGTTCACAGCTTCAGAAATGGAACGGTAGTTAGGCATCACTGCGTAATTTGAATACTCGAGCGAAATCCATACGATCTGTCACGTGAGCGTATGCGCAAACGTTCTCGAGTAAAGTCACGAACAAATGGCTGAAGAAGGACGCAGGCCATCACGTTGTACGCTTGCGTTTCGATGCGTTATTATGTTTAATATTTGTTTTATTGACGCGCATCATTTATGGCTCATTTTGTTTTTATAGGGAAAATTTTAATGACTTTACGAAAGGTTTTTATATTTTATTCTGTACGGAACACTAGTAGACAAGTTCAACTAGGCCTATTACAAATCAATTTTTTACATTAAATAAAAAATGTTTTTATATCGAAAATAATTTTGCGACCAATTCTGGTTGAACACGTTTGTGGACACATATTGTGTGGGACTAGATTATCAATATGTATGCTTTCATGCCCTAATCCGAAGGATTAGGTGACTTCGTAATTTGGGCATGAAGATTCGGCTAGCCCTAACTTGGCTTTCAAAATTTTTAGCGTCGATAACTAAAATTCCACTGTGGAATAGAACACATCACTTGTTTCAGCAAATCCGAGAAATAATGGCTCGATAATGATGTCATTGACTCATTACAATAAAATCATCTTTAAAATTTTTTGTTAGCCTAGGGCCTTTCGAAACTACTATTTTTCCAATCTTCTGAGGAAAAAAAATGATCTTAGGCTTATATGGTTGAAATTTGGTTCACACCATACATACCATGCTGTAGCAAAGGCCTAAATATATATATATATATATATAAATATATGTATATATATATATATATATATATATATATATATATATATATATATATATATATATATATATATATATATATATATATATATATATATATATATATATATATATATATATATATATATATATATATATATATATATATATATATATATATATATATATATATATATATTATATATATATATATATATATATATATATATATATATATATATATATATATATATATATAT